>CM077260.1:18921164-18941164 GCA_039654775.1 Spinibarbus caldwelli
ATTTTTGGGTGAACTGTCCCTTTAATTTCTATTTATCACCCAGTGCGATCCAAAAATAACGAACAAATGAACAAAACTGGATGTTTTCTGTTAAATGGCAGAACTAGCCTTTCATGATAAGCTGTACTTTAATGTAACTGTATCAGTATTCTTTTTAAGAAATCAATATTTAAAATATTTGAAAAGAAATTGGAATAAAATAAATAACTTCCTTTCTTTTAAACTTTCTATAGAATCCTGAAAAAAAAAAAAAATCTATCATTGCATCCATAAAATTATTTAGCAGCACAACAGTTTTCAGTGATTTCTGAAGGATCATGTGACACTAAAGACCGGAGTAATGTTGCTGTAAATTCAGCTTTGGCATCACAGGAATAAATTAGGTAACACTTTGTCTAAAGTGGACTATCAAAATATTCTACTAACAGTAAGTAACTTTGCAACTACATGTCAACTAGCAGTCATTAGAGTATTAGTAGACTGTCTGCTTAATATCTTCTAAAACTTTATTTTGATGGGTCCACAACATACAACAAACTGACTATTAGAAACTTTGCAAGTATATGTCAACTTATTCTATTAACCCTAAACCTAACCTTAGTCTACTCTGAGAGTTAGTAGACATGTAGTTGCAAATTAATGAGAATTAGTTGACATGTAGTTGACATACAAAGTTACTTATAGTTAGTTGAATGTCTAAAGTGGACTATCAAAATAAAGTGTAACCATAAATTACATTTTAAAATATATTCAAATAGAAAACTCTTATATTAAATTGTAATAATATTTCAAAATATTACTTTTTTACTGTATCAAATAAATGCAGCCCTGGTGCAATATCTTTCAAAACATTAGAAAAATCTTACTAGCCCCAAACTTTTGAATGGCATCGCCCATCTCGAAGAGCATGTCCTTGTTTTTTGTTTCACAATGAATAAAATATGAAGAGGTGAGCGTTCATAGTCTTTCGCTTTGCCTTACATGCCTCTCAGAAAATAAATCAGCGTTGTGTCAGCTGACCTGGCATTAAACAAGCTTTTGAGAGGAGAATTCGGTGTTTGATGGTGCTCTCTGGTCCGCACTGCAGGACTCGGTGCATGAAATGTTGTAGTGGTGACAGCAGGCCACGCGTGCTTCTGTAAAACACGGCTTTCATTGTGCCGAGAGCCTGCATTGATAGGCACCTCCGTTCTCACCCTCGCGCTTTCACTGTTCTTGCAAGGAGCAAAATAAGACAAATGCGCATAGAAATAACATGTACATGTTCGTGTGGATGGGAATCATGATAGTTGGCGAAACAAGCTGATAAATAATTTCCACTGTGTATCTGGGAGAAGGTGTGAAATGATCAGAATTATTTACGGCTATTATATCCAATTAAAGCCTGTGAGTGCTGTTGTGCTGTTTTATTGTGCTATAAACTGCTACCGCATGTGGTTCAGTAGCCAAACACAATGAGCTCCAATACAGGCCGTCTTACTGGCAGGATCCCGGTCAGAGGGTTGGGGGGGTTGGGGGCAAGGGGAAAAGAATTAGAGGAAGATGTTAGGGGCTGGTTTTGGCTGTGGCCCTCTGGCACTGGGGTCTCTATGAATCAGTCAGCTTTGTTAGTTTTGGAGCAAATCCTAGTTGTAGTGTTTAAATGCTCCATTCTTCCACTTCAGGCCTATTAAAGTCCTGGCTGGAGAGTAATGTAAACTTAAAACAGTTCATATAGCCTCCAATTCCTTGTCATTGGAGCGGCTCAACCCATTACCCAACTCTGTTGTCATGGAGAGCTGCTCGTTTGTCTCCGTGGAAACCTTGATTGCCCAAGATGTGCTGATGTGGTCAGCTCAGGAGTAATATCTTTCAGTCTGATGTTCGCGTTGATTTATTATTTTTTTATCTAATGACTAGATGCCTGTAAGTATTTGTAAAAGAGTGTTTTTTTTTGTACACACTGATGACGATAACACAATTGACCCTTCGCAAAAACCTGCCCTCCTTAGTTACTGTTGCTATGTCCGACAAGCTATGCCATTCTCACACCACGCATCATATTCTCATGCAGTGAAAAATAGATTGCGGAGCAAAGAGAAAACTGACAACACGCTGACAGACAAGACAGAGCAGGTTAATTCTGGTATGAAACAAAGTCTCAGCTTTTTGTCATTTAGTCATTTTTTTAAAAAAATTCTAACAATAAATACAATTTTGTGGCTCTTAATTGTGTCGTGACAGATCGCTGTAGCGCCTCAGTTCAAGCGGCGCGTGAACCAAACGTCTTTTCATATTTACTTAAAGGGCACCTGTTATACAAAATGGACTTTTACATGTTGTTTGAACTCTCTCTGAACTTGTACACAACCACCCCTCAATTATAAAAATACACCCGCTCCTTTTTTTTTAATCCCCATAAATCATAAGCAGTGTCTCAGAACAAGTCGTTCACGGAATCTGTAAAATGTGACATCACGTTCTACAAGCCCAGCCCACGACTGTTGACAGACACTGCTGTATTAGCAGAGACCCCGTCCTGAGTGAGCCAAACACAATCCGCCGTGTTTATCTTCATGCTAGCATTTAAAAGCAGCATTCAAGTCAGAAATGTTTTCTTATCAAAGCTATAGGCGTTATTCTGTCCAGAGAAATGATTTTCTGCTTTTATTTTATTGTTTGGGTCATATTAACAGCGTAGACAGCAGTAGGTACTGTATATTACTGCTGTCACTTAATACACAGATCTAATATAAGCATGCGCTTTCTTTCTCAGCTGTTCAACTTCACAAACATAACCAACCGTGTTTTTGTAAGTTATGCGTGTTTTTAACATAAAGAGAGAACTTTAGTACTCCCATGCCGTTTGCAGCTGCTTTCTATACGCGTGCTTCGAATGTGTGTGTTGGGAAAAAAAAACGTATTTCAGAAGTTTAAACTGATGTGGCTTTAAAATGCATGATTTCAGCACAATAGACATGATAATCAAAACCAAACAGATGTTACAGTTACAAGCAGTTACAAGCTGTAAAGGCACATCCCTATTCTGGAAAAGGGGGCTGGGAGCAGCAGCTCATGTTTGCATTTAAAGAAACATGAACGAAAACAGCGTGTTTCTGCTTCCACTCAAAATAGGCATTTTCTAAATGATATAATAAATGATCTGTGGGGTATTTTGAGATGAAATTTCACAGACACATTCTGGGGACACCTGAGACTTATTTTACATATTGTAAAAATGATATAATAGGTCTCCTTTACATGAAAGAACATCAGAATGTATTTAATTTAAATCGCGGAAAGACGTCAATACACCATTTTTCAAGGTTTGCTTTGTAAAATATGAACCATACATCGCTCCTCAGAATCAATAGTGTAAGCAGGGAAAGGACACACTCCAGTGACTCTCCATGGTGTGTGAACACACACAGTCGCAAAAATAGGTTTGTAAATAGTGCAAAGTGTTCTTTGAATGGATTTTGTATAGAGCTTATTTGATAAAACACCTGTTATCATATGTTTTAAAATTTAAGATGACCTTAAAGGAACAGTTCCATCTTAAAATATATTCTATATATCCATACAACAAAATGTCAGCGGGGTCCAGTGTTGTCCATTGACTTCTATTGTACAGACAAAAACAGGTTTGTACATGAGGGTGAGTATATGATGGCAATATGCTTTTTTTAGGTGAACTCTCAACAACTCATTAACAAGTGCATCTTCGAAGTAAAATGCTCTCTGGCATGAAGTTATTGAAACTCAGATGTATTTGCTAATTTAAATAAAATATATATTGAATAAATTCTTTAGTATGGAGATGGTGGTTCAGAGTTTGACTTCCTTCTCTATCTTTTCCCGAATTTCATGCTGGTCTCCTCATATCCTTCCCTCTTCTGGCTCTCCACTTGCTTATCCGTTTCTCCAAGCTGGCTCTTTATTCGTCTCCTGCTTCTTTTCTCTATCTCACATCCTCTTCCCGCCTCTCCTTTTCTACTCTTCTCCTCTCTCATTCCTCTCACTCATCCTTATTTCTCTTCTCTCTTTCACTCTATCCTGCATGCTTCAGCAGCCCCTCTCTCTCTCTCTCTCTCTCTCTCTCTCTCTCTCTCTCTCTCTCTCTCTCGCTGGCTCTGCCTTTGCTTGCCCGCAATTTATGCTGATTGGACCAGCTGTTCCACTTAAAGTTGCCATAGCAACCACAACCGGTCACCTAGCAACCATGCCCATCTCTCCGAGCTCTCCACAGGCAGAGAGAGAGGGTGTGTGTGAGAGAGAGAGAGAGAGAGGAGGAGAAAATTCCTTTGGATTTATTTTATGTTAGCATTTTTTTTGTTTTTGTTTTTTTTGGGGGGGGGGGGGGATTTCAATTGGTCCACCTGCAGATTTTCATTGTTTGTAGGTTTGATTATAATGGCATTCCTGAATAGGCTGACAATATTTAATTGTCAAAAAATGGTGACTATAGATAAAACACGACAACTTTTGTTTTTTATTTGTAAATCATTTCATTTTTTGTTTTTAGTTCTTTGAATTATTTCATCTTATTTAAAACAGAGAAAAAAATAACGTGTGTGTGTGTGTATATATATATATATATATATATATATATATATATATATATATATATATATATATATATATATATATATATATATATGTACATATATGTATATATGTGTGTGTGTGTGTGTGTGTATATGTATGTATGTATGTATGTATGCATGTATGTATGTATATGCAGTATCTCACAAAAGTGAGTACACCCTTCACATTTCAGCAAAAATTTTAGTAAATCTTCTCAAGGGACAATACTATACAAATGAAACTTGGATATATTTTAGAGTAGTCAATGTGCAGCTTGTATAGAAGTACAAATTTACGGTCCTCTAAAAATAACTCAACAATGAGTACACCCTAAGTGAACATGTCAAAACTGTGTCCAAAGTGTCAATATTTTAGAGGGGCACCATTGTTATCTAGCACTGCTTTAATCCTCCTGGGCATGGAATTGACCAGAGCTGCACAGGTTGTTGCTGGGATCCTCTTCCACTCCTCCATAATGACATCACAGAGCTGCTGGATGTTAGACACATGGTGCTTCTCCACCTTCCACTTGAGGATGCCCCACATGTGCTCAATAGGGTTCAGGTCTGGAGACATACTTGGCCACTTCATCACCTTCACCTTCAGCTTTATCAGCAAGGCAGTTGTCGTCTTGGCGGTGTGTTTGGGGTCATTATTATGTTGGAAAACTGCCGTTCGGCTCAGTTTCTGAAGGGAGGGCATCATGTTCTGCTTCAGAATGTTACAGTACATGTTGGAATCCATGTTTCCCTCAATGAACCGCAGCTCCCCAGTACCAGCAACACTCATGCAGCCCCAGACCATGATGCCACCACCACCGTGCTTGATTGTAGGCAAGACACAACTTTCTTAGTACTCCTCACCAGGCCGTCACCACACATGCTGGACACCATCTGAGCCAAACAATTTTACCTTAGACTCATCAGACCACAGGACATGGTTCCAGTAATTCATGCTCTTGGACAGGTTGTCTTCAGCAAACTGTTTGCAGGCTTTTTTGTGAACCAACTTCAGAAGAGGCTTCCTTCTGGGACGACGGCCATGCAAACTGACTTGTTGCAGTGTGTGGCGTATGGTCTGAGCACTGACAAGCTGACCTTTCACTTCTGCAACCTCTAAAGCAATGCTGGCAGCACTCATGCGTCTGTTTTTTGAAGCCAGCTTCTGCACCTGACGCACACCATGAGGATTCAACTTCTTTGATCGACCCTTGCGAGGCCTGTTCCGAGTGGAACCAGTCTTGGAAAACCTCTGTATGACCCTGGCCACTGTACTGTAACTCAGTTTCAGGGTGTTACTGATCTTCTTATAGCCTAGACCATCTTTGTGGAGAGCAACAATTCTAATTCTCAAATCATCAGAGAGTTCTTTGTCATGAGGTGCCATGTTGAACATCCAGTGGTCAGTATGAGAGAATTGTACTCAAAGCACCAAATTTTAACTGCTCTAAAACAAGATACACAAATTTGTATAGTCCTGTCAAGCAGACAAAAACATGAACATGATGAATAGGACATGTGGCTTTGCATGATTAAACAACGCTGTTTTCACGTAGGGTGTACTCACATTTGTTGCCAGCTTTTTTGACAAAAATGGCTGTGTGTTGAGTTATTTTCAGAGGACAGTAAATCTTTACTGCTATACAAGTTGCCCATTGACTACTCTAAAGTAAATCCAAGTTTCATTTCTATAGTATTGTCCCTTGAAAAGATATGCTAAAATGATTGTCGAAATGTGAGGGGTGTATTCAGTTTTTTGAGACACTGTATATGTATGTATGTATGTATGTATGTATGTGTGTGTGTGTGTGTGTGTGTGTATATATATATAATATATAATACACAGTATATGTACCATACAAATTGTGGCATAGTGATGCCATGACTTTCCAGTGCCACGTTGTGCATGCATTACACTGTAGAGCAATGTTTGTGTCGTCCCGTTCTCTCAGCGCTATATTCTGAGCTGAGGATCCTCTTGAGCTGTGTATTATCTAACATGTTAAAGTGGAGCGGCTTACACACTGCTTAGTGCTAATGGTCTTTCCTGCTGCTCAGCGGCCTTCAGATCTCACCTTAGTCTCACCTCACTCACCTGATCACAGCCCACTGCATCCTGACAGGTGCATGACAACACGCTCCTAGGTGCTGAAAGTTAATTTCCACATTTTCATCACATCGTTTCGATGTTGTGTGTGTGTGTGTGTGTGTGTGTGAGCCGAGGATTCTCTCTCTAGGAGCTTCCACTCAAGAGTTATTTTGATTCATTCCACCCAGAATATGGGTTTATGTAACTTTCGATATGTTCATAAATGTATGCTTAAATGTTAAAGCCAGTTACATTTGACATGGTTTGTATGCAGGTAAATGTGTCAGAAGTCAAAAATCAGGAAATGTTGTTAATATTATATATAAAAATAAATAATATAAAATAACATCAATAATAATAAGAACAAGAAGATGATGATGATGATGATGATGATGATTATTATTATTATCAGTAATAATATGAAGTCACAAGACTGAAAGAAACAAATCCAATATTGCACTCTTTTATTTTTGCTGTTATTATTGCTATTATTGCTGTTATTATTATTATCATTATTATTTGCATGTAGTGATAATAATAAATTATATGAATAATTTATATTATACACTATTATAAACTAGTTTAAAATTATATATTTTATAACTTTTATAATTTATTACTATTAATAACAATGATAGCCATTACTTTTTAATTTATTTTTTACAGTAATAATACTTTGAAATCACCAGACTGAAAAAAAACCAAATCCAATATTGTATTCTTTCTACTGTTGCATACTGTTGCTCGTCAATAATAATAAGACAATTATTGCTGTTATTATTATTATTATTATTATTATTATTATTATTATTATTATTATTATGAGCATATAGTAGTCATAATAAATTTAAAGAATAAATTATTTATTAAAAATAATATGAACAATATTTTAAACTATTATAAAATTATATATTATAAAATATTGTTAGAGTTTAATATATGAATAACAATAATATTGATTATTATTATTATTAGGAAATATTTTTGTAACAATTTTCGTTTTCATGTTTCATGTATTATTTTTATAACTGCAACAGTTATTAGTTTCCTTTGGTGTCTGTCTGTATTGGTATGTGTGTGTGTTTTCTATGTGTGTAGTGGTGTGTCTGAAATGGCCACTCACTTTGGCACATTAAGTCCTAATACCAGGCAGCTTTTCACTTAAAGGTGCGATGCGCTTTGGGCTCACTCTGTTGGGCTGAAGAGCTCATGCTTATTCATGTCTTTAAGAGCACTCCTGTTTGATTTAGCTGAACGGGCCAGTTTTCCTGTTTTTTTTTTCTCTCACTCTTCTTTACTTTAGAAACACATTCATATGGAAATGACTGCCTACTTACCTGTTCAGTGTGTGTCTCTCTTTAAGCGTAGAGGTCAGTCTCACTGGAAAACTCTATGCTTATTTTATTGCCAGTCTGCTATAATAGAATCCTCTTCTCTCTCCTCACTTCACTATGAAACCATTCTGCCGAAGTCACCGAGGCGACATACAGAAAGGTTGAAACATGCTGCCCCGGTGTAAATGTGTGTGCGAGTGTGTTTGCATGTGTGTGTGTTTAGGTCAATGTTAGGCTAATCTCCTGAGCTCATCCTCACTTCTCTCAGCAGAAGGAGGGAAATCCTCCTGGCCTTTCTGTAATAGGATCTGTTCTGAGAGCACTCCGTTCTCCACCAGCTCCGTCTCATTCCCTGTCTTGTCTTCTTTCGCTCCAGCCCATCTGGTTTAGTGCAGAGCCATATTTAAGTCAGGTAGAACACACACTCCTGTCAGGGCAGGATGACAGTGCAGGGTTTGGCATCTGTGGTTCAAAGCGGGGCATCCGCTCTTTCTGACGTTTTTTGTGCTCTCTGCACCGATGTGTTATAAATACATCCACCTGTGGGAGAGTGAGTGAGTCACATGTCCCTCCACAACATGGCCGCCAAAAATAGAGTCAACTTTTCACATTTGCTGAAGTGTTGCTGGCCCCTGTGAAATGGTGATGCTTGTGTGTTTTGGGAGCTTGCCTTGGCGTTGCTAAGGTATTCTGAGTGGCCGCTAGTGGTCGCTGGCTCCCAAAAGCAACTATTGTGGCAAGTTCCGTCGTTACCAATAAGTTCAATGGAACTAATGACCATAGTTAGCTAACGATGCTTTTGGGAAACGCACCCCTGGGTAGTTGTATACTAGTAGTATGCTATTCTGGATTCAGTCAAGGATTTCTGGGCATCTTTTAGCCTGTTGCTGTGTGATCACTAGAGTGTCCAAGGTGGCTGCTTGGGTTGTTGTTATATGGCTGCTGAAATGTTCTTAATAGTTAGCATGTTGCTATGTGGTTAGTGTAATATTATTTTGTGGTTGTTAGGTGTTTTGAGAGCTAGGGCATTTTAAATGGTTGCTAGGGTTTTCTGTGCAGATCTTATGGTGTTCTGGGTAGTTGCTAGGATATTGCTTGGGTGTTGCTATCTAAATAATCACACAACCACACAACAATAAACCAACCACTCAGAACGCCTTTGCAACCTAATGAGCAATATTGACAAAAAATGATATCTCTATTTTTGTGATATTATTATTATTATTATTATTATTATTATTATTATTATTATTGTTATTTGGATAATAACTACACAATACTTTGCTTAGCATGTTTTTGTGCTAGTACCTTGGCTGGTTTATAAATAAAGTAACAGTGCCAGTAGGTGGCGTCAAGTCTCTGCCTTAATGAGTAATTCACTGAATCATTCATTCAAATAATTTGTTCAGAACGGCTGATTCGTTTAGAACCGAAGCAAGTGGCTTTCTGGATTATTGAATCATTGACTTAAATGATTCATTCAAAAACAGATTAATTCAGGAATGAAACACCACAGTTTTGCTCTGAGGTGTGCAAATATCCTGCTCTGGCTTTGTATGGGACTATTTTCATTCCTGAAACAGATCAAAAGAAACCATATTGTGTCTAAAATGTAGCCTAACTGAATATGAACTTGTTTTTTGAACTCTTTTATAAAAGTAATATCTCACTTGTGATCACACTTACATGCTAATATTCAGGAAAACGACACTCTTGCTTGTCATATTATTTAAAGCTGCAGTCTGTAACTTTTTTGGTTAAAAATGATCCAAAATCAATTTTTGAGCAAGTACATAACCAGCCAGTGTTCAAACATATCACCCTCCTTTAGCTCAATTCACAATGGTAAACTTGGAATAAAGTTTTCTAATTTGAGTGGTACAGGTAGGTTTTCGCAGGAAATTCGAGCATGGCGCTGCGTCATTACGTCACGTCTGTAAACATAAAGAAGTTGTCCCAGCTAGTATGCTACAACCCGAATTCCGGAAATGTTGGGACGTTTTTTAAATTTGAATAAAATGAAAACTAAAAGAATTTCAAATCATATGAGACAATATTTTATTTACAATAGAACATAGATAACATAACAAATGTTTACACTGAGAAATTGTACAATTTTATGCACAAAATGAGCTCATTTCAAATTTGATGCCTGCTACAGGTCTCAAAATAGTTGGCACAGGGGCAACAAAGGGCTGAAAAAGCAAGAAATTTTGGGATGTCTTAGAGAGGCAGAGTCTCTCAGAAGTAAAGATGGGCAGAGGCTCTCCAATCTGTGAAAGAGTGCATAAAAAGATTGTGGACTACTTTAAAAATAGCGTTTCTCAACGTCAAATTGCAAAGGCTTTGCAAATCTCATCATCTACAGTGCATAACATCATCAAAAGATTCAGAGAAACTGGAGAAATCTCTGTGCGTAAGGGACAAGGCTGAAGACCTTTGTTGGATGCCCATGGTCTTCGGGCCCTCAGACGACACTGCATCACTCATCGGCATGATTCTGTCATTGACATTACTAAATGAGCCAAGGAATATTTCCAGATACCACTGTCGGTAAACACAATCCACCGTGCAATCTGCAGATGCCAACTAAAGCTCTATCATGCAAAAAGGAAGCCATATGTGAATATCGTCCAGAAGCGCCGTCGTGTCCTGGGGGCCAAGGCTCATTTAAAATGGACTGTTTCAAAGTGGAAAAGTGTTCTATGGTCAGACGAGACCAAATTTGACATTCTTGTTGGAAATCATGGACGCTGTGTCCTCTAGGCTAAAGAGGACACAGGGGCCATTGCTTAAACAAAAATAAATATCGGCAGGGCTTTTGAAAGGTGGCATGAACTCTGTGTTTTGAAGGGGTTTAAAACGAACGCAGAGACGGCTTTTTTCTGCTGGATAGGTAAGACATTTCAATGGTTTATTGGGTATTTAGGTAACAGTAGCACAGTTGTTCGCTTCATACAGTTATGGAGTTTCTTATGTTGTGCTTTTTTTCTCGTCTTGCTATGTTCATTATGATAAAAGATTTATTTCAAAGAGAACGAGTTGTAAGGAACTTTTTGTAAGGAACAGTTTGCTTTTTGGGTTACAAGAACAATTTCTTTATAAGAAATTTGATTGGTATGACAATTAGAGATTAGACTGTACAGAAATTTAAATCTACAGGTAACGCTAATACACACTAAATACACGCACTCACACAATGCTAATGTTATTAACGTCAACAATTTGAAAACAAAGTATAACAATAATAATAATTGGCACGGTTTCATGTGATATGAGCTAACCGATCGTTAGATTTAATCACCATTGATAGTGCAATTTATTGTAATGCTTTTTTCTTCAGTTGATCAGAACAAAAGTTGCAGTTGTTTCTTATTCAGATAACATTCTCCAGTGAAAACTCTTATTTGGGTCATACTTTCAAGATGTAGTATCTGTGAATACAAAGTGCAGTATCCACACCGGTGCGGTGACTGACAGCCACACATTAGATTTATCCACACTGGAGCTGTGCCGGTGCACAACCCACGCAAGGAAGATAATTGTGCAAATAGCTGCAATTGCAGGTTTTCAAACAGAGATGGCGACAAAGAGGCAAAACTTATGGACTGCAGCTTTAACTATATCATATTTTATAAATGTAAAAAAAACTAAGTCAAGGATATTTTTTGCTCTCATTACTTGAATTGTAGAGGCATTTTAACTGCATTCTGATAGGCTTCATCACAAAATGGATGCTTTTGGACTCTCAAGACATGTTTTTTATTTGTTTTTCGCAAGTGACATGCTCGATAATGTCAGCTTGCACATTGCCAAAACAACAATTACGTTATTATTGTAGCTGATAAATATCGCATACTTCTAGTTGCTGTGTTCTGAGAGGTTGCTAGGATGCTTTGGGAGGTTACTGGGGTGTTGCTAGGTCTTTACTCATTTGTTCAAATCCTAATTGTAGTAGGCAATAGCAAACAATGTTGCTTTGTCAAATACAACTAAATATATTTCCAGACACTTTTATAACTTTTTTTTCCTTTACTGGTTCAAATTTTGTGCACATTTATCTTTTAAATGTAAAAATAATTGAATTATAAATCCAGAATATGCTGTTCCTGTGAGCAGTGATTCCGTTTGCCTGCTCATTTTCCTTATTTTTACTTCTTATTCACACTCTCCCACATCTTGCTTATGTTGTTCTCCATCCCTTTATTATGCCTTCATTTTAAATTTCATTGGTCTGCCTGTCTCTCCCTTCACATTTGCTCTTTTCTTCTCCAAATTCCTCTCATGATGTCTCTGAGAGTGAGCAGGTCACAGAGCAGTTAGTCATTGATTGCTTCATGTGTATTTATACACTAGCATATGAGCTGTGAATATGACACTACTGCGTCACTGTGGAGCTGAAAAACACACTCATGAGGTCCTGAAACACATATAAGCTCTAACACTAAAAAGGAAATTCCTTTATGAACAAAAGACTCTTCCTGTTTCATATATAGCAGTAGCTATATATGTAGTGTGTGTCTTACGCAGAAGTTAGTATAAATACTATAGTGATGTAGATAAATGCTGAAGGCACTGAGGTGATGTCTCCTCATGAGCCTCTCTCTGCCTCCTCAGTGCCGAGACATAATCTTGCTGATCGGAAAACTCAGACTTAATTATCTGCTCTCTCTCTCTCACACACACACACACACATACACATATACACATACACACACACACACACACACACACACACACACACACACATGTGCTTGTCGAAGCCTCGGCTGGAGAAAGAGGGCAAAGGTCAGGGCACAACTACCATCTGCGTTTCCCTGTTCTCACCTCCCCCCTTAAGTTTCCAAATGTCACATTTCACCCCAGCGAAGAGACACCTGCCCCTCCTGCAGAGGGCCTTTTCTGCGGTACAAGCGGTCATTAATTCTCTTTGTTTGTAAGGCTAAATGAGTAAAAATCCATGTATTTGTGTTTCTGAATCTTTAAAAGAGAAGGGAATTTAAGCAATAACGTTTTCTCAAAAAACAAACAAAAAAAAATTTAAATAGAAATACATACACACACACACACACACACACACACGCTATGTATATATATATATATATATATATATATATATATATATATATATATATATAACTATATATATATATATATATAACTATATATATATATATATATAACTATATATAATATATATAAAATATATTTTATCCCAACCATATTTTGCATCTTTTCCCTTTGATTGTCTATGCACACCTTCATGTTTATTTGTTTATATATTTATTTATTTGTAAATATTATTATTTTGTAATTTGTTTGCTACATTTATTTATGTACTATAAATTGTATTTATATACATATATTGGCAATTTAAAAAACGGGGTTTATAAGATATTTAAAATGTTTTATTGCCTCCAGACTTCAGTGTCACAATTTTTTTGGAGGACATTTTGATGAAAAGCAATTTAAAATAGCATTATTTATTTGAAATAGAAATCTTTTTAACATTATAAATTCTTTGTTGCATGATTGCAGAAGAAAAATATTAGTTAAAAAACTGAAAGAAAATTTGACTGCCCCGAACCGTGTGAACTATAGTGCAAATCCCTATTTTATCTTTTATTGTTCATAAATATACTTCTACTGTATTTCTCAATAGCTAAATATTTAAATTTAATATAATAAAATTATTATATTGTAGAGCACTAGTTTAGTGACAACAAACAGTTTGACTGTAACTAAAAAATTAAATATCTGTATAAAATATCTGTCCTGTTTTGTGTTTTGAAAAGCTTTTGAAAAACCTCTAGCTATCATATTTATCTGGTTAGTGCCATTTTAAAGCAACCAATTAGAAGTTAGACTCAGAAACCCTCTAGCTGCCACTGCAACACAGTGCAACATTGTCAGTAATCTGTATTTTACCTACCCTGAAGTACAAAACAATTTAGTGGCAAAAAGACTTTATTGTTGCATTGTAACATTATTGAATGTTGTACGTTGTTAAAATACACTTACACATTTATTTGAGTGGACTGAATGATTCAGTAATTTTTCTTCTTCACATACTGTGATCATCTGTGTGTCTGTACAGTCACTGCTATCTGCACCCGGTGGACCAGACGAGGGATTACACCAGGATTAAACATCCTAATCTGACACACACTCTGATTGGTCCTGAATAAGGAAGCAGTGATACTGTATGCAGAGAGCAGTGCTCAGCTCTAAAATGGTGGAAGAACCAAGAGACAGAGAGAGAAAAAATACGGAAATACGACCACCACGTACATGCATACACACGCTTGCGATATATCCTACACAAATGAACCCACACACAACATACTGTTAAGAATAATGGCTTTCTCGCAGCCAACCGTTAGCTGCTATTACAGGAAAAAGCATCACCAAATTCACTATTGATCGTCTCTCCCTTTCTGTTCCTCTCTGACAGGTATTTGACCTTCCTCTTCTTTTCTTTGGTTTTCACTGCAAAAGAAGTGAATAGAGAGATGGAAAGCTTAACTGCAGGAGAGCTGTTTTAAAGCTTTGGGAACAGTGGGGTGGTGGGAGGGCGAGTTTGGCTGCTTTAAGGCGAGCTTTGACTGCTGGTTTGTCTTTATTATCGAAAACCATAATTGAAAATCGACCCATGGCTCCAGTATTTTAGATTTGGAGGCGTGCTTCCAAAATGTTGTCAATAACAAACCGTTTGAGCATCTTTTTTCATTTGTTTTACACTAGGCCTAAATTTGTGTGGGCGTTCCTGTATCGTCATATTCAAAATATTTGACTGTAATTTAAATTTAAAATGCTTTGGATATTCTTTTAAATATTTCCTATATTTAAATAACCCATTTCAATTCATGTCCTCCCCATTGAGGACTTGTCCAGAGCTCCAATTCGGTGACACATTTATCCACTAAAAGAGAATAAAGAATTAAATCTGGTCATCTCTTTCGTTCTCAGGAGGTAGCCTTTTTCGTGCTACAAAATGATTCAAAAACGATCATATTTAATTCAAACAAAAATTAATCTGTTCGGCAGCCAGATGGTTATGAGTCTCACATGAATTCAAAAGACAGAGAAGGAGAGAGAGAGACATTTTCCCTCAGGACAGCGCAGGGATTATCGTGCTCGCTGGAAAATTTTGATTTGCTTTGTGAGCACGGGCCCACACAACTGCCTCCATTTTCTACGCATGTTGTCCAATTATATAGCTCACAGTGTTTCAAAGTATGCCTACATTGCCAAATGACTGTTTTCATACAGCAATTGCAAACTTCTTTGCGTATTGTCATAACTGAAGTACAACCGTGTATTAGCTTTAATATCATTTTCAGCTGTTGTTATTTAGGACTGCCCGTTACACTGCGAGGACAGGACAATAGGAGGGTGCAGAGCGTCCTGACTCATGGTGACCCCCTTTGTTCAAGCGAGGACACACAGACAGATGGTTCGAGCCGTCCTGGCGAATTTGTTACCTTTCCGTATGACGTGCAATATGTCGACATCCCGACCGAGCGCGCGCAGAGACAGCAGCTGTCCATCCATCACGACTGTCAATGCGGAATAAACGCGTCTCTCGGCGCACTAATGTGGCTTGAGACACTCCGAGCGTAATGAATCTGATAATATAATGTTTGTATTCTGGATGATGATGATGAGGAGGAGGATAATGATATAAAATTGCCTTATGTGATTGTTTCAGCCTATTTTTTGATAAGGTGTCCTGCATTAGTGATGCATATCGATCGTGACTAAACTGGTTACATTAAAAGCGCAAAAACAGTGCTGGAGGAGAACTCTAAAACGGAGCAAGAGAATAATAAACGCATATTAGCGATGGAGGCGTTACAGGCCTGTGCGTTCACTCCCCTCGCGGCCCCTCGTCATCTCTGGCCGAGTCTTTGGAGAAGGGTTGTGTGGAATTGGGGTAATTTGCGTGAACGGGCGTTGATTTACATTCACGGCAGAGGTTAATGACAATGTCGTTCCTCGCCGCCTGTTCTTTTCATTGTAATGTTGTTAGGGAGAACCCAGGGCCGCACACCCCGCCCCCTGTTCCCCCCTTAATATACGACTGCCAGCGCGACCTGAAACGCTTCCAATTTGCTTGAACGTTCACGTGGAGATCTGTAACTCCTTATAGATCATGTGCAGATGGGCATTTTCTCAGTTACCGCTAATTTGTTCAGGTTTAGCCGTCAGAACAGGATAGACGGAAGCAGAGGACTGTAATGTGTGCATGTGTTTATTAAATAACTGCGAATCCAATTTTGACTGGTCTCTCTTAGACAAGAGCTTAGAGCACAATTGTAACATAAAGTACTTAAAGGACACATGTAGCGTATGCCTGTTTTACTTTGAGAATTTTTCAACATTTGTTTTGACTGTCTGTATTTTCGGTTTGTCTGTCCCATCTATGCTCACTAAGGCTGCTTTTATTGGTCAAAAATACAATAAAACATGAATATTTTAAAATATTATTATAATTTTAAAATAATTGTTTTGTTTTTTAATATATTTTAATGATTTATTATTTTAGATTTTCAGCAGTCATTACACTCCAGTCTTCAGTGTCACATGATCCTTCAGAAGTCAATCTAATATCCTAATTTGCTACTCAAGAAACAGTTGTTATTGTTATTATCAATGCTGAAAACAGTTTTGCTGCTTAATGTCTGTGTAAACCATTATACTTTTTTTCCCCCAGGATTCTTTGATAAATAGAATGTGTAAAAGAACCTTTTTTATTTGAAATAGAAGCCTTTTGCAACATTATACATGTCTTTACTGCCAATTTTGATCAATTTAATGCATCTTTGCTGAATAGAAGTATTTCTTAAAATAATTTTACTGTCTTCTGTAATGTATTTCCCATTACTCCTTGTATTAAATGAAATATTATGATCAATTTAAACAAATGAATGATAACTGTTTACATACACAGATGCATGTACTGTAAAAAATAGCAATATGGCAGATTTGGATTAGTCTTTTAAAGAAAATGTTTCAGTTCCCCGTTTCCCTTACTCGCGGATGACAACTAGCATGTCAGGTGGATTATCGCTTCTGCATCTTGCATGCATGGCAAACAACACAATCATTAAGACAAAGAGATCAAGAAAGAAAAAAATGTTGGATGGTTTGAAATTGAATAAACAGCAGCAGGTCATGATAAGAGATCAACCTGGATTTCTGGTGAAAGTCTTCTGTCTTTCTTTCTGTCAGCACAGTTCAAGGCTGTTTTGTAAGCTATTGCTTTGTGACAATTCTGAGGCTATAAATCACTAATGTTACTAAGTGGAATCTCAAGGAAACCATGATGAGCCAACCCTCCAAAATATATACAATAAAAGGGTCAACACATTCTAAATAGACTTCATGTGGGTTTTGAGAAATATCCCAAAAAATGCTGGTGAGGAATTGTCACTGCAGAGATGGAGATGCACAGAAATGTGCTCGTACATTTATGTTGTATTAAAATTCTGCTGTGGTATGCACCAGTCTAATGAGGGTTTCTTGGGTTTTTGGTCCTGTTGTAATTGTAGCAGTGTATTGCAAAGAGAATTCTGCAGTATGTCAAGCCCTTTTTAGAGGATTGTGATGGATTTCTGTTTCTTTTCACTGTGCAAATTATCTGTGAGGTTCTCAAAAGAAAGCTCATGAATTCCAAACAATGTGATTACAATGTCTTTTTCAGGTCATGCAATCTAGTGCAGATTTAGAGACAGGTTATAGTTAAGATATGTATGCTATTAATTAGTTTCCAGCATCCATTTAGTGAGGATGGGTCTCTTGTCACCAGATGTGTTTTTGCACCACAACACAATGGAGCAAAACCGGTATATAGATGTGTGCTGTGTTTTTGTTTTGTTTTTTTTCTAAAGTTGAAGCTCTTTTAACTTGACGCACTGTCTAAAACTTCCAGCGCTATTATACTGTGTTATACACCAAAAATCAAATTAAAGGACTGGAGCTAACTGCATATAACTCAATTATACATTAAATAAAGAGCAACAAGCAGTGATGAACATAATATGATTATGAGCAGATAAGGGCAATTTCATCAAAACAGAGACTTTTGGTAGCTGCTGTGCTGGTACGCGCTCACACACTCACCAAAATCTGTGGCCATCTGTCACACACTCATCTGCTCTCACTATGTGTATACTACACTCCCTTAAACACCAAATCAAGGATATCCACAGCTTGCTGTAGAGAGAGACGTGATGTATGTCATCAGTTATATTCTTACTGACTCCCTGGACTCCTTCCAGCTTGAACAGCACAAATCTCTTGATTACGTTAAATTAGCACAGGCATGCCAATTCGATGACCTGAGTTTAATTTAGTTCTCCACTGATTGGTTGTACTTTAATTAGTATTCCTTGATGAGTTAAGCATCACTATCACTATTGTTCATACCCTGAATTAAGGATTTGATCAAACCCCAGCCTTTTAACCATACATGTCCACTGGCGTAGGGTGAGTGGAGTTGGACATTTTCTATTTTTATCTATGCGATCTGGGTGATGGCTTGTGAGATTGACAACAGTGTTGAAAGCATTAAAAAGTTAGGAAATGCAGAACTTTATGGAATTTAAAGATGAGAAATGCCAAGTGGCAGCCAATTGCTGTGAGATGAAGACAAGCCAAGGCTGTGATGTGTCATGAATGTGTTACTCATCTTGCATGGTATACATAGTTGTATATATATATATATATATATATATATATATATATATATATATATATATATATATATATATATATATATATATATATTAGTGCTGTCAAATGATTAATCGCATCCAAAATATATATTTTTATGTATGTGTGTATTTATTATCTATATATAAAGACACACATACAGCATATATTTTGAAAATATTTACATGTATTTACGTGTATATATTTACATTCATATAAATTATATCATGTATAAATATATTTAATATATAAACAACTTATTTTTCTTAAATATATACAAGCATGTGTGTGTATTTATATATACAGTACATAATAAATATACATAATACACACATTATGTAAACAAAACTTATTTTGGATGCAATTAATCACGATTAATCGTTTAATCAATTAATCGTGATACTATTCTATATATATATATATATATATATATATATATATATATATATATATATATATATATATATATATATAATAACATTTATATAGGCCTATGTGTATATATATAAAATATATATCCCGAAATTATATAAATACACTGCTGTTCAGAAGTTTGGGGTCAGTTTTTTATTTATTTATTTTATTTTTTTTGAAAGAAGACTTTATGCTCACTAAGGCTGCATTTATTTGATCAAAAATACAGCAAAAACTGTAATATTGTGAAATATTATCAAAATTGAAAATAACTGTTTAGAATATATTTTAAAATCGAATTTATTCCTGTGACGGCAAAGCTGAATTTGCTGCAGCCACTATTCCAGTCTTCAGTGTCATGTTCTTCTTCATGTTCTCTCAGAAATTTATCATAATATTTATTCTAATATGTCTGTATTATACCATTGTACCATATAAAATATGGTGCAGTATTACTTGTCTAATTAATCAGATTTA
This sequence comes from Spinibarbus caldwelli, assembly GCA_039654775.1. Lineage (NCBI taxonomy): Eukaryota > Metazoa > Chordata > Actinopteri > Cypriniformes > Cyprinidae > Spinibarbus > Spinibarbus caldwelli. The sequence continues at coordinate 18,940,760 of CM077260.1, forward strand.
TGGTTTTGCAACTGAAGTCATATCTAAGACTCTAGGGATGGGCTCAAGCAACCATTCAGAACACTTTAGCAAATGATGAGAAAATGCATTTTTAATTCATTCTATAATCAGCTGATGTGCCACAACCATAAGCTCATCCTAACAGCCCATCAGATCAAATAATTCTTCATGGATCTACACAGAATTAGGGCTTCACATCCCGATCGGGTTCATGTGATCCACAGTATAACATCTATATTCTGCAGATTCTGGGTCTGTCCTGAACGAGGCTCAGCAGCGCCTCCTCTCTGCAGTGCCTCTGTGGAAGTGTGTCACGAGCAGACGAACCTGTGAAGCTCTACTGCAGCACCACTGAGAGTGTTATTGCCGGTGACAGTGCACTCCAGTGTAGCGCACCGCATCCAC
>CM077260.1:20273664-20608664 GCA_039654775.1 Spinibarbus caldwelli
TCTAATATTCAGTTATAATCATAGCGCCACCTGCTGGCAACAGGAAATTACTTCTTTTATACTAACTTAAACATGCAATGTCCAATCTGCATCAAACTTCACGTTTCGTAAGAGTCCTGGCCTGAAGACATCTAAAGGACAATATTCCATTATAATCATAGCGCCACCTGCTGGCAGCAGGATATGTCATGTTTACACTAACTCAAACATACCGTGTTCAATCTGCACCAAACTTCATATGTTTGATAAAATTCCTGGCTGAAGACATCTACATGCCAATATTCAGTATAGTGCCACCAGCTGGAAGCAGGAAGTTTGGCACATATAAATGATTCCTCCTATATTTACCACTTTAAATGCATATTCCTCACTATTCACTGTTTTCCTAAAGGTGTAAGCCCGGGTGTGAGGGCCCTTTCTGTCAGGGTTCTGTCACTTCAGTCTAGTTTATTCGTGGTTTTGTGGCAGAGCCCTGACACTCCCTTCTTGTCTTGTTTTCTGGTGAGCGTGCAGCTTCGAGTGTGCTCGAGCAGCGTGCTCTCTCGTCTGCGTGCTCTGTTTCATGTTGGAGCGTGGTGTTCGGATCCCGGCAGTCCTGTCTTGTTCAGGCTCGGTTCTGGGTTTCGTGTTGGGGTTCGGACACTCGCGCTCCAGGTTAGTCTTGCTGTGGGAGCGTGCGGTCTCGAGTTCGCTCGGGCTGTGCACTCCTTTGTCCATGTGTGTTGTGTTTTGTTTGGCACGCGGTTCGGGTTCGGCCGCGTGCTTTTTCATTGTCTTGTTTTGTTGCACGCAGCTCGTTTTTCGGCTGCGTGCTTTCTCTTGTTTTGTCTTGTTCTGTGTTGCACGCAGCTTGTTTTTTCACTGGCTGCGTGCTTTCATGTTTGTCATGTTTTGTGTGAACACGCGGCTTATGATTCTCCTCATTAGCTGCGTGTTTGTGTCCTGTTCTGCACATGGCTAGTGATTTTGTTTTGCTGGCCATGTGCTTGTTTTTGTTTTGTGTGAGCACATGGCTTGTCTTGTTTTGTTCTATGTGCCATGTGCTCTCATGTCAATTGTCTTGACCCCACCCATCTTGTTACCTGATTATTGGTTAATTTACCTCACCTGTGTTTCCTCGTTACCCTCCTCATTGCTCCCTTTTTAATCTCCTTGTGTTTGCAGTCCCATGCGACTTTGTTGTCTATGTATGTGGTTGGTGATCCCCTGTCCAGCCAAGAACCAGTCTGTTTTCCCCTACGGGGTAGTTTTTGTTTGTTTATCTTTATTTTGTGTTAATAAAGCCCTTTCTTCCTGCAATTGAGTCCTCGCTCTCCTCCCTTCACACGCAACCCTGACACTTTCAGTGCTGCCTGCAGCTTTAACTATTATTGTTATTGTTGTTCTTAATGTTGGTACTATAAATTATCATCAAATAATACAAAAATAGAAAATTATATAATATTATTTATAGTAATCCACCACAAAATATATTAATAAGTAAGTTAATATGAACTTCATGTTCATGTTAAATAAATTTCAATATTTTTTAAATCTCATGGAAACACTTTAGTCTGACTGATATCATACTGGTCAAGTTTTAGTGAAATAGGACTAACAGTCCTTTATAGCTTGTCCTTGCCCAGAATATATACACATTACTCAGACTACAAAAGGTCTTGACGTTGTGTGTTTGCTCTGACACACATTGATGATACACACTATGCATTTAATCCTCCAAATATATGAATTTATGCTGTTTCATATACTTTTGAAAGGAGCTGCAGTCAAATGTTGTGACAAGTTTTATTATTTCTTTAAAATAAACCCTTTCCTTGATCTGTAGAGATAAAGCAGGTTCAAAAGCACCTTGATTTGCTTTGAGTGAGATGATTACATCTACCTGTTTTTGAATGCATGATGTTTTAGTCTCTAATTCCAGTGCTCAAGTGCTGCGATTTCATCCGTTCCAGATGATGGAAGTCTAAAATGCATGCAGGGCTCAGTGTAAGGAGCCACTCTAGAGTCTCCTCTGTCAAAATCAAAATTCATCCAATCTTATATTCAATGTAATGCTATTTATATGTTTCCCTAAGGAATCTTATTGAAGGAATTGAATTCATGGATTACTCTTGGTGCCGCGTGTGAGATTGATCACTATTCATAACTAAGTTTGCTCTGAAAAGAGTGAAAATACATTCACACGTTCAGTGTATTAATTCAGTGAAGAACAAAGCAGTGTTTTATGGTCTATGCCAGTCATTCTGTTCTCTACCTTACACTGTTTTCCATAATCCTCTATTTCAATGTTATCAAAATGAACACTGAATGAACAATTAACACTGAACGAGTCTTCTAAAAGAATCTGCAGAGAAATCCAGACAAAGGCACTGAATTGCACAGCATGTAACAAGTGACATCCTTCCAGCGCTCTATTGTTCGTTCTTTAATGAAACAAAAAACATGCCAATGAAACTAGTACAAGAATTTATATACTTATGCTGTTTGTGCGCATTACTTTAAAATAGTAATCTCATTTGCTAAAAATCTCATAAACAACAGCAAAGTTTTTCATTCTACATTACGATTCACTCAATTTATCTTTCGTCAAGATCGATACCAGACAGTCAGACAATCCCATGTTTAATTCAGTTCCACAATACAGTCAATGGGATGAAAAGCTTATCAAGGTCAAGTGTGAAGCAAAACCAGTCAATGTTTTGTCACCAAGCCTACGAATATCAGCTAATTAAAGTAATTTTTGATTGTCATTGCTCTGGTCCTGCCTTTAGAAGTCATTCTTGCTTTGAAAAGAATCTCAGAAACAGCCTAAAGTCTCTCTCAAGGAAAAAAAATAATTCAGCAACAGCAAAACAGCCTTCAGGCCTTCAAAGCAAAGTCTTCCTCAGATCTGCTAACCTGGCAACCTTGCTGCAGGTATATAAGCTGTCTATCTGTGCATCGCTGCACAATGTAAAACAGGCATTGTTGCACTGACACTTGAAGGCTTCTGTAGAACATCTGCACATCTTCAGGATAGAATCAGACTTGGACACACCGAGTGAATGAGTCGATGCAAACTGGTTTGAATCATTTTCTTTACTTCCTGTTTCTCAGAACATGTGCAGATTAGTGTCCGGTTGTGTTTCTGTGCATACATTATTTTTTCTGTATTTACTGTAAAGCAGATAAGTAATTAGTCAAAAAAAAAAAGGAAATAATGTTTTTATTCTTATAGATGCATGCTAATACCCTGATTATACTGATTATCTGATTATATTGTCTTTAATTAACAGGGTTTTCAGATGACCGTGTCTGTAATCATTATATTAATCAGCTGCCTGCAATCTTCTGATAAGAGGTGAAATAAAATGAGAACAGTCAGCAATATGTCTAAAAAAGGAAAACTTTGAGTTGATGGCCATTTTTTTTTTTATTTAACTTTTTTTTTTTTTTTTTTTAAGATTAACGACTATAATAAAATATAAATATAGATCCACATACAATGAATGATAATTATTCAAGCAAAGCATCACTGTGTGAAACAAACTGTAATAAATGTTTCTTACAGTAACCCAAAAAACTATTCATTCAACCAACGCTACTTCTTACTGATGAAATATGGAAATGTGAAAAACATTATTTTAGAGAATGTCAGCAAAAACACATGAGAATAAAGAAGACATACAATCTCTTCTCTTATAGGGACTCTAATGATGCAGAGGATTAGATGAATTAATAAATATTTTCCAATAATAATATAATCCTGTTTATAAATACAAAAAGTGAACTTAAATTAGTTATATTTAGAGTAACCATTTTTCAGTCACCTCACAAAATAATAACTAATTATAAATAATAAAAATCATAAAATAATATTAACAACATTATTATAAATTGGTAACACTTTATAATGTGTCATTTGTTAACATTAATGTATTAACTAACATGAATGAACAATGATCAACACATTTATTACAGTATTTATTAATCTTTGTTAATGTTAGTTTATAAAAATACAGTCGTTCATTGTTCATGTTAATTCATATTGCATTAACATGAAATTAACATTAACTAAGATTAATAAATGCTGTAGAAGTATTGTTCAATCTTAGTTCATGTTAACTAATGTAGTTAACTAATGTCAACTAATGAACCTTATTGTAAAGTGTTACCAATAAATTAATAATAATAATAATAATAATAATAATAATAATAATATATTATTATTATTATTATTATTATTATTAAAGATGAGGGGAATCTGGAGGAAAAAAAATAAAAGAGTTGCCAGACTACATAGCAGGTGTTGATAACAGGTGGAGATTTCCTCTCACACCTCAGAGAGAGGATCAGAACAGAATAAGTGGTGTATCAAGAAAAAAAAATAAAAAAAATAAAACATGACAAAGTTGATGAAAAGCTTTGGAAAGTTCCAGTAGCTTGACTGGGCAGGAGGGGGAGGATAACAAAGCAACCACAATGCTGTGGACATGTAGGGCTGCGGCCAGTCAGCAGGCAGTCAGCACTTTTATTCATCCCTTCTTTTTTGCTCGGATTCATGCTGTTCTTTTATTATAGGACATAGATATCAAGTACCCGCTGGCTATTGGCCCTTCTTCACATGCTGAGCTCGATTTTGGAATGGAAAAAGCACTGCTTTATCCTGACCTGGGAATACAAAGCCTTCTTCAGTCTCAATCGATAAGGTTATGCCTCTGATAGAGAATAGGGCACTAGATCCTCCCCTTGGTAATAGAGTTGACATCTAGTGCTTTTCTCAAGCAGAAACTGCTCTGATGCCTTTATCAAAACACAGTGGATTGATAAAGTTTATTAAAACAGGTATCACAGAAGAACTATCAAAACAACCTGTTTTGGGCCAATGGCAAACACCAGAAACACACACACACACACACACACACGCACATGCACACAAAAAACAAACTGACGAAGTTTAAGACTTTTGTAAAATCAAAAGATATATGCTTATTTATTATTATATATATTTTTTGTTTATGTCAAATATGTTGTCTTATTCCAGCTTAATATGAAACAACTAAATAAGCTATATGTAGGATGGAGCCACTCAAAAATGTAAACTTCTCAACTATAAGAGTATATTAACAACAATGGTAATTAATATATAATGGCATAATAATTATTAATGGCAACACAAGGACACACATGGTCCCAGATGCTTCATTAGTGATTACCCAAGATGCTACATCAAAAGAAGAAAAATAAATAAATAAAAGTCAATTTCACGCTTCAATAAATACACAAGTAAATAAACAATCAAGTAAACATTAAAGTAAATATGTAAATAAAAATAAGTGAATTAATACAGAACCAATTATTTAAATAAATGAACATGAATAAATGAATGTAAATAAGGAAAGATAAAGAAATTAAGTAAATACATAAGTCTTTATTTACTTGTTTTGATTTATTTACTTCCTTGATTTCTTTATTTGCTTCTTAATTTACTTTTATTTATTGAACTAATTAGCTGTTTGTTTACAGAATTGTTTACCTCTTTATTTACTTGCTTTAAGTAAATAATCAAGTGGATAAGTAACAAAATAAATAAAAGTAAATCTAAATAAATTGAAAGAATCAAGTAAATAATTAAGTTAATAAATAGATAAAAGAAAAATAAATAACATCAAATGCACAATTAAGTAAATATTAAATAAATATTAAGTAAACAAACAAACAAATATAAATAAATAAATAAATAAACACCTACCATAATAATGAAATATCAGATATATGTTGTAAAAATAAAATAAAATAAATAAACAGATTGTACACTTTTGAACAAGTATTTGGAGAGAAACACAGAGATTCTTAGTGCATTCCAGTCAATTATTCATGGTTTATATTGTAAACAAAATAGGGAGTGCAGAGCACAAATGCACAGTACATGTCATATGTTTTATATTGTACAGCAGACTACAAAGGAAAAGAGAAAATGATCAGGGGAGAGAATGTAGTGGACTGAAAAGAGCTCTTGCCATAGATATTCTTGTTGTACCATGTCACAGTAAAATACCAAGCATTACATCATTATTCATCTGAAAATAGAACATGAAGGAAAATATACAGCTTGTTCTATTATTTGTAGCACAACTTTATGATTTTAAGTGATTTTTTTTCAGTCTTTTGAAGTGAAACATCCCCAAACTGGAAGTATCTCCCATAGTCTAAAACTCAATATGTTTGCTATAGGAAAAAGGTGGATATAGCGCAACCAATGTGACTATGAGGATATCTGTTTGTCCAAATAATGGATGACTGCTTGATAAACTGGCTGAAAACTGGCTTTTTTGTTTTGCTTCATTCTTGCCAGTTAGTTATGCTAGTGGTGCAGACATTACACACTTACATTAAAAAAAGACAGCAAAAACAGAAATGTTGTTGATTTGGCACAGGAACATTCTGTAAATCTACCAACAGGGTGAGCTGCTCTTGGTTGTGGTTTTCAGATATTAATTTCGATGTTTTAGCAAAATCATTACTCAACTACTGAGCAATAATGAGTGCTATGAATGTACTCTGCCCTGTATATGAGCAGATAAGAAATGTCAGCCTGGTATCAAGGTCTTCAAAGTGAGACTAGTGTACACACATACACACAGTGCCAGCTAAGGGCTATTCCCACTCACTTCAAACAGAAACTTTAATAACAAGCACCCAATGAATCACTTCTTCTTTATTATTCATTTCTGTGTGTGTGTGTCTGTGCTGCAGTGCGGAAGCTGTGTCTGCAGCAGTCCCTACAGCTCTCTCCATCATACCCCATCAAACCCTGCAACACACTGCACTACTGTACATGTTAGCACGCAACATGCAGTGGGATTTTCCGGAAACTTGATTTATTTAGAGGGGCTGGACATTATAAATCTCATTGGAGGAATCCATTAGGACACAATGGAGGAAAACTGTATTCTAGTGGATATGTGAGTTCCGTTCAAACAGTCTTATTTTGGGGGACTTTGGATTTACGTCACCTGTACAAAGGGACTGTAGACAGCGATATTACAGCAAAGAGACCCATATCTTGTGTCACGTAATTGGCACAGTTTGCACAGTGTGAACAACCAGTGGCCCCAGTCAGTGAGTTATTAACTGAATCAGAAGCAGTAATTGAATAAAGCAGTGTTCACAGTCCTCTAAACCTGCTATAACTTAAAGAGGAGTAATTTAAAAAAAATAATAATAATAATTAATTAAATGAGCCCAGGGTTAATTTTATTCAGCTTATTCAACAGCAGGTGTGTTTCTTTGTTACACTTTCAACATTCTTTAAATTGAAGTATGTTTTATTTTATTTTATTATTTTATTTTATTTAAGCACATTGTCCGAAAGAGAATGATGGTACATCTGAGTAATGTTCCAATACAAATACAAGCAAGCAAGCAAATAAATAAATAAATAAACACTAAAACTCAAAGGTCTTCATGAAAAAAGGGTAAGATAAAAGTTTGCTTTAGATTATTTTGGAAGGAAGGAAGGTAGGCAGGAAGGAAGGACGCAAGCAAGCAAAAAAAAAAAAAAAACAGCAAACAAATCCATAGATATATTACTACTGTATATTAAGAAGTACATATTGTAATAATAATAATAATAATAATAATAATAATAATAATAATAATCAATTAATGTGATCTTTTAAAAACATGTATTATTATTATTATTATTATTATTATAAGAATATCATAAAGCCAAAAAACTGTATTTAGGTATAAAAATGGTGTAAGGATGTTACTGAAACAAATTATCTGGTGAATTATTGTTTTCTCTTTTCTCTTGATAAAAGTCATTCTTAGAAGTTGAAAAATGGGGAGAAATGATCGATCTGTTATGAAGTCTTTCATAAGGAAAACACTTATGGCACTTAAACACTGCTTCTGGTGCCTCTTAATAGATTTGAAGACAAATAAGTGAATCAGTGTAAGTGTGTGCTTTAATGATTCATAACACAAAAAAGACACTTATCTCCACATAGATTTGAGTCAAAATCCTTGGCACAAGACCATACTTAGAGTTTTTTTTTTTTTTTGCTGGGGAGAAAAAAAACTGGAAAAAGAGAAAGCACTGACACACACACACATTTCATATCTACTGTCGATAAAATGTAATACCTTTTATAGTTGACTACTTGTTTTACTAAGGAGAAAAAAAAGTAAAAAAAAAATTTAAAAAAATAAATAAAAAAGCCCTGTGGTTCAGTAGCTGCACTCACACTCAGTTGTTTAAATATTTCAGTGACACGTCCAGCCTTAATGTCAAACACAGAGCTCTTCTGTGGAGAGTCTCTGCTGTGCTGCTCCAGTCACAGAGCAGCTCTTAAAAGCACACCTTTACAAGCCTCCTAACTGGAAGCTCTGGAGACCCACACACAGCCAAGCCTCATTTGTCTTGCTGAAAACCTGCTTGTTCGGCCTAAAAGAGAGGAAAGTGGGATTAATTTCCATCCCATCCCAGTCCTATTCAATCAGCTCTCATTGTCTGGCTACTTCCCCTCGCAGACGGCACAGATGAGATCCGGACACTGCTTAATGTCACTGCCTGTTGTGCAATTGTGCTAATGAAAACGATAGGTGCCTGCAGATGACAGGAAGCAGCTTTGAGAGGGGAGGGGTGTGCTATACCAGTGAATCCGGGGAGACCTAAATCTAATATAGATAAATAGCAGTAGCAGTGGCACAAGGGTTGACAAATCGCCAGAAAGTTCAGAGAAGAACTGAAATAAATAAATAAATATTACATTTATTATATTATATAATAATAATTATAATTATTAGGATTAGGTTGCAGAAAAAAAATCACAGAAAAATTCAAAGAAAAATATTAAAATATTCAGAAAATAAATAAATGAACAAACAAACAAATAAATAATACACTGTAATCTATCAAATAAAATATATTGATATGTACCAAATTATGAGGTTAATGACATAAATCACAATTATTTTAGTTATTCATAGCTATGGTTTTTGTTTCTCATTAGGTTTATACATCTAGGTACAAAATATGCAATGTATTATAACTTTAAAAGTAAATACTTTCTAATTAAGAAATACTACTTAAAGTAAATATTTTCTAGATAATAAAGACATTAAACATTAAAGTATTACATTTAATGTAATTTGATAAGTAATGGTACTTTTTAAATAAATAAATAAATAAATAAATGTAATCTATTAAATAAAATAAGTTAATATGTACCAAATTATGAGGTTAATGACATCAATCACAATTATTTTACTTATTGATAGCTATGGTATTGTTTCTCATTAGGTTTATACATCTAGGTACAAAAAAAAAAAAAAAAAATACAATTTATTATCAATTTAATAGTAAATACTTTCTAATAAAAAAGTACTTTATAAATGAAAAGATTTCCAGATAATACTTAAAATCATTAAACATTAAAGTATTACATTTAATGCAGTTTAATAATTAATGGAACTTTTACAATATATATGAAGTTACAATGTAAAAAAAATGTAGCAACATTTCTTTATTGATATACATCCAAGTGAAATAAATTATGGAAAAAAAAAAATAAAAAAAGGTTTAAGTGGACTAAATGATTGGAAAATCTAGGATATGTTAGGAGTAGGAGTATGACATTTCACTGAAGATCATGATTGTTTTTTGTTTTTTTTTGTTTTTATTTTGATTATTTGTTTGTTCGTGTTCGTTTTTTGTTTTTTTGTTTTTTAGGGGAAAAAAATAAAATAAGTGAAATATATGCTTGGGTGCATTTACAATAAGAAAATTCACAATAAGTTTAGAACAGATAGGGTGCATTTCCATTTCACACCAACTTAAAATTAGCTGCCTCTGAAGGAAGGAGGTCCCTATCAAGGGGAACATCATATTTGTGGGTATGTGCCATCAAAAACCCTACATAAGTACATCTAGTGATTCTGAACCGACTGCCCTGCAAAAGAATGGAACAGCAGGAGTGTCGTGGCACAGACCTGTAAAACACACACAGAGCAGAGGATGAGATGTGATTTGAGTTGTATGTCACATTAATGCCACTTGCAGACTTATTAAGCTCTTCACCATGGCGACGATGAGTCATTCACCAGCTCCAGACCCTTGCCATTGTCACTGTTAGACAGCTTCCAAGAGAAAATAAATTAATTAATAAATGTATTCAGTGTTTTAAAAGCACTTCTAACGCTCCTACATTAAGTCCACATGTCCAGTTCTTCTCAGTCTGAAAAGCATAAATACATCCCAGTCTACATGACATTCATTTGGCTGAAACTTTTGTCATATCACTTCCTCCAACGTTTTTACTCGGCCCATATGTTGGTCTAACCAGTACATTTTTTAGTCAATGTTTAAACAGGACAGATAACACGATAATATAAGTGTTTATTGACTGCCCAAATGTTAGTCATTACAGCCAATGCCAGCAAATGTTTACCAAGGACTGTAGTTATTTCCATCACATGTGAGTGTGGCTGACAGGCTATTTTCATGAGCTGCATGATGCACTGTCAATGTTGATATAACTCACATGTCATGCATTTTACCTCGATGCACAGTAATGACTGCCTTTCACGCGGCATGGGTCACAGTGTGCCGATATGTCATTCGCACCACCTCTACTGCGAGACTGTGAGGATTTATAAATCATATCATGGCATTCCCTAGAATTCCTGTCATTACCCAACATTCATCACACATACGTTGTTCACAAGGTCCATGCGCATAATTATCTCTCAAACTCAGCTGAAAGAGGCTTTCATATGCATGCAAATAACTGCTGGTATTGCTCTTTATCATATTAAAGTCAGTGTTAAGCAAGCTCCACCAAAAATACTTACTGTAAATATTAATATTTTTATTCATCAAGGACACATTAAATATAAATAGAAAAGCTAATTATAATGTTACAAAATATTTCTATTTCAAATAAATGCTGTTCTTTTAAACATTCTGTTCATCAAATCCTGAAAAAAGTACCATGGTTTCCACAAAAATATTAATCAGTATATAACTATTAGTAGTATATAACTATTTTTTAATAATAATAATAATAATTTTTTCTTGAACAGCAAATCAGCATGTTAGAATGATTTCTGAAGGATCATGTGACACTGAAGACTGGAGTAATGATGCTGAAAATTCAGCTTTATCATCACAAGAATAAATTACATTTTAAATTTAATTAAAATAAAAACAGTTTTTAAATTGTAATAATATTTCACAATATTGCCACTTTCACAGTTTTTATTTTTTTCAATCAAAGAAATGCATCTAATAAAAGACTTCTTTCAAAAAAAAAAAAAAAAAAAAAAAAACTAAAGTAAAAATTAAATCTTACTGACCACAAATATTGAATGGTAGTGTGCATAACAACTTTTTAAATTTAATGTAATTTAACTACTTGGATCAGATAGCCGTATTGTATCTTTCATGCAGTGTGTAACATAGCTGTATGTGAATGCAAATGATCTGCAAAGTTGTATAGGCGAAAGTGCATGATAAATGTGACCCTGGACCACAAAACCAGTCATAAGTAGCATGGGTATATTTGTAGAAATAGCCAACAATACATTGTTTGGGTCAAAATGATCTATTATTCTTTTATGCCAAAAATCATTAGGATATTAAGTAAAGACCATGTTCTATGAAGATATTTTGTAAATTTCCTACAGCAAATATATCAAAACTTAATTTTTGATTAGTAATATGCATTGCTAAGGACTTAATTTGGACAACTTTAAAGGCGATTTTCACAATATTTAGATTTTTTTGCACCCTTCAGATTCCAGATTTTCAAATAGTTGTATCTCGGCCAAATATTGTAGATGATGTATAAATTTCACTTTAAAAAAATTTACCCTTATGACTGGTTTTGTGGTTCAGGGTCACAAATAAAATTATTGTCTCCCAAAAGAAAGAATGACTCCGAAAAGCGTAAACGAGTCGTTAATAATTCGAATCCCACTTCTGTGATGGCTGCACGTCACGGGGTAACACATTTGCATTATGCGCACCCATGTTGGCCAGCCATGAACAACTTGACCCACCCTTAAACATGTAATTTTACTGACGCCTGCTTCTCTAATCTCGGGGAGTTCAACATAGGATTCACAAAACGCTTGCTCTTGATAGATGGCTTAGTACCCAGTTCATTTGGACCAGCTGGCTCCACTGGATCACAACCTGTAAGTATGATAAATAATAGATGTTTATATTTTCTATCAAGCATTCAAAACACGAAACTATGGCAATGGGTGTATCGTTTCCGACATGCGCTGTACGTGGTAGACCAATCACAACAGACTGGGCCATCTAACCAATCAGAGCAGATTAGGCTCACAGAAAGAACGGGTTTGGAGAGACTGAATTTTAGAACTGCTTCAAAGAAATCGTTTGAGAATCGTTAGAAAATGAGGTGATATTAAATGCATATTTTGAGAAAATGAAAGCATTGTTTGATCTTGCATGCATGTAAACCTATTGTAGGAGACTCCCAAAACAATATTATGAACCTTAAAAATAATAAGTATAAAGATAATACATTTAATATGTATGTTACGTCCATAAATGTCCTTGTGGGAGTGCCTGTGTTTTTTCTTTCTTTCTCTCTCTCGCTTGCTCTCTCTCCTTTCCCTGTCGATCTTTTTAGGCCACCTCCCTTGACTGCTGATTGGCTCATGCAACTGTCAATCATCATTAATCGACGTGACGCCGACCTATCAGCTGTCAGTAAAGTTTCTGCCGGCAAATAAAAGGACGCTGAAAGAAGTGAATGGAGACCTCTTTTGCTCCCCTTTTTTTTTTTGCTGTCATTTTACTCGTTTTTGACTTGCTTTATTTATGATTCGGTTATGCCAAAAATCCTTTGTTTTGTTCTGACATTTTTTTTTGTTCCTTACCACTTTTTGAGAGCTTGCACTCTTTGAATGTTTTCTCTTTACTCAAGAGGAAGGTGGATAGGAAAGATGTCGTGCGACTTCCATTGTGCAACATTTAGGTAACTGTGTATAGACACCCCAGGTAAGAGGTGAACGCCACCCCCTGTATGTTTTTGTTTTGTTAGTTGAGAGTAGGGAAGTATACGGCGCTTGGCGCTGAAGATTTCTTTTCTTTCTCTTCTTTTATTTAAGTTAGAGGTTTAAACAAGGTAGAATTGTTTGTTTCTTTCTTTCTTTTGGCGTCACTAGCGTCCCCTTTCTCTTGGGTTGCTTTGCATAGGTTTTGTTCATTTTCTTTGTTGTTGTTTTTTTTTTCTGAATTGTAAATTTGTACATATTGGTTGTCTCTTTATTTATATTTTTGTAAATATACTTTATAGCTATGGATTCTTTTCACTTTGTATATTAAAATCACTTTCGTTGGCAGTTTGTTGTCCTGCATTGTCTCTTGCCGCCTCCATCAATTTACAGATTTACCACAATCTCAATGTTACTCCTTTTTCCCCTAGACCATCTTAAAAGGGTCGTAACATTTAATGGGGGCTCGTCCGGGATTTCAATTAATCCGAAAATTATGATAGTTGTGGTGACTTTGTAGGGATGTTGGTGGCATAGAAGGGACCTTGCAGTATTTGGTGTATTGTGACAGTATAGGACTTATTGATGCAGTCTGGTAGTGTTATGCTTATTGGTTGATTATTCATTATGGAAGTGTTTAACTTGCAAGATTTTGTTACCAGCCCATCTGTAGAGCAGATTAATTTGTGCAAGAAGCAGGATTTATTGCAGATCGCAGACCATTTTCAGATTCTTGTAAGTAAACAGTCTCTTAAAAAAGAAATAAAACGAATGCTGATCTTGCGTTTGAATGAGTTGCAGGTGTTGCCCACGTCAAACGTTGGGGGTGTTGAAACAGGCGGAGATGTTAACGTGGATGGGGTGGCTCTGGCGCAATTTGGTTCTGGGGAGAAGGACAAGCGGAGTGGCGGAGCTGATGCTGACGCAGACGCGGAGGCCGAAGCTAAGGCTGGCTTACCACCGTTTGAGCCGTTTTCACCTAGTTCTGTTGATTCACGGGAAGGCACGCGACTGAAGGTCCGCCTGGCCCGTTTGCATTATGAAGCGCAGGAGAGAGCCCAGGCGCACCAAGCTGAACTGAATCTGCAGTTGGAAGTGTGCAAGTTGGAAATCGAGGCAGAAACGCAGGTAAAGCTGAGGCAGCTTGAGTTGGGGGTATCGAAAATTGCTACTGGCTCAACTGTACAGCCGGACACCGCTCAAGCCTCTTCTCTTTCTCTGCGGGTTGGTTTAGCCCCAGATGCCTTTGACGTGAGTAAACACATTGCACTTGTTCCTCAATTTAGAGAAAGTGAAGTAGATTCTTACTTTAATGCGTTTGAACGCATCGCAACTTCTCTTCGTTGGCCTAAGGAGGTCTGGTCTTTGCTTTTACAATGTAGATTGTTTGGGAAAGCGCAAGAAGTTTGTTCTACATTATCGCTAGAAGAGAGTCTGAAATATGAGTCTGTGAAGTCTGCTATCCTGCGAGCATATGAGTTGGTTCCGGAAGCTTATAGGCAACGTTTTAGAAAACACAAAAAGAATCCTACACAAACATTTGTGGAATTTGCTAGGGAGAAGGGAGTGTTGTTTGATAAGTGGTGCACTGCCAGTAAAGTGAGTGATGTTGACTCTTTAAGAGAGTTGATGTTGCTAGAGGAGTTCAAGGCATGCTTACCTGAACGCGTAGTAGTGTACCTCAATGAACAGAAAGTAACTTCTTTATCACACGCAGCTGTACTTGCAGACGAGTTTGTGTTAACTCACAAAAATGTTTTTTCTTCTGCACGTCCTGAAAAGTCACAGTCTGATAGTTCACCGTCTCAAATGTCACGTTCAAAGTTTAGCCCACCTCGTAATAAAGAGGAGCGTGAATGCTTTTATTGTCACAAAAAGGGGCATGTGATCGCTGATTGTCTGTCTTTGAAGCGCAAGCAGCAACCACAACCAAAGAGCGTGGGGTTTTTGAAAGCTTTTAAATCTGCTGTCACTGTGCATACTGAGGAAATGATTGATGAGAGTTATCGGCCCTTTGTGTCAAAAGGGTTAATATCTCTGTCTGGAAAAAGGGAGGACCAGGAAGAAGTAAGAATACTCAGGGACACTGGTGCCATGCAATCCTTTATTTTGGCAGGTAAATTACAGTTGTCTGACAGTACTTCCTGTGGTTCTAGTGTGATCGTGCAGGGAATCGAAATGGGTTGCGTGAAATTTCCGCTGCATCGTGTGCACTTACAGAGCGAACTGTGTACTGGTTTCGTGAGAGTTGCTATGTGTCCTTCACTCCCTGTGAAGGGTGTTGATTTTATCCTTGGAAATGACCTGGCAGGTGGAAAGGTAATGCCTGTTATTGAAGTTGTTGACGAACCAAATGTGTTTTGTGAGTTAGAGGTACTGTCTGAAACTTACCCTGACGTTTTCCCAGCCTGGGCCGTCACATGCGCTCAGTCGCACAGAGTAGGTGATGTAGTTGATCTGTCTAATTCATTCATGTTCCAACTGTTGTCTGGCGACACTTCACTGGATCTGAATCTTGAAAAGGAAAACAGTTTAAAGACCGAGAACAAAGATGTAATCGTGTCTGATGCAGATGCACTCAAATTACATGTATCACGTGAGAAAATTATTGCTGCGCAGAAAGAGGATAAAACACTTGTCACTGCTTTTAATGCTACTGTTTCTCTTGATGTGGCTAAAGATAAGAAATCTGCTTACTTCATTGACAATGACTTGCTGATGAGAAAGTGGTGTTCTCATGCTGACAAGAATTCAGATTGGAATGTTGTTTATCAAATTGTGGTCCCGTTTTCCTATCGTCAACATGTCCTGTGCTTAGCTCATGATCACCAGCTTGCTGGTCATTTAGGAGTTACAAAGACATATAATAGGATTTTGAGTCATTTCTTTTGGCCAGGATTAAAAAAAGATGTTGCTCATTACGGTCGTACTTGTCATACCTGTCAGATCGTTGGGAAGCCGAATCAGAGCATTCCACCTGCTCCTTTGACTCCTATACCTGCAATGGGAGAACCGTTCGAACATGTGATGGTAGACTGTGTTGGTCCGTTACCTAAAACTAAGTCTGGTAATCAGTTTTTATTAACTATCATGTGTGTGGCCACCAGATTCCCGGAGGCGATTCCATTGCGAAAAATCACTGCGCCGGTTGTCATCAAAGCATTAGTGAAATTCTTCTCCACGTTTGGACTTCCAAAAATAGTACAAACTGATCAAGGTACGAATTTTTTATCAAAGCTTTTTAAACAAGTACTTGAATCACTGGCAATTTCTCACCGAGTCTCAAGTGCGTACCACCCACAGAGCCAGGGCGCACTTGAGCGCTTTCACCAAACACTTAAGTCAATGCTTAAGAAATACTGCCAGGACACGGCTAAAGACTGGGATGAGGGAGTTCCCTTACTGTTATTTGCTGTCAGAGAGACCGTTCAAGAATCTCTTGGTTTTAGTCCAGCCGAACTTGTGTTCGGACACCAAGTTAGAGGTCCGCTGAAAGTTCTTAAAGAACAGATTTTAGAGCCCAATTCGAGTTCAAACACTAACATACTGGATTATGTAAGCACGTTTCGAGATCGTCTTCATACTGCTTGGTCGCTAGCTAGAGAATCGCTTGCTAGTGCTCAGAAAGACATGAAGAGTAGATATAATAAGAAAGCAGTAGCGCGATCGTTTCAACCTGGTGACGAAGTGCTTGTGTTGTTACCTGTCCCAGGATCATCTTTGTCAGCTCGTTTCTTTGGTCCCTATATTGTGAAAAAGAGAATGAATGAAACTGATTATATGTTGTACACACCTGATCGAAAACGAAAAACCCGTGTTTGTCATTTAAACATGTTAAAAGCTTATCATACTAGAGAGCCGTCAAAGGCAAGTGCTGCGGAATGGACTGCAGGGCCCGCTGTCTCTTCTGTCGCGATAGCCGTGAATCTGGCACCATCTCCTGATATCTTGGGTGCGGACACAGATGGTGTGGTGCTTCGCCATACTTTTCAGCAATGTGCGAGGTTAGCAAATTCAGAGATTTTAGAAGATCTTCACTCGTATCTTAATCATTTGACTGTGGATCAGAGAACAGACATTGTGAAATTACTTTCTGATTTTAAATGTCTGTTTGGTGATGTTCCTACACAAACCAATGTCTTGCAACACGATATTAATGTGAATGGTGCTCGTCCTATTAAGCAACATGCTTACCGTGTAAACTTAATGAAAAGATCTGTTATGCGTCAAGAGGTAGAGTATCTGTTGGAAAACGGTCTAGCTAAATCCAGTTGCAGTCCCTGGAGTTCTCCGTGCCTACTTGTTCCTAAACCCGATGGCACATTCAGATTCTGCACAGATTACCGTAAGGTAAATGCTGTGACCGTGCCAGATAGTTACCCGTTACCTCGAATGGAGGATTGTGTAGATAACATCGGCTCTGCACGTTTTGTTACAAAGCTTGATATGCTAAAAGGATACTGGCAAGTTCCACTCACCTCACAAGCTTCAGAGATTTCAGCTTTTGTAACCCCAGATAATTTCCTCCAGTATACGGCGATGGCTTTCGGGCTTAGAAATGCCCCAGCAACTTTCCAGCGCCTCGTTAATATCGTTTTGCATGATGTACCAAATTGCAACGCGTATCTTGACGATTTGGTGTTGTATTCGTTGGATTGGACAGAACACATTTGCCTGTTGAGAACAGTGTTCGAACGACTTATTAAAGCAAATTTAACACTTAACTTGGCAAAATGTGAGTTTGGTAAAGCAACTGTCACTTACCTTGGTAAGGAGGTTGGTCAAGGCCAAGTGCGACCGGTAGAGGCCAAGGTCACGGCCATAACGGAATTTCCGGTTCCTACTACCCGTAGAGAATTACGGAGGTTCTTGGGCATGGCAGGCTATTATCGTGGCTTCTGTAAGAATTTTTCAACCGTCGTGAGTCCTCTTACTTCACTACTTAGCCCGTCTAAACCTTATGAGTGGTCTGCTGAGAGTCAGCATGCTTTTGATTCAGTCAAAACTTTGATGTGTAATGCACCTGTTTTAATGGCACCTGACTGTACTCAAAATTTTAAACTGGAGGTTGATGCAAGCACCGTGGGTGCCGGGGCTGTTCTTATTCAAGAGGATGCGAATGGAATCGAACATCCTATTAGTTATTATTCTCGTAAGTTTAACAAACATCAGCTGAATTATTCAACTATTGAGAAAGAAGCTCTTGCTTTATTGCTCGCATTACAACACTTTGAAGTCTACCTTGGTTCCAGTAGTCTCCCGATTGTGGTATATACAGATCACAATCCTCTTGTGTTTTTAACTCGAATGTACAACCACAATCAGCGTTTAATGCGTTGGGCTCTTATTGTTCAGAACTACAACCTAGAAATCAGACATAAGAAGGGCTCGGAGAATGTTTTGGCTGATGCTCTCTCGAGAGTCTAGTTGGTGGTGTGTGTGGTTTTTTTTTTTTTTCTTTTTTTTTTTTGCAAATACGCTTGTTTTTAAGGGTGGGAGTGTTACGTCCATAAATGTCCTTGTGGGAGTGCCTGTGTTTTTTCTTTCTTTCTCTCTCTCGCTTGCTCTCTCTCCTTTCCCTGTCGATCTTTTTAGGCCACCTCCCTTGACTGCTGATTGGCTCATGCAACTGTCAATCATCATTAATCGACGTGACGCCGACCTATCAGCTGTCAGTAAAGTTTCTGCCGGCAAATAAAAGGACGCTGAAAGAAGTGAATGGAGACCTCTTTTGCTCCCCTTTTTTTTTTTGCTGTCATTTTACTCGTTTTTGACTTGCTTTATTTATGATTCGGTTATGCCAAAAATCCTTTGTTTTGTTCTGACATTTTTTTTGTTCCTTACCACTTTTTGAGAGCTTGCACTCTTTGAATGTTTTCTCTTTACTCAAGAGGAAGGTGGATAGGAAAGATGTCGTGCGACTTCCATTGTGCAACATTTAGGTAACTGTGTATAGACACCCCAGGTAAGAGGTGAACGCCACCCCCTGTATGTTTTTGTTTTGTTAGTTGAGAGTAGGGAAGTATACGGCGCTTGGCGCTGAAGATTTCTTTTCTTTCTCTTCTTTTATTTAAGTTAGAGGTTTAAACAAGGTAGAATTGTTTGTTTCTTTCTTTCTTTTGGCGTCACTAGCGTCCCCTTTCTCTTGGGTTGCTTTGCATAGGTTTTGTTCATTTTCTTTGTTGTTGTTTTTTTTTTCTGAATTGTAAATTTGTACATATTGGTTGTCTCTTTATTTATATTTTTGTAAATATACTTTATAGCTATGGATTCTTTTCACTTTGTATATTAAAATCACTTTCGTTGGCAGTTTGTTGTCCTGCATTGTCTCTTGCCGCCTCCATCAATTTACAGATTTACCACAATCTCAATGTTACTCCTTTTTCCCCTAGACCATCTTAAAAGGGTCGTAACAATGTACATCGGTTAAAATAAGTATTGAACATGTCCCCATTTTTCTCAGTAAATATATTTCTAAAGGTGCTGTTGACATGAAATTTTCACCAGATGTGATAACAACCCAAGTAATTCATACATACAAAGAAAACAAAACAAATATGCACAGAAATTAAAGGTGCACTAAGTGATTTTTGCCAAACGATGTTGATATTTGAAAGCACCAAAACAAACACGCCCATACCCCAACAGGACCTCGCCCTTATTTTTATATCTCCGCCCCACACTTACATACACAACCATGGCAACGACGATCACGGAAACAAGCGAAGATGACATATTCAAACAACAGCCAACACAGATAAGTTATGTGAAACAATGCAAAATCAACGTTACTCGCCTATCAAGAAGAAACAATGTGACCTCGGCGTCTGCTTCGAGCCCTTCCCGCTTCTTGAGTTCTCTCCACCACTGGAAAGCTGCTCCGATATTTACCGAAGAGGGTCCTACCTCTTGCCTGACCGTAACCCTTCTTTTTAATGTTTTGTTCTTCCGATATTTTCCTCTTTTTCATCTTCCAGTTCTCTCTATCTATAGTCGATCTGCTAATATCCGTCCTGTACACTCAAATTGAGTGCACATTTCTCTCATTACATCATTACAAGACACGTTTTGGGACATGGTCCGACACTGCGGTCAAAAGTATTTTTCAAAAATTGTATAGTGCACCTTTAAGTTATGTGTAATAAAATGGAATGACACAGGGAAAAAGTGCTGAAATTAATTTAATATTTCGCACAAAAGCCTTTGTTGGTAATGACAGCTTCAAGACGCCTCCTGTATGGAGAAACTAATCGCATGCATTGCTCAGGTGTGATATTGGCCCATTCTTCCACACAAACAGTCTTCAAATCTTGAAGGTTCTGTGGGCCTCTTCTATGAACAGATCTTTAGTTCTTATTTTCTATTGGATTCAAGTCAGGTGATTGGCTGGGCTATTCTAGCAGCTTTATTTTCTTTCTCTGAAACCAATTGAGATTTTCCTTGGCTATGTTTAGGATCATTGTCTTGCTGAAATGTCCACCCTTGTTTCATCTTCATCATCCTGGTAGGTGTTGGGACTGAACCAGCTAATATTAATTTCCACTGACCAGTGGCAGGATTGCTTTCTAATTACTGATAGATTTCAGATGGTGTCTTGGCTTTCCATGCCTTTTCGCACATACCTTTTTTCATGTGTTCAATACTTTTTTCCCTGTGTCGTTCCATTTTATTACACATAACTTAATTTCTGAACTTATTTGTTTTGTTTTCTTTTTATGTGTGGATTACTTGGGTTGTTACCAACATCTGGTGAACATTTCATGTCAACAGCACCTTTAGAAATATACTTTACCTGCTGTAAATAGTAATGGTTCCAAATCATTAGCCAACTGAGAAATGTAGCTAAACTAATAGCTTTGCTCCTTGTAGCGACACAACTGCCCAACACTGATACGCAGTATTTCCTTCAGCCTCCATTTCTGACACACTCAGGAGCACAGCCATAATCTCCTCTGTAACAGCAGGTGATAAGCTAAGCCATTGGGGTAAGAAAGAATATGATCTCAGCTACCTACCTGGGCGCTTTTCTTAAGACTCCGAGCCAATCTATTCAATTCCTTGTTAAGAGTTTGAACTGAGCAATATTCCCTGCTGAGTTTACGAGAAAAACACATCTGAACATGCAGGAGACAAACACAGATCTCTGAGGTGTAGCTTCCCACTATTGCATTTTAAGAGGCCACACTTATGCAGGTATGCTAATTACACATGCACAAGCCATTTCCATCTAATGAAAATTAATTTACCCCTGCCAGGAAAAAGATATCATCCACTTTGGCATGGGTATAAGGATCCCAGACAAAGGAAAAAGCAATTTATTCATGCCTGACATATCTGTCCACATCTGCAGAGGTCAAGCAAATAAAATTGCAAATTGATTCCTTCTTTATAATTGGGAAGCACTGTGTGTGGAGGAGAACCAGATGCACGATCTCTGAAGACTGCCAGTTTCAATAAGTGTCAAGGAGGACTTTCTTGCATCCACGTCAGCAGAAGACACTTCTGGGTCCTGAAGAAGGCTCTTCAGATGGTCACTGACAAAAATATGAGTCTATACATACAGAGGATCAAGGAAGAGAAGAGCTGTAGAAGTCGAGTGCTTCTAAAGGGATGAGACTGTACAGGTGTGTGTTTGTGTGTGTATGCCTCCACAAAAAAAATAGAAACCAGTATGTGTCAGGTTTGCAGTCTTTGTAAGGACTAAACTTTAACTTGTGGGGTTTACTTGCGGGGTTACTATATGTTGGGTTACTAACCCAACATATGTTCTGTCCAATATGTACCCAGCGCTGGGTTGCCAATTTGGTTATTTTTAACCCAACCATTTTAGAGTGCAACGATGGAAAAACCTAACATTGTCTAAACCAACCCAACAAGAAAAGCAGCATATTCATCATTCAAAATTAATAATTTCATTTCATACTTAACTGTAAAAAAAAAAAAAAGGGCAAAAGCTGCATCCAAATATTCCTGCTGTCCTACTATATACTATGCGAAAACAGTACACCAAAAGAGCAGCATGTCTGTATGCATATTCAAAAAACAGTAGGCAAAAAATACCTGAATGAGCTACTACTTCTGCTGAGATTCATAATAATGCCTCTGATGGACAATATACATTGAGGCCACTGAAGAGGCAGTGAAAAGATGCAACAAGATGCAACTTGAGTCACATGACAATGACAACTTGCCGAACAAATTGTAATACGTCCAGATTGCATTCATAATACATAGAACATGCTTCTTTAATGGTCACAAATTAAGTTCTTAATCAAATGTTGTACCTTCTCAGTATGTGATTTTGTCAAACCAAAACTCAAGCAGGATAAAGGAGAGGAGAAAAACAAATACTTACTATCAAACTCTGCAAACCATCCACTAGCACATCATTAAACTGACCCCATAACCAAACTATTTATGTTACACAGTTACTGCAGCTTCTGCTTGAAGTACATCAGTGACAACAAGACAGACACCCCTGCATGCTGACTGGACAAGAGGCACACTTAAGTGGCTCGAGCAAATGGAAATGTATAAGTAAGCAACAAGACAAGAGCAGTCTCATTTTGATAAAATGAGAGAGAGAGAGAGAGAGAGAGAGAGAGAGAGAGAGAGAGAGAAGGTGGGAGATTAGGAGGATAATGGTGAAGAGGCGAGAGATGTGTTGCATGATTCACAAACCATGGTGGCCAAGTGGATATGAAATGGCCTATTTTCTTAAGTTACCATGAATGTGCTTCAACAGAACTGCAATGCTGATTTACTGGGACAAAAACAGCTGGCCTATATAAGAAAAATGTACACATCTCCATTATGTTCAAAAGTTCTCACCCCCAGCCCTTATTGCATCGTTTTTTCCTTCTGGAGCATCAGTGAGCGTTTAAACCTTCTGTTAATTAAAAAAAAACTAAAAAAAAAAAAAAAAACAATTAAAAAAAACAAATACAAAATAAAAAATAAATAAATAAAACCACTACCAAAAAACCCCCCGCTGTGGATCATTCAGGTAAGACCACAGTATTAAGAATCAAGGGTATGTAAACTTTTGAACGGGGTCATTTTTATAAATTCAGCTATTGTTTTCTCTTGTGGACTATATGTAAACATCTTTTATGTGAAATATCTTATTGAGGTCAGTACTAAATAAACAATAACATGCATTTTGTATGATTCCTCTTATTTTGGTAAAATAATTAAGATTTTGCAGATTCTGAAAGGGGGATGTAAACTTTTGACCTCAACTGTATAATACAGTTGACAATTTTTGCACTCTCTCAAAATAATAATAATAAAAAAAGACACTGCAGAATTAGTCTTTCAAAAGGTATTAATATTTTCTTTCAAAATACTAATGTGTACCTTTATGTACTAATATGTACCATTTAGGGCAAAAAAAAAATAACAAAGTTGTACTTTTCAGTAACAGCTTTGTACCTTTTTCTGAGGATGTAGCCTTACAAAAACATACTGGGGTGGTACTATGGTACTATGATGGTTCAGATGACAATACCATGGTATATGGCATGCAATATGATTCTTGCATTGTATGATTGATTGAGGAGATAGCACAACTAAATATTCTCATTCTAGAAAGTCAACCTATTTTATTCAAGGGCCCCCACTGTCCACAACAATGTTCAAAGGCCCCATGATTTTTCCAATTGCTCATGATTTACTGAATAAGAAATCACATTTTTAAAATGAGACTGCTTCTTTTTCGTTAAAAGAAACAGTTGAAGAGGGGGTGAATAAAATAAGAAATATATTAATTTATAATGGTTTTAGTTCATTGTTTTGTCTTATTTTAAATCATTTGAGGCCCATTTGGAAGTTTTCTGAGGCCCCTATTTGGAAACCATTGTTTAGACAAATCTGATTGGACAAAAATCTGAACATGCCCACAAGATGAATCATAAATACTTTAGGTCCACAATAAAGTACCTTTTACATGCATATAGCTACTAAATGTTTGCTAACATTTTGAAAGTACATTAGCATGTAGATCTAAACTAATAAGCTACAATTTTCAGATTTTAAGGTATTTTTCAGAGAAAAACTGAATCCTGTACACTTCTTTTGCGGGGTTGTTCCCACGCTGAGAAAAGCCCCGGTGGTAAATCACTGATAATGCATCTTTTTCTCATGCCGGTAATTTCATTCCCCTCTACTGGGTCTTCACCTCTCTTCTAAACGTTTAATGCAAGCTGGAGAACGATTTGATGGAGCCCACAATACTATCCATAAAGATTAACATTTCCCATTTTCAGACCAAGACCCTTCCATGTTTTATTCATGGAAAAGCTTGAGCTGTGTGGTCCAGAATTCTGGGAGATTTAGGTGGCGTACCAGCCGATTTGATCTGGCCTCCTACTCTTTTATTCATGAGCGTCTCTCTCTTCTTCAATGTTTGAGGAGGTAAATTAGTGGCCACTCCAGCTCTGGTGACTATGACTCTGCAACACCGAGGGCTGAATGACACCAATTTGTCTTTGCAGGAGCAAACATAATCACTGAGGAGCAGACAGTAGCATACGTGCTCAAACATTCAACCTCACACAAACACAAAATACACACACATACAAACATGAACCATAAGCAGACATATACAGGTGACTGCAAACACAAAGAACAAAACAATCTGGTAATGACATATGCTAATCAGTTGACAGAAAACAGAGGAAAGAGCTGGGCGGCCATCTAATCAAAGGATTAGCATAACACTGACCACACACAGATCAAAACATTTCCAGAAAAGGACAGCAATAGTTCAATAGGTTTGACATGAACAATTGTGATCAACAATTTCATCCCTCTGGCAACTCTCAAGGTTATGTGCATGAATAGTTTGAAAAGCTGATTTCTTGGTGTGTGTTGCAGATGCCATTGGTTTTCAGCTGGGTTTGCTTCAAGAGTGCTCTTAAAGTCGCAATGTTTTCTGTTCTTCTGTATTTTGACATACATCTGAGTGAACCACAAATGCAAATAAGCATCCCTTCAATTAAATGCTAAAAAATAACATTATTTTATGTATTTGGTGTAATGCAATGTGTTTACGTGGTTTAAGGTAAACAACAAAAAAAAAGCATTATTTTCCACATAACGTACATTATTGTTGCTCCTCTTTGCCCCGCCTTTCTGAAACGCATCGATTTTTACAAAGCTCATCGTTCTGAAAAGCGTAGTGTGCTCTGATTGGTCAGCTATCCAGTGTGTTGTGATTGGCTAAATACCTCAAGCATGTGACAGAAATGTTACGCCCCTTACCGTATTTTGAAACACACAGCAGCTCCACGACATGGCGGCGGCAACAATACTACAGCGAGAATAAAAGTTACACCTTCTTTTTATGCATAAACATATGTGCGGTGTTGCGCAAATCTTCCAACACAATGATGTAGATATTTGGGGGCGTGTTTAAATGAGGCATTTAGGAAGGTGTGGACGAGTCTTAACTTTTAAAAAGAATGTCTCTTTGGGTTTGAGACTTTAGTCTTTGCAACTTTATGGATCTTATATATGCACAAACAGCTTTTAACACTCCAAAGACAAAGGAAAACTTGAAATCACATCATATGACCCATTAAGATGATTTCAAAAGTTTGGAAACCAACAGTACACCACATAAAACAATTTAGGAAGTATTTTCATTCCATTTATAACTTGATAAGCAGCATATTTATTAGGCTGTCACATCTGCACTTTATTTTTATTTTTTATTTTTTTGCTGTATGTGACCCTAACAGATCTGCGACCAATTTTTGTGTAACAACCCACCAACTGAGAATCATTGCCATACACGGATCAATAGTCACGATTGTGAGAGGTGAGAGACACGCGCTGTCGTCGTCTTTACTCCTGGAGGAAGAAAGATATTGAGCAAGACAGGAGGGTAATTCAGAGCGTCTCTAGGGGCTGATGGCTCCATTTAAGCTAAAATGTCACTCAGCAAAACAAGTTCCTGCCTCACATGACCCAAATACACCACTGTTAGTCAACAAACTGCTTGTTTCATTCCAAACTGCTGCAAATTATTGATACATCTCTCTTTAAAGTGCTTTAAATTAGTCGCATTTATTATTTATGTAACTACTTGGTCCATTAAAAGTGAATTAATTTATTTCCTCATTATAAAACTTTTACCTCTAAACAAATTAATCGTACTTCTGAAAAAAAAAATGTTTAAATTAAATTAAATTAAATTAATTAAATTAAAATATTAAATTAAATTACAGTTTATAAATGGTTTGGTAACTAGAGTCAGAATCAGTTTTTGATAACAAATAACAACCTTGACATAATTTATTTAATTTCCTCTTTTATGTGATGTGTGAAGAAGGTGAACAGTCATGACAGTAACTGAATTACACCATGGAATTAAAGCGAATGTGATTAAACAGGTAAAAAAATAGGTTTCAAAAGGCACAAATATGTCATTTAAGGTGCTAATATGTACCATTATGGGAACACTTATGTGACAGTATTATACCTTTTTTTTAATGGGAGTGTCTGAGGGGAAATATCCTACCAGCAGTCAGAGGCATTAAGTGAGAGAATTCCTGCTGGCAGCATAAATACATTAACATAACATATTTAGCCTTCATTACAAATACATAACAGGACTCCCCAAAGCATTAGACTTACAGTGTTTGGTGATGTCATTTAATATCGTTTAGTTTTAGCCATAATATGCAATAATATCTGAGTGAAAGAACAGAAAGCTTTCTATTAAAGATCATTAAGCACATGCAGTAGGTGTTTCCTTGGTGCAGTGATACTGTAATGGAAGCTCTTATGCTCACTGATGTGTGACTGATGTATCTGCATATAAACATGATGCAGACCATGGGGAATGATAAGCTGCTTTAGAGAGAAGATAAAAGGCATATAGTATGAAGGTCTGGCTTGCTTAGAATATTTAATTGCACTATGGCCTCATTATGAATTGATCTTTATTCAAATTGTTTGAATTAAGATTTCAGATCAAAGATTGCAAATAAGATTACACTGTGTGCTCTGCACCCACACAGTCCGATAAAACGCCCCGCTGTTTTACTACCTGGTATGGCTGGAAAATGAAATTGGCAGTACAACCAGAAAAGTGGAGACCCTAGTCAAAAATCCTGAAGCAATATGTACAGGACTTATATCATAATTGTGAATCAATAAGATCAAATACGAATCTAAGAAACGAGAGAATTTTTTTTTTTTAAAAAAGACATTTTAGGAAAAATTGTACAAAATGGAAATGGTTGTTGAAAGTAATTGCAGGCTATCATTTTGATGAAAGCTTTGGTTCTGTGATTTCAGAATGACCAGGACAAGATGTTTTCTTTTCCTCTCTAAGCGCATAAAAAGAAAAGAAAGAAACAAAGCTCATGTGGCAATATCTACTTTTTTTATTTATTTATTTATTTATTTTTTATTATTATTGTGCTCTTTGCTTGCTGGCATATATGGAATCCCATTTCAACAAAAAGTTTTTCTCTGAATTCTCCATTCACATCTCGCAATTCTGTTTCGCCATAAATAAATAAAAAGATAATTGCAGCTTCTCACAATTCTGACTTTTCTTCGCAGAAAGTTATCTAACGATTCTGCAAGAAAAAAAATGTCCAGGTTTTGAGATTTAAACTTGAGATTTTGTGAGAAAAGTCGCAATTTCCTTCATTTATATATATGTACTTTTTTATATACCGTGACAAAACAAGCTCCAAAAATCCCCATTAGGACACGTAGGATTGGTTCCATATGGAGCTTATGATAAAATATTCAGTAGGGATTCAGTAGGATTTTTCTGACTGGGAAATAGTCATTTGACAAAGTTCCTTCACACTCAAAAGTATGTTTCATATGTTAAAATGTTCCGAATGCCATGTCAATGCATCGAAGAGGAAATTCATACTTGGGCTGGAGAAGTCTGAAATGGGAAGTTACCTAACCTAAAAACACATCTTGCTCCTCAAGTCTGTGACCGAAAGCATTAGCCTTTAGAATCCCATCACTTAAATTTTATCGCAAGCCATCCCTGTTATTCCTCTCTCCCGGAGGTCGTTAAAGCTTGTCATAATCAAGGAGAAAGGCTCCGTGACCTTCTGCTTTGACATTTCTGTCACTTGGCAATTGTATAGCAAGAACACCTGAGGGGGAAAGGCATGCAGAGGC
Source organism: Spinibarbus caldwelli (assembly GCA_039654775.1). Classification (NCBI taxonomy): domain Eukaryota; kingdom Metazoa; phylum Chordata; class Actinopteri; order Cypriniformes; family Cyprinidae; genus Spinibarbus; species Spinibarbus caldwelli. Next base: position 20,301,844 of record CM077260.1, read on the forward strand.
TGGGTGAGACAGGGTCTTTGCTAGCAGTAATTTGACATTGGGCAATAAGTGTAAACACAGTACATCATCCAGAGAAGCTGAATAAAAAGGTGAAAAACAGATCGTTCCATCACAGCCTTGATTGCAGGAGGAAGTGATGGCTTTTACACCTTTGCATGGTTAGCTTCCCAAGTGGTCACTTAAAGGGTTAGTTCACCCCAAAATGAAAATTCTGTCATTAATTACTCACCCTCATGTCGTTCCAACCCCGTAAGACCTTCGTTCATCTTCGGAACACAAATTAAGATATTTTTGATTAAATCGGAGAGCTATCTGACCCTCCATAGTGTAACGAAGCAGATGAGACGTGAGACGAGCGGATCCAAGTGCAAGCTTTTATTTATAAACAGTCAAAACGCAGGCAGGGTCAAACAATGGCAAACAGGTATGTAGAAGACAAGACAGAGTAGACCGGTAAACAAGCAAGGGTCAGTCGACGGTGAACGTAATCCAACAGGGCAAAACAAAGAGAGATAATCCAGGTACATGAGCAAAGGTCCAGGCAGGAGCAGGAGCAGGAGCAGAGTCCAACCGATAAGACGAAAGGGGTAATCCGAAATACACAGGTGAGAGTCAGAACACGGGAAACAGACAAGGCAAAACTAAGACTAAACTATGATAACTAGAAGAGGCTCCGTAGAGTAGCTATTGCTAAGAGAGTGATAAATGCTAGACAACACTGAATAGAGGAAGTCCAAGTCTTATAAAGCGTGTCTGATGGGATTCAGCTTTGTATGTGTAATCAGTGTAATGGATGATGGGAACTGTAGTCCGGAGTGACATGTAACAGTCTGTGTGGTGTGAGAGTCAGTCAATATGATGGAAGAGCGACCTCTGATGGCGAGTGGACGGAAGACCATGAACCGGATTCGTGACACATAGACAGCAACGCAACTGAAATGTTCCCAGGTCCAGAAACATAATAAATACATCAGTAAAACAGTCCATGTGACATCAGTTGCTCAGCTTCAATTTTGCAATGCTACGAGAGTACTTTTTTTGCGCAAAGAAAACAAAAATAACAATTTACTCAATTATTCTCCCCTGAATTACGTCTTCCGCCATTTTGGAGAGTACCCAAGAACGTATTTGACGTAATCAGCATTATTTATGTTCGGGGGAGAAAGCGCGCATGAACGTATAATCTGCGTAATAAGCGTCGTTTACGCTTAGGGGAAAGCATGCGTATGTATTGTGATACTCTCTAAAATGGCGGAAGACGTAACTCGGGGGAGAAGAATGGTAAATTGGAGTAAATTGTTATTTTTGATTTCTTTGCGCAAAAAAAAAAGTATTCTCGTAGCATCGCAAAACTGAAGTTGAGCCACTGATGTCACATGGACCTGTTTTACCGATGAATTTACTACTTTTCTGGACCTGGGAACATTTCAGTTGCGTTGCTGACTATGGAGGGTCAGATAGCTCTCCGATTTAATAAAAAATATCTTAATTTGTGTTCCGAAGATGAACAAAGGTCTTACGGGTTTGGAATGACATGAGGGTGAGTAATTAATGACATAATTTTCATTTTGGGGTGAACTAACCCTTTAAAGGTCTGAGCTAAATGCATCAGAAAATTAGCCAGGCACACTAGAAGAGTAATCTTGTCAAGTTTGGTAACCTCAATTAGATCTCAATTAGATAGACAGGAAAATAAAATAACCATCAATTAATGTGTTTGTTTGCAATGTTCTCTCCTTTCAGCACATTTCTTAAATGCTTTTCCTGGCGTTCCATGGGATAATGAGAGGAGATAACATGGTGAAGCATTTGACTGCTCATGTAATCGTAAGAGCTTGATTTTCACTGTCAGTGTCACCATTGCAAGGGTTGGACAATGCAAGTGACAATGACCTGGTGGACTACAGCCAATCAGATTCTCTGTAAAAAGAACTAAAATTAGGAGGATGTTTTAATTAAAAAAAAAAAAAAAATATATATATATATATATATATATATATATATTAAACCACTGACAGACATGTGTGATTTAACTGAACATGCCTACTTTAACAAATACCTACTGTGTAAATCAAACTCTTGACAATTACATGCACTTTAACAATACCACTCACTGATTTAATTTACCATCCAAAGAACATTTAAATGAGTCTGTCTGAGTGCACTGATTTTGAGGGAGATGTTTTCTTAAAAAAAATAAAAAAAAAACTTTAAAATTAATATTTAGTAATTTTGAAATCTGCATGACCTTCTTTTGTGGAACACAGCGAGAGAAATGTAAGTGAATGATGACCACAGCTGTCAAGAAAGATTTCTGAAGCTAGACTGTCAGTTAATGAAAACTTAAACTTAGGTTTGTTAGTCACAAATCTATTATATGGCTTTAGAAACTTCATAAATATAGTACACAAGTCATATGTACTACTTGTCAAGCTCCAAAAAGGATAAAAAAGCATCATACATATGTGGTCAACATCCGTTTGTATAGAAAAAGAGCAACATTGACATTCTGCTAAACTTCTCCTTTTGTGTTCCACAGGAGAAAAACAAAAATCATAAGGGTTTGGAATGACAAGATGATGAGAAAATGATAACAGAATGCTAATTTTTGAGGGAACTGTCTCTTTAACTTTGCTAATCTATTAGTAATGTTGGCAAGAGAGACTGATAGATGCACATTGCACAGGATATGACTAGGTAATGAGCAACAGGGGAAATAAAACTTCAGACATGACATTTTGTGTTTACGTGTGTGTGGCATGCATATTTAATACTGTAATCCAAAGGACTCCTCATTAAAACTCAATATTCAGACAAAACAGCTAAGGAAAGGACCAAAACAAGGAAACCTTGCAGCGTCGGTGCAGGGAAATATTAGAGCGCTCATTGCTCCCTAACACACTTCAGCCTGATGTGAAAGTGGCCATGTTATATCTTAGCACATAAGCTAGCAGTCCAACAGGATATGCGGGGAAGCGTATTATGCTTTAATGCGTATAGTGTGTATTTGTGTGTGAGTACAGCACGTGAGCGTAATGGTGCGCACTGCGGCAACGGTTTGATGTTGATGCCTGTAGGCGTTAGAAATGTAACCCTAGGGGAACGATCTACACATGATCAAAATACTTCAGAGAGATAAAGTGATAGCAAGAGAGAGAGAATAATAATAGCCACTAACAGATTTGGAGAGTCTTATATAAAATAAAATAGCTCTAACACAAGCATGCACATGATATAATTACTCACTAAAGTGAGGCAGGTGGCCAGATCCAAGCTCTTAATTGAAGCATTAGTGAAGGTTGCTTGTTACCGCCATAATGATTCTGTGAGATCAAGAGAGCGTGAACAGGTCATAAAAAGGGTCCATAAATAAACTCGTGTGTAATTGAGTCCCATGGCCTGCGTTTGAAAGCTAATGGTTTTCAAACATCTTTGTTTTTTTGTTTTTTTTTCTGTCCTGCAGTGACTTTGAGCATCATATTTACATCAAATCGCTTAAGGTCACGTACACACGGCATGCTTTGGATTGAAGCATCTAAGGCCCTGTTTACACTAATGCGTTTTCGTTTTAAAACGCATAACTTGCTACGGTTATGCCTGTCATTTACACTACTCCGGTGTTTTCGACCCTCGAAAACTGAGACTTTTGAAAACGCTGCAGGCCCCGTTTTAGTTTGAAAACTCCGGGGTTGCATTTCAGTGTAATCGGACCAAAACGGAGACTTTAGAAAATGATTGCATTGCTGCCCACATTCTCTCTACGTATCCTTGACGACTGTGTATACAATAACATTATGCTCATAGTTGTACCCATAGATATGTATAGGTAGATACCTAATTCGACCGCTCCAAGCACGTAGACACGTCCGCCATCTAAATAATAGGGTATCTACCTGTACAGTACATATCTATTGTTGTACCTGCAAGAATGGTCATGTGACATGCGTTTTCGGTTGTGTAGTGTTACCTAAATGATCGTTCCATGTTTGCACGCAACACGAGTCACCCCAAAACTGAGACGACTGGCATAACCAAAATGACAGCAACAGTTGAGCGTCTCGGCTGCGAACAACAAACTTGAACGCCAACGGTTTAACCAGATTAATAACCGCTAGTTTAAACTAAAGTCATATTAGCGGCTAAATACGCATTATGAAGGATAACCACCACTGATAGACACACTGTGTTAGGTTTATGTGTGTAAAGCTGTGTATTTTAAACAACGCACTCTGTGTACACGAGTTTTTCAATAAGAACAGAAGGTGGGATAAACTACTGTGGGAACATAAAGTATCGCGACTTGTGAACAAGGGAAAACACATATCTCTGTGTGTGTTTCCTATGGGAAGCCAAAACGTCAAAACGATGAATCTGTTGCTGCACGTTGGAGTTTATTTGCACAGGCCAAATGTAAACAATGCAGCGATCAACTAGATCGAGTTTATTGCGGTAGCTGCACAATCTGGTTGTTTTAGCTTAGTTTTCACTAAAAATCAAGACATTCTTATCCCATATGTTTATATCACTGCACCTCAGACAAACCATGCATCCGAATATAGTCTTTGCTGCTTTCCTACTACCCACCTTTTGTAAACTGATGAGTAACTGATGAGCGCCACCATTCTAACTTCCGGTCTCCATAGAAATCCATGTTAAAATGAGGGAAGTAAAAAAATAAATAAATAAAAAAATAAAAAAAGATAAACTGAATACTGAAACTTTTTCAATATAACTACATATAGAAATGTGTGCAGGGTTAAGCTATGCTGTTGCTAACCTCCAGCCACTTCATGTCATCTTACCCCTTATTACTGCAAAAAGACGGTCATTGCGACACTGTAAAGTGATGAAACTATGGTGCCATGTGCTTTTTAAAATAGGTTTAACATTATATTACCGTCTCAGAAAATATGTTATTTGACTACAAACACCAGATACCAGAAATGTACAGCTAGCATTGTTCCAGTTGAGCGAGAATTCCGCGTTCAGAAAAAAAGGTGGCGAAAAACTGTATGTGAAAAGAGTGGTATATCCAAATTCAGTGTTCATAAACCAATATAGGCAGAAAGTACCTGCATGAATTACTACTTCCGAGATTCTTAATGTCCATCTGATGGACATTAATTTACCCCATGAGACTGAAATAATTTGTGAATGGCAATGAAGCGACAACTGATGCTGGTAGGTCACATGACAGCATGTCATAGTACACAATGGAAGTCATTTTCATTGTCCATCTAACTAAAAAAAAGTGCTACTACCTTTTCAGGTTTCCTGAACATTATCCAACTACACTACCTAACCAAAAGTCTGTGGATGCTTTAATAAACGTGTTCCACAAGGCCTCTTAAGCGAGGTCCATATAAAAATGGTTTGGTTTGGTGTGGAAGAACAAAGCCCAGACCCGAACCCCACTGAAGACATTTGGGATGAATCAGAATGGAAACTGAGAACCACACCCAACCCGATCTCATGGTAAAAATTTTATGAGGTGGTAATTTCATATGAATTTGTACAATGGAATTAGCCACCAATTCACCAAAACATAAAATACTTACAAATTGGCACAAGACAGTGTTGGACAGATCCCATCCCAAACTGATGCTCAGCTATCCAAATGGGAGCAAACCGCCATAAATATGTAATCTATTGGAAAGTCTTCCCAGAAAGACCAACTCACTATCGATGCCCCTGGTTTTAAAATGAAATACATTCACATATACAGTAGTATAGGTGTTATTAATATACATTTGGCCATATGTAGCTGCTAAACAAGCCTTTAATCCCACTGTGATTCATCTTCATCATTCATCAAACTAAAAAAAAGCGTCTGCAGCAAGATCAACACACGTTTGAGAAAAACAGCTGAGACCTACTTCTAATTTAATCTCTTATATCACAAACTTATATTTTCAAAACATTTCCCCTAGTCCACATTACACTGAAATGGGAAATAAGATGGGGCTGAGAAATCATGTTGCCATGGCAACGGAAATGAAAACATCAAATATTGATGAAATGCAACAGGAAATGGGGGTTCCTAGAGTTGGGCATATGTCTCATTTTGAGAGCGTGATTGTTTGATTTCATAGTTAGCACTTGAACAAATGAAGTATGTGTGGGTCGCAATCCACCTACAGCCATCTACCAGGTTCCGTTTTAACCTGTAGGTGCAAAATAAGAAAATATATTATTTTCATATATTTATTTATTATATGCTCGGAGCTGCAGAAAAACAGTAGGTGACGGATGCATATGAAGCTTTAAAATATAAAGATGAAAATGACTGAGTGCAAAGTAACAGTGTACAAAATGTATGAATTACATCCTAAATAGCTGTACAGCTGCATCCCTGTTTTCATTACGAAACTGTAACGACTGAAAGAGTGAAACAGGGCATAAAAGTTAAAGATCTGGGCTGTGAGCCTAAAAATTGATGGTTCCAACTGAGGGAATTACAGTGGGGAGTTACAGGGATATCAACAATCGACTGACAAATGATGAATCTCAATAATTTTTGTGAATTTTAAGGAACACATTCACATCCAAGGTTTTGTTTTCTTTTACAACCACAGTGAAATGAAACCCCATGGCAGACATGCATGCTGTGCAGAGCGATTGAGGTGCCACTCAATATGAATTCATCTCATTTACACAGTTTTCAGTTGCGAAAAACAGTTGCAAGATAAAGTATGTGAACCCTTTGTCATAAAATGGTATTAGATCTTCAGCTAAGTCATAGCAATAGATGAACACAGTCTGCTCAAACCAATAACACACAAAGAACTATACATTTTCATGTATTTATTGAACCCACTGTGTAAACGTTCAAAGTGCAGAGTGGAAAAATAATGTGAATCACTAGGTTTGGGGCTGCTTTGTTGCCTAAGGTCCCAGACAGCTTGTTATCATTGACAAAATTAATGAATTAATTCCCAGTTTATCAGGAGACTATAAGCCCACCTGTCCTCCATTTGAAACTCAAGAGAACTTGGGTGATGCAATAGCACAACGACCCAAACCACAGGAGCAAAACAACAGCAGAATGGCTTCAACAGAAGAAAATACACCTCCTGATGTGGCTCAGTCAGAGTCCTGACCTCAATCCGAGTGAGATGTTTTGGCATGACCTCAAGAGAGCCACCAGGCTTCCCAAGAAAAGTTTCATGAAGAGGAACGGTGCAAAATTCCTCCCAACTGTTGTGCCAGTCTGATCCCAATTGAAAATGTTTGTGGAGGTTATTGTCACCAAAGGTGGGTCAAACTGTTATTAAATCCACCCTGCACTGTGTAAGTTTACAATGTGTTCCCAAAAAGCCTAAAAAAATTACTTTTTTATAGGTTATTTTTTAACCTGACTTTGTTTGTCTGCCTGTTTGCTTGCCTGTTCATTGTTGCTGCGTTTTGAGTTTGAGCTAGGTCAAGTTAATTCTTTATCGTCTATTTATCTTAAAATCAATTTCCATTTTCACCATTTTCATTTCTATAACGTGTGAATATATCCCCTATCGTATTCTACAACAAAAACAATCAGAGCGCCTTGCAATCACTAGTTTTATTTTGATTTCCCGAGTCCGTTATTAGCTTTTAGTCCGTTAGCATCGCCAGCGTGGTTGCATTAACGGCAACCAAGGAAGGTTGCCGCTAATCTCGCTTACATTGCTAATACTCTATTCACACACATTACCATTGTTTTACTCACTGTTACTTGCTTTAATGGCGGATGTGTGTCTACCATTGAGTGCAGGTGAGGACACGTTCACCGAATGCAGCTCGAGCTGGAGGCCGTAGAGAAGCAGATCCGCGAGCTGGTGGAGAAGCAGGCCCAGCTGAGAGAGCTGAGAGCCGCGCTGGAAACATCCCGGGCTGACGCTCACAAGTCCGGGGTAAGTATATAGCGCGCCGCTAACACTCCCACCACCTCTACTCCGTGTGTTTCTCTGCACAGACCCTGTGCACCCAGGACGCGATCTTCCCAGATGTCCTTCACTCCGGCGCCGGGACACCACGGACCCTGGGTGCAGCAGCAGTGGAAGACGCGAGCCAGGCCCCACGCGAGGACCTCTCCCCCTCCGCCGACTCCGGTCTTCGAGATCTCCACCTGGAACCGCTTCGCTCCCCTCCATGAGACGGAACGCGACGCTGTGATCGTCGGAGACTCCATCGTTCGGTACGTCCGTGCTATGTTAGCTGAAGATAAAGCGCACACTCACTGTTTCCCAGGAGCTCGTGTTCTCGATGTTTCTGAGCAGAAACCCACGATCCTGAAGGACGACGAGAGCGTCGGCGCGATCGTGCTGCACGCGGGGGTGAACGACATCAGGCTGCGGCAGACGGAGACACTGAAGAGGGACTTCAGGAGCCTGATCGAGACGGTGCGCAGCACATCACCCGCGGCAACGATCATCGTGTCAGGACCGCTTCTCACGTATCGACGAGGACACGAAAGGTTCAGTAGACTTTTTGCTTTAAATGAGTGGTTATTGTCATGGTGTAAAGAACAGAAACTGCTCTTTGTTAAAAATTGGAATCTTTTCTGGGAGCGTCCTAGGCTTTTCCGTGCTGATGGCTTGCACCCCAGCAGAGTCAGAGCAGAACTCCTGTCGGACAACATCTCCAGGACTCTACGCTCCATATGACTAGTAAGCCAATTCACAAATAACTGCTATGATGACTTTTGTTCTACCCACTTAAATGATAAAGTACTTGTGCTGTCCAATCTATAAAGACTGTGTCTGTTCCCCGAACAGTGAGGCCAAAATATAAATTTAATGCAGGACCTAGAAACAATCTGATCGTGATTAATCCAGAAAAATGCAAAATAAATGAACAAAAACAATTTTTAAAGTTTGGGCTCCTAAACATTAGATCACTCGCACCCAAAGCAGTTATTGTAAATGAAATAATCACAGACAATAGTTTTGATGTGCTCTGCTTGACTGAAACCTGGCTCAAACCAAATGATTATATTGGTCTAAATGAGTCTACTCCACCGAGCTACTGTTATAAGCATGAGCCCCGTCAGACTGACCGTGGCGGTGGTGTTGCAACAATATATAGTGATATTCTCAGTGTTACTCAGAAAACAGGATACAGGTTTAACTCATTCAAAATACTTCTGCTTAATGTTACACTGTCAGACATGCAAAAGAAATCTCTCCTATCTCTTGCTCTGGCTACTGTGTATAGACCGCTAGCAGTGCCGGTGTATCAACGAAATATGCTGCCTATCAGATTGTGCTACCAATAATATATTTGCATTCTTTTAAGGGTAAGTTTAGGGTAAGGGTAGGTGTGGACTGGTAGGTTTAGGGTAGGGGTAGGTATGGACATTAAAAAAAAAAAGCCTCAAACCACATGAATAAGATGCTGGTAGCACAATCTGATAGGTAGCATTTTTCGCTATCGATATGTGCTACCTATCTTTTTAATGGAAGGTAGCACAATATGAGCGGGTAGCACAAATCGTCAGAACACCGGTGTTGTGCCCAATTCTGACCTCCTGCCAGATTATAACCCCCCTAATATTGGTAGGTTTAGGGTTAGGTGTGGGGGAGGGGTTAGGATTAGGGGTGGGGTTAGGATTAGGCAATCAGATAGCGATTTCAATGAGAGGGGTAATAATTTGGCAGGGGGTCGAAAATGGGCACAACACCGGCCCGTCCAACAGGCAATACAGGCGGTCGCCTGGGGCCCCGCCTTAAGGGGAGGGCCCCACGGCCCCGAGGTTGTCAATTAAATCTCAAGGTGTGTTCGACTTGAAGCCACTGTGCGGACAGATCAGTGTTTGACATCGTAGTGCCGCGACTCCGCGAGAACTATATACTAATGGACAGCTCTGCATGCTTTCCTATCGCTACTGCAGTACTTTGATGTCAAACAGCGATCGATCTGCGCAGCCCCTTTAAGTTGAACACACATACAGATGAAGCACCAGGGCTGTACAGTGCGTTAAAAAAAAATACATAAATAAATAAAAAATAAAAAAAAAACCTTTTAATGACTCCAAATTTTTTGCTCCAAATTCATTTCATAACATCAGTTGAGTGTTTGAAATAACTTCCTTTTGTGATCTGACGTGGTTTCATAGCACAGAATGAGGCAAAATCATTTTATAATATTCTATACAGTGATAAAGGCTATGTCGATTAGCATTGCATTATAAATGTACATTATGCATATAAAAAATACCCGAGATGGCTTAAAGAACAGAGATACACCATTTAGTCACAATCGTATGTTTATTGTCTTCATTCTTCATCAGTTAAAACGCCTGTCTGAGTTTTATTCAGCTACTGCAGCGACAGCATATGCCTTCGTCCATATTAGGGATTTCCTCCCACGTGATTTTTGTGAGCATTTCATTTTATGATTTTTTCACTTATGGTTTTACTGCACGAGGGTGCCCTCCGGCTACCAGTATGAATGAAACAGCTACAGCTATTCACTACACCTTATTTTGGGTAAAAATAGGGAAAATATGTTTTCCTCTAGTGTAGAGGAGTTTTTCTCTCTCTCTCTCTCTCTTTCTCTCTCTCTCTCTCAGTGGATGCATAACATTTCCTGACAAAAATTAAGAAACTACTGTTAATGATTTTTAATTATTAAACATTTATAATAAATCCTTAGACCTTTCTAAACAATTTTAGTTATAGGCCTCCTGCATGTTACAGTTTTTTTCAGCTGCTTACGCACATTTTCAAAACTTTGCCTCTTTTTTTTTTCAAAACTTTACACACAAATCCAAGAATTGTACACACAAAATGCAAAATGCCTGTCTTGCAAAATGAAGCACCGCATTCAAAGTATCACAAACACATCTCAAAAGCAAATATTTGCAAACACCTTTGCCATAACATCAATTTCTGTTAGATCTTTGTGTTACATAGATAATTGTGTTGTGTTTTGCAAAAGAATCAAAGGCTGAGAATTAGTGTATGATTTTGCATATTTGGTGTGTGGTTCTGCTGTTTGAGTGTCAGGTTTCAGAAATTGTGTGACAAATAAAGATTTTGTGTGTAAACAGTTGAAAAAAAAAAACTGTAACAGGTCATGCTGCAGTTTTCTGTAAAATATATTAATAATAATCTTTATCAATAATTATTTGTTTAATGTTTTATTTAGTTATAACTATAATATAAGAATTATTAGTAGTAATATTGATACATTAAAACACTTTTTTGGCCAAATTGTGCAGATCTACAAACAGGCACAGCAAACTTAGTGTTCTATATAATTTCTGGCAAATAAAGAAAAAGTTTATCTGAAAAAATTTCTAGTTACAGTTCAGATTTTGTGAGCAGATTTTGTTGGTTCAGATTTTGGAATTGAAATGAAAGAATGATAGAGAGATTAAAGTGAAATTGTGGTAGAAATGGAATCCAAACGGTATCTTTATGGAGCCGGGGAAAAAAAAGGATGTTCTGACTGCTATACATAATATTTATTACTGTAGTATATGTATTTGTTTTATAATTGCAATGATGCCCGATCACAGACAGACTTGTCACATGAGGGAAAATTGAGCCATTTCAGCGTGTTACCTTAACTAATTACAGACCTGGCTCCAGAATCAAATCACTGAGGTTGCTTCTGAAATTAGTGAGGGTGATCTAACCTAAATATTATATTTTATATATATATATATATATATATATATATATATATATATATATATATATATATATATGGCCTAACCATAATATTTTTGTGCCGTTTATTGCTATGGTGCAAAGAGCGTTACTTTATAATCACGTTACTTTATAATCAAAGCTGTCACTCACTTTAGTTCATCATGACCTCACAAAGTTATGTTATAATCAGTGAGTGCAGAACTCAGCACTGATGTTTATTTTGTTTATGCTCTGTTTATTTTATTTAGTTTTTGTGTATAATTAATTAATATTTTATTTTTATTTATTTGTGTTTCATGTATATCTATTTACTTTAATTTTTCAAACTCACTTGTACTTAATTTTTAAAAATATTCTTACATATGTATGTTGGATGCTGTGTTACACTTAAAAACACATTTTTAATTATTGAAATTGCCATTTTATGTGCTTTCTCTTTACTCGTCAAATTGCTATGACACTTTTTACACTAGTAGGGCCTATTTTCATTATCTTGCCTAGGGCCCCACAACCCTACGGGCCGGCACTGACAGCCAGGGCCGTATACAGATTTCCTAAGAGAATTTACAGATTTCCTCTCAGACCTATTGGTTACTGTTGATATAGCACTAATTGTCGGAGATTTTAACATTCACGTTGATAATACAAATGATGCATTAGAACTTGCGTTTACTGACCTAATAAACTCTTTTGGAGTCAAGCAAAACGTCACCGGGCCCACTCATCGTTTTAATCATACACTAGATTTAATTATATCACATGGAATCGATCTTACTGATATAGATATCGTACCTCAAAGTGATGATGTTACTAACCATTTTCTTGTATTGTGCATGCTGCGTATTACTGATATTAACTATATGGCTTCACATTATCTTCCAGGAAGAATTGTTGTTCCAACCACTAAAGATAGATTTAGAAATAACCTGCCTGATTTATCTCAACTGCTCTGTGTACCCATAAATACACATGAGCTAGACGAAATGACTAGCAACATGGGCACTATCTTCTCTAATACATTAGAAGCTGTTGCGCCCATCAAATTGAAAAAAGTTAAAGAAAAACGTACTGCGCCATGGTACAACAGTAATACCCATTCTCTCAAGAAAGAAAATCATAATCTTGAGCGCAAATGGAGAAAAACTAACTTGGAAGTTTTTAGAATTGCATGGAAAAACAGTATGTCCAGTTATAGACAGGCTCTAAAAGCTGCCAGGGCCGAGCATATCCGCAAACTCATAGAAAATAACCAAAACAATCCAAGGTTTTTATTTAGCACATGTAGCTAGATTAACAAATAACCAGACGCCACCCGATCTAAATATTCCCTCACAGTTTAGTAGCAATGACTTTATGAATTTCTTCACAGACAAAATAGATAACATCAGAAATACAATAACAAATGTAGATTCTACAGCATCTAATACTTCAGCTTCATTCATCGTACCCCAAAAAAAAAAAAATGCAGTGCTTTACAACTATAGGACAGGAAGAGCTAAATAAACTTATCACTGCATCTAAACCAACAACATGTTTATTAGATCCTGTACCCACTAAATTACTGAAAGAGTTGTTACCTGTAGCAGAAGAACCGCTGCTCAATATTATTAACTCGTCGTTATCTTTAGGTCACGTTCCCAAACCATTCAAGCTGGCGGTTATTAAGACACTTATTAAGAAACCACAACTAGATCCAAGTGAACTGGCAAATTACAGGCCCATTTCAAATCTTCCGTTTATGCACTAAAATTCTAGAAAAAGTTGTGTCTGCTCGGTTGTGCTCCTTCCTGCAAAAAAATGATCTCTATGATGAATTTCAGTCAGGTTTCAGGCCCCATCATAGTACAGAAACCGCACTTGTTAAAATTACAAATGACTTGCTTCTTGCGAGACAGAGATATTACTTATTGGACCAAAAAACAGTACAAAGAATCTCTTGGATTATAATTTGCAACTAGATGGATGTACTGTTACTTCCTCTACAGTCAAAAATCCGGGTGTTATATTAGACAGCAACTTGTCTTTTGAAAATCATATTTCCCATGTTACAAAAACAGCATTCTTCCATCTTAGAAACATTGCCAAGCTACGAAACGTTACCTGTTTCTGATGCAGAAAAGCTAGTTCATGCATTCATGACCTCTAGACTGGACTATTGTAATGCACTGCTAGCTGGTTGTCCTGCATCTTCAATAAACAAGCTACAGGTAGTCCAAAATGAAGCGGCTAGAGTCCTTACCAGGTCAAGAAAATATGATCATATTTCACCAATTTTACAGTCTCTACACTGGCTACCTATTAAGTTCCGTATCAGTTACAAAATATTATTACTTACCTATAAGGCCCTTAATGGTTTAGCTCCTGCGTACCTAACTAGTGTTCTACCACGCTACAATCCATCACGCTCCCTAAGGTCACAAAACTCTGGACTTTTGGTAGTACCTAGGATAGCAAAGTCCACTAAAGGAGGTAGAGGTTTTTCGCATTTGGCTCCCAAACTCTGGAATAGCCTTCCTGATAACGTTCGGGGTTCAGACACACTCTCTGTTTAAATCTAGATTAAAGACACATCTCTTTGGCCAAGCTTTCAAATAATGCATCTCATAATCTTATACTGCCGTTATATCTGATCAAATGCACATTATTATTCTCTAGCTTGGGTTAAACAAATAAATTTTGCTTGGTTGGAACAGCAGCTACGCTAATTATGTCTCTATTTGTTTTTCTGTTTCTGGATTTTCACAAACTAGGATTTACACAAGCTTCAGTCTGGATCCAGAACACCTGAGAAGAGATAATGCCAACCCCTCAGAGGACCTCAGACGATGCCAACCCTGAAACAACATACAGAACTACCAAATTTTGCTATAAGTTTGATTTCAACATATAATAATTGCTGTTAATAGTGTTCATCATCTGTTTGATTACGTCTTTAATTGATTTGTCTGTACATTTCTGCCATATGTACATTAACTGACAGTCACCAATAATAAGCTACTACTAAATATATTGTAGAAACTTAATTTTCTGTACAGCGCTTTGCAACGATTTGTATCGTGAAAACCGCTATACAAATAAACTTGAATTGAATTATGACCCATCAGACCCAATTTATCCAGAAACCCAAGGGTTCACTTTTTCATGCAACTGAAATCAACATTATCCGCTTGTTATTCTGAGATATATATCATTGGGATCTTTCAAAATAATATGCCGTAGAAGTTTTTAATCATAAACGGTGCTTTACAGCCATAGAAGTGCATTTTTATAACTGCTTTAATAAGTACGTAGAAGAGAAAAGGATTTCCCATATAGGCTGTGTAAACGTCCATAGCACTAGCTGGCATTTAATTTCAGTCCATCAGAATATGGTCCCACCAGTCAATAAATATGCAAGTACAGGTAGATGATCAGCCAATCAATGCAGCAAGTAAACAAACAATCACAATATCAAGTTAAAGTTTACAGGAATAAGCATTAGGTGTACAATATATCTATATTCCACTGACACTTTCAATATATATATTTCTTTAATTTGGCGTAAATAGTCTTTTTTTTTCACATTCAGTGGTCTGTGATGTAAACCCATGACAATGCTGGCTCTTTGTTGTCCGTCTCATCGAGAATCCATTATGTAATAACAAAACAAGATACAGAGCGAAGCAGAAACATTCGAGAAAAATTCGAGGTAATGCTGACTGACGTCTTCAACAATGCAAAGCCTCGAACATGATTAACTTCATTTTATGCACATATATAACAGAACACTATAGCAACTGTTTTGCGATACATTTTCATTTCTTTACAAATATTTTTTACGCTTCAATCTGTGCTACCAAACAAACATGTATATAAAATATTTTTGCTTATTGTAGTCAAACCAAGAAAAATAAGACTTTTTTTTTTTTTTTTAAATAACAATCAGGCTTTGCAAGTCTCTGTAAGTTTCAGATTCAGTGTCAAAACTATATAGTTATATAATACATAGTACAGTCCATTTACTATATACTGTTTATACACTATATACACTCTATAGTGTATATAGTAAAGTCCAACACTTGGCAATACCACAAAAAGGACTGATACACTTAATCCATAGGTTCAGATGTATGTTTAAGGCCATGAAATTCTACAGTCTCAAATTTCAAGAGAAACATTGATTGTTGTAAAGAGAGACAAAAAAGCATCTGTACAAGGCTGCAACACTGAACGACAAAGTGTAATAATTCTAGAATAAGAACAAAACCATGGACAATAACATCCAAAACCATTTAAGACACTGTAAAGTGAGCCCCTTTGTCCCTAAAAGGGCGTGTCATTTAACTTGACTCTGCCCTCACTCCTAGCCCAACCCTTTCCCCCGCCCACCTGGCGGAGGTGACTGTGGTGCTAGAGCGTTGTAATCTGAGTCAACTCAGAGTTTGAGTTTCCTGTCCCTGGATTGGGTTGAGGCTCAGGGCTGACCAGGGGCAGCTCCACGCCTAGTCATGCGGGGTTACTGTTCCCGTCCGCAGTCTTGCAGTTGTAGGCCACCTCCCGTGCGATGTTGCGCATGCGGCCTGACTGCTGCGCATTGAGGCCAAACGGTGAAGGGTGGCAGAACTCGCGGAAGCAGCGCTTGAAGTTTTCGTCGAGGAACGCGTAGAGGACGGGGTTCAGGCTGCTGTTGACATAGCCCAAGGCGATGCAGAAGTGCATGAACACCACCGTCTGGACGCTGCCCAAGTTGAAGCCCAGCGACTGCGCCAGGGCCATGATCTGGATGGGCGTCCAACACACAACGAAGGCTGCGACTACCACCAAAACCATACGCGTTATGCGCCGAAGGTTGCGATCTTTCTCCTTGGACCCCGAAAGGATTCGGACGCTACGGAGGCGCTTCACCATGAGGCTGTAGCACACACTGATGATCGCTACAGGAATCAGAAAGGAGAGCAGGAAAACGCACGTCCCAAATACTGGGTCCCAATAACTGCGAGGATCCGGGAGAACCAAGATGCACTCGATGCCTGTGTGAAATGAAAAATATACATCACAAGTCTTTTCCTGAATTTAAATTGAATTTGATTTGAGGTAGCAAACAGGGTGCAGAATTGTAATTTGAGTTTGAATGTAAACAAGCAGAATTACATTGAAATATAATGCAAGTCATACAACTAATTTATCTATAGAAAACAATGTATGATAAAAAGATAAAAAGACTTGAAACTTGAATGTTTTGAACAAACAGAAAGCAGATAGAGCATTCCTCTTCCTGTCAAATTCCAGGTCAATAAATTTAAATTGGATTTTGAATTTAAATTTGAATTTGAAAAAGAGAAACATCAGAAAATCTCAAAAATTTTACAATGTATTTAATCTAAAATTGATAAGTTAATAGTGCCCCTCAATAATATTGAGTTCTTTACAGATTCAACATGCCCTTTTCAGAAAATGTTGTTTTTCACAGTTAATCATTTTCTCCTTGCCACTCCTCTTGACATTTTTGACAGCCTACCTCGGAGAGAATTGAAAGCCTTTCCATTCCTGAGATGTGTGAATTTGGACTTACTGTGAGCTACATCAACACTCCCATGAAACGACTGTCAATCGTTAATGCCAAGAGATGGTCTTTTACCTATCTTGGCTGAAAAGCATTAGGGTTCTATTACCTAGACTTCCGGACTCTGGAATCTGGTCTAACATATTTGGGCCTTGAACTACCTACTTTGACAGGAAGAAAACACCCGACCAACATGTAAATTGACCAACCTTAGTTTGATTTGTTTTTAAGTGCTGTTTAGGGGGAGTAAATGTAAATTAGATCATACCACAATAATCGAGCAACACAGAAAATAAAACTCTTCAAATAAAAGGTTCCATGAAAATCCGTACAGAAAACTAAGACCTTTAAACCTTTTTTAAAAAAGAAAATAATTAAGGCCTTAAAGCTTTAATTCTACTTTATTATTTGATTTATTTTTATTTATTTTTCTTCTGACCTGGACGGTAAACACTTCAAGAGCACAATGCTCTGTAATGTAAGAATTCTTCATGCAGCCAATATTGTGCACAAAACACAAAATGTTAAAAATGCAAAACCTTAGCATTTCTGAAAACAACCTTCAAATAGATAAGATCAGCAATGTTTTTACAGGCCTTATGTTTTCTAAAAGATACAAAACGTTACAAATTTATAAAACAGTGTACACTTACATAACATTTTAGGGCATGGCTGTAACCAGGGTTTGAAAATCAGTAAGGTCTGGGGTGGGGTTAAGAATTGTGCTATTGTAATACCTACAAATACAACTCATACACTAAAAGCATGTAGATGTTTGTGAAAGATGGTTTCTCTGTTTTGGAGGGATGAACACTGTTAAATTATACCATATTTATTGCTTTATAATTTAATATTTTACTATAGGTTAGGGGTGGATAATTTTATCATTTGTTTATTATTTATGCAACAACACATTGCAGTTATAGTTTTCATTAATAAGCATTGCTATGTAGATGATAACTTTGTCTAGTGCTCTTACAGTATGAATGTTTTTAGCATGACTTTGTGAAAATGTAACTACTATTCTGAATGAAATAGCATAGACTTCTTCATGGCCACTGTTTGCAGATTTCATTTAATTCTGTAACCTACTTATCATACAGATCTCTGTATTAGTGTTAAATTATACAGTTTTTGATAGCATCGAAGACATTTCTTACAGATAATTTCAGGGTTTTTTTTTTTTTTTTTTGCCTTATTGAATGTGGACCCTGTCGTCAATAACCTGACCATAGGCTTTTAATTGCTGTCAAATAAAAAACTGATAAATAAATAAAATTAACCAAAATTTGTTTAAACCTTTTGTAAATAAGATATGATAAAGATATTTTTAATCCTAAACTGCAACTTCCCAATTTATTAACTTTCAAAAGTGTCAAATTAAGAGGAAATGATAAGGCCAAAGAAGCTTATAATAGCTGGATCTGGCTACGTCTGCGCACAACTCTCTCAAGCATCGCTCACTCCACTAGCATCTCAAAACGACATATTTCTCCATTATTTTCACACCACAGACACTAAAAATTCTAGCAAACAGTCTAAATTTAACTACCTATAGCCTACATGCAGACACTCATATGAAGAGATTTAAATGACTAATTAGTCATTCAGAAAACAGATTTTATTTTTGAACATGACAAATTTACCGAGGTCCAGACCTCCAGTGAACTCATAGCAGGCTACGGCCATGTTTTAGATCACAAAACTCACAGTTCATATCACATTATGGTTTTTGAATTGTACATTGAATCGTTTTTATTTTTTGGGATCAGCAAAATATTTTTTAGGTAGGTCAAACAGTAGTATTCAGGTACAAAAATTCAATAATTAACTGTTAAATAACATTGCATAGTTTTCACTGTATAAATTAAAGAGATTCTTTATTGTTAAAGTTAAAAAAGTTATTCTGTCAAGAGCAGTGAGTGGTTTTGATTTATTTTATTAACATTAATGACACAGACAGCAGAAGGTTTGTTAGGCCGATGTCACTTTAAGACCTGTATGGATTGCGTATACTGTTACACACGTAACACATAACTGATTGTGTTTACGTGAAAACTGTTTGAGATTTTGAGAACTATGTTTGTGTCTGTTTAAGCACAAGAATGCGCAAAAGAGAGCTAAATTCTATATTTGCACAAGTATCGAATTGTTTGATTATTTTAAATGGCAAGACTTAAAACTCGTGCAAATGATAAACTAGCATCATCGATCTATGATGGTTAAACTTTGCAATTAATCTGCTAGGCATTCCGTGGGGCCGTCCATATGGATCATGGATCAATTAAAATCTGTTACATCCCTAAAACATTTAGTTTGAAATCTCAATCAATCTATCTTTAAATCACTGGTACAAAAACTGTATAGCATTATATTATTATCCCATTTGTTATGATGACCTTGTTTGAATATTTATCTGCACCCCACAATGTAATCTTATACAGTATATCTCTGTCAATCTTGCTAGCAAAGTGACAGTCTTATGCAAGTTATGAGTGGATTTTCATCATACTGGTCTAAAGTTTCTCCCTATCACATCTGCACACAAGTGGCAATCTGCTGCAGAGAACAGATTATTCCATACATAACCTTTTTTTTCCCCCCACAAAAGTCAATCATATTGCAGGCATTTCAAAATTCCTTTGCATTCTTTTCATCCAAAACCAGTCTCAAATCACATCAGTAAAACAGCAGACAAGCACAAATCTCCATGCGTCTTCAAAGACTGGTGGAAACAGACAGGAAAAATATTTTTGCAACTGGCTGGCATTAGTTATATGTCCAAATAACAATTACATGCAACTGTCTGGAATGTTTCTGTATTTATACGGTCTCACGGTATGTAAGTCTAATTCATCATGTTGTGACCAAGCAACTCCCACAGAATCGAGAGCTTTCACAGTGATTTACGAATCATTGTTGCAAGTCTTCTTGTTTGTTTGAAAGCTATTTTGAGATGGAACAGCTTTGCTAAGAACCTAAACATGGCTTTAACAGCTACACTGCTGGACATTTGTTTACAGACATTCATCCACGTCCCTGTACCTCTGAATCTCTGTCATCCTCCCTCCCTCTGCTTCTGTCTGTCTTTCCCTGCAGAGTCAAAGGCAGCAGAATGCAACTTGCATGAAGTGATGAATAAATAAATATGTTGCAGCCTGGCAGTAGAGGAGAGGAGAGAGAGTGTTATGAAAGAAAGCTGTCTGAACATTCTGCTGGGAGGAATACTGATCATCTGAGTACTGCGTGTCCAAAGAGTTTTAGTTATTTTCATCAAACTCTATATACAGTAAAGCACACTGGTGTTGATTGAACCTATTTAGGGGGCTTCTGCTACCTGTTTTTCATCTCAGCCCCCCAAGGATCTGCAATTAATTCAGCTGTCAGCATCCTTAAAAATCTGTGATTATGTGATTTTCCTTCACGCTTGGTGAACAGCAGCAATCATAGGTAATGATAAGAAATGGTCTTGAGCAGCCAATCAACATATTAGAATGATTTCTGAAGGCTCATGTGACACTGAAGAATAGGGTAATGATGCTGAAAATTCAGCTTTGCTAAAAAATAAACTTTTTTTTTTTAATTGTAATAATATCGGTAACACTTTGTATTGATAGTACACTTTAGACATTCTGCTCACTATAAGTAACTTTGCTACTACATGTCAACTACCAGTCATTTAAATATAAGTAAACTGTCTGCTTAACATCTGCTAACAATTGTAATGGTTCCCAGTAGGGATGCACGGATCTGATATTCAGCATCGGTATCGGCTCCGATACTGGCATTTTCTGACAGATCGGGTATCGGTCAGATGAGACTGATCCAAATCTGATATTCTGCGTATACTATTCTGTTATTGTTAAGCTCCATGAAAGGCACAAAAACATTATAGGCCTAAAGCACCGTAAAGTTTTCATGCACAATATTTCAAGTGTTCTGTCACTGTTCCATAGTTTAATGTGTGGTATAGATGAATATTTAAGTCGTTAAATTTAAGTTCATGTAAAATTCGCTGCGGCTGTCTGTCATCCTCCATTCAGCATTCAAACTGCATGTCACATTCAGTTACTACAGTCAAAACAATGAAACTCTCTCTAAGAGTGCACAGTAACTGAAGTTTAAAACTGTTAAAGAAAAGGCTCAATAAACTATCACACAGATATAATACACATCAGTATCTCTTCTCTTTGTGCGTTGAACTTTGCGTTCTGTTACTCCATGTTGTTTCAAGTGCATCATTCTGCGCATGGGATGCGCATAAGCATTTTGTGTCGCTCTGGATTGGGCCTTTCATATTATAATAATTTTGCGCAATGAAAGATTATTAATAGCCTTTCTTGTTCTGTCCTATCTATATGTTGCTGCCTCATTACTGTGCTTAAAAGAAATGTCTTTTAATTTATAGTATATACAAACAATACCAAGAGCTATGTACCATTTTAACAGATTTAGTCATACACTTATTCACTTATATTTGTTCCCCACTAAATATTTATTTCACTAAATGTTTAGATTTTATAAAATTATTGTGCACTCATGATTTATCTAGAATAACTTTTGCTGCTGAATTATCTACTAATCTAGTTTATAATAGTATTTTTGTTATAGATTATGATTTTATATTTTTTCATTTGTTATTTTTCTTTAAAATCAAGTTGTCTATATTTAGTAGATTGTGTTTAAACACTCAAAACAGTGATGATCAGGTCACCACACTGAGGTATAGAAATTCTATGTTGATAAAAAAAAAAAAAAAAAAAACTCTCCGATACTCACAATTTTTTGTTATTGGATTGAATCGGTTCTGAAAAAAATTGTATCGGTGCATCCCTTCCTAGGCAGACATTTTTTTAATGTATACTTTATATAAAGCAACTTTTATAATGTAAAATTAACCTCTAACTCATCTGCATGTAAATACTGTGTCCTGTTTCTAAAGTGCTGGTTTAGTGGTGATTATTTCAAAGAGAGGGAACTCGAGATCAGAGAAGGTTTTTCAACACAATACAGCTAAATGGGCTTATCCACTATTCTTCAGGATCTATTAGGTTCATGAATAATGGATTATGAAAGAGAGGAGGGGGTTGAAGAGATGTCGCAGAGGGCACAGCAGAGATTCAGGACATATACATAAATACAAATGAGTGGACATAAATAGAACGATGGGTAACAGGTCACAAAATATGTGAAATATATAAATAAAAAACGCTACAGCTCTTTAAGAGATTTTACATTGATATTATTTTCTGGACAGTTCAACTGTTTTATTTTATTTTATTTTATTTTTTAATTGTAAATCATAGTAGTTTTTATTTATTTTTTTAAAAATTTTTTTTAATATGAACTAGGATTTTTTTCCCCATGAGATTTACTCATTCGCACACTCAAAATGCATTGCATACCCACATACTGAATACACACTCACATTTATATACTTTAAAAAAAAAAAAAAAAAAACAAGCTCAGCATGGTGTTAAACCTGTTTCCTGCTAATACAATTAATGTAGCAAGGTACTTTCATGCTCTTTTCAACTAAAAAGAAACCTCATTCAATTAGGAAATGTTATGATTATCAAGAGCTCAAAGCCACAGAGAGGAAAGATCTTTCTGGGTCGCCCGTGGTGCTGCTTTCAGAGCAGTGTGCAGAGCAATTACTGTAACCTCAATGGATCCAATAACAGCAAAATGATTAACACTGAAATGCTTTGGATGTGCTTTTTAAAGTCTCTTAATAGTGCATGCATTATTGACAAACAAACCCTACACACATATACAGTCATTTTACGATTCCCCTGTAGGTCTCAGGTGTTGTAATTTGTTATTCGGCGTGCTGGTGCATCCTGCAATAGTTGAACGGCTGCTCCCAAATGAATGTTGCATAAATGTTTAATATTCACTGACTGGCCTGTGAGCTACTGTGATTATTCGCACATTTTCTGCAGTTGAGGGAACCTTTTACATTAAAGTCGACAGGTTTGTTCACTAGGGCTGCATTTATTTGATCAAAAATATAGTGAAAACAGTAATATTGTGAAATATTGTTACAATTTAAAATAACTGTTTTCTATTTTAATATATTTTAAAATGTAATTTATTCTTGTGATGCAAAGCTGACTTTTCAGCATCATTACTCCAGTCTTCAGTGTCACGTGATCCTTTTAATATGCATTTTTATTTCACAATTCAAACATTTTTCCTTGTAATTATAAAAAAATAAATAAATAAATAAATAAAATAAAAGTCAGAACTGTGAGATATAAACTCAGAATTTCATTATTTTTTGCAATTCTGAGTTTATATTTCACAATTCTGACTGATCTAAACTCTGAATTGCAAGAA
Source organism: Spinibarbus caldwelli (assembly GCA_039654775.1). NCBI lineage: Eukaryota > Metazoa > Chordata > Actinopteri > Cypriniformes > Cyprinidae > Spinibarbus > Spinibarbus caldwelli. The sequence continues at coordinate 20,325,361 of CM077260.1, forward strand.
AAAAGTATAAATTATGAGATAAAAAGCTGCAACAACACTTTTTAAGCATATGGTGGAAACAAGCTTGCATACATTATTAACAGTTTTTGTTGCCTAATGTTTTTTTGTGGAAACCATAATACGGTACACAGAATAAAGACAGAAAGGGTTAAGTAAGAAAAAATATGGGAAAGAAAGAAAGAAAGAAAGAAAGAAAGAAAGAAAGAAAGAAAGAAAGAAAGAAAGAAAAAGAAAGAAAAACTTTATTTAGGATTAAATTTAACAAAATTCAGCTTACTGTTTTTATTGTATTTTTGATCAAATAAATGCAGCCTTAGTGAGCATAAGAGCCTTCTTTTAAAAACATAAAAAAATTAATTAATTAATTAATTAAATTATTCCAAACATGACGGTGGTGTATTTCCAACACTGAAATTGGATATTCAATGAAAATGATTACAGCACTTACGTTCTGAGAAGGCTTTTTAAAATTATGTGTAGGAATAATGTGCAGTTATGAATCTCAAATAAAATAGTTACAGAGAATATTAAGTAAAATTAGGCCTACAAGAAAAGAAAAGAAAAGAAAAGAAAAGAAAAGAAAAGATAATAGGGTCATAAGTGTAGACACACACACTCACCATTGTCATTCTCCACGTCTCCAAGTACCATAGCTGGGACCCCTATGGCTGAAGCCAAGACCCACACGCAGATATTGACCACCTTGGCCTTGTGGGGCGTCCGCATGTCCAGGGCTTTCACTGGGTGGCACACGGCCACGTATCGATCCATGCTCATCACAGTCAAGGTGAACACACTGGTGAACATGTTATAGTAGTCGATGGAGACGACCGTCTTGCACAGGGCATTGCCAAAGGGCCAGAAACCAAGGAACACATCTGTGCCCTGGAAGGGAAGCGTAGCCAAAACCAGCGCATCTGCCAGTGCCAGGTTAAATATATAGATGTTGGTAGCTGTCTTCATCTTGGTATATCTGGGAAAGTGACAGAGAAGGAGACAACAAAAAAAGAGAATGAAAATATAAATCAGGATGAACAGCTAAACACATTTATCCTGACAAAGTCTGTATTTGTGAGGAAACAGATCAGTTGTCGCTCCCCTGGGCCCTCCGCAACAATGGCATTAAAATGACATTTCACATCAAATCTGCTTCGCTTTTTAATGGTTTGTTGGCAATCTCTTGTTTTATTTGAAAACTAGAACCTGTGATCCCCACTGCGGAAATGCACCAAGATCCATAAACAATTACAAATATGAACAGATCACTGCCATGACAACGCATGAAAAGCAGGAATTATTTGGTTGGCAGCTGTTTTATGATGTTTGAGAAAGGTTGATAACAGTTGCTGTTCTGCACCAACAATCATTCACCACAGCTCCACCTCCACTCAGGTCAAGAACTTTTTCTCAAAAAAGAAATGTGTCACTTATTTATTTTGAGTTGAAATTGCAGAGCCAGTGTTTTGCAATATGAAGTGATCCTTAAAATATCAGCTTGGTCTAATCTAATGTTTTGTTCCTCTGTAATCAAAATGACATTTAACAGTAATGACAGTAAAAAGTGGTATTCAGACTGGTTCAGCAGGTGAGAATTTGTGTCTGATGCTTCTACTACCTGTTTGGATAATAAAACTGGATTTGTTTGTTTGTTTGTTTTTCATGAGAGATGTCCTTCATATAATTTGAAAGAATGTGAATATATTTAGCATAATGAGGTCCTGTTTTTGACATTGTCATGCTCCATCAATTCCAATCCTTTCTAAATCAGTTTTACTGCACGTAAGCATGTATAAAAAATGGATGAATGGACACTGAATTAGAATAAATATACACAGAAAAATTGACAGAAAAAAAAGAGAAAAATAAATATACAATATAAAGCAATAATTTGAATACATTTACACACGTGGTCAGAATTGTTGGTACCCTTGGTAAATATGATCAAAGAAGGCTGTGAAAATAAATGTGCATTGTTAATCCTTTTGATCTTTTATTAAAAAAATAAATAAATAAATCACAAAAATCTAAGCTTTCATTGGAGAATAAGAATTTAAAATGGGGGAAATATCATTATAAAATAAATGTTTTTTTTTGTTGTTGTTTTTTGTTTTTTTCTCAAATAGTACATGTTGGACACAATTACTGGTACCCCTAGAAATTCTTATGAGTAAAATATATCTGAAATATATTCCCATTCATATTCACAATTTTGAGCACACCAATGTGATTATGAACATGAAATTATCCAGCCATGGCTTCCTGTTTCACAGAAATATAAATAGGAGGGAAAACAAAACAAAGGCCAAATTCCAACTTAATCACCCATCACAATGAGGAAAAACCAAAGAATATATTTCTGATGTGCAGCAAAAGATAATTGAGCTTCACAAATTAGAAAGTGGCTTTAAGAAAAGAGCTAGAGCAGTGAAAGTTCCCATTTCCACCATCAGGGCAATAATTAAGAATTTCCAATCAACAAAAATATTATGAATCTGCCTGGAAGAGGACGTGTGTCTATATCGTCCTAATGCACGGTGAGAAGGAGAGTTTGAGTAGCTAAAGACTCTCCAAGGATCACAGCTGGAGAACGGCAGAAAAAGGTTGAGTTTCGGAGTCAGAAAACCTTTAAAAAAAATGATCAAACAGCACCTACATCACTACATGTTGTTTGGGAGGGTTTCAAGAAAAAAAAAAAAAAAAAAAAAAAATCAAGAAAAGAAAATGCCTTCACCAAAAAACAAACTTCAGCATATTCAGTTGTCAGACATGACTGGAACTTCAAATGGGACTGGCTTCTATGGTCAGACGAAACTAAAAAATTTTAGCAGCAAACACTCAAGATGGGTTTGGTGAACACAGGGATAAAAAGTACCCCATGTGTACGATGAAATATACTGCTGTATTTTTGATGTTGTGGGCCTATATTTCTGCTGGAGGTCCTGGACATCTTGTTTAGACACATGGCATGACTGACTCTATCAAATACCAACAGATAAAAAATCAAAAAGTGACTGACTCTGTTAGAAATCTTATAACGGGCCATATTTGGGTCTTTCAACCGTACAATAATCCAAACACAAACCTCAAAAACAACACAAAAATGGGTCACTGAGCACAAAACCAAGCTTCTGCAGTGGCCATTCCAGTCCTCTGACCTGAACCCTATAGAAAATGAGTGGGGTGAACTGAAGAGAAGAAGCACCAACATGGAGCTGGGAATCTAAAGGGTCTGGAGTGATTCTGGATGAAGGAATGGTCTCTGATCTCTTGTCAGGTGTTCTCTAACCTCATCAGGCATTATAGGAGAACATTTAGAGCTGTTAAACTGGCAAATGGAGGTTTCAAAAAGTACTGAATAAAAGGGTACCGTTAATTGTGTCCAATGTGTATTAGAGAAAATATTTATTTCATAATGATATTTCCCCCCATTTTAAATTCTTATTCTCCAATGAATAAGAATTTAAAATGGGGGAAATATCATTATAAAATAAATGTTTTTTTTTTTTGTTTTTTTTTTTAAATTTTAAATTCTTATTCTCCAATGAAAGGTTAGATTTTTGTGAATTTTTAAAATAATAGATCAAAAGGATTATCAATGCAGATTTATTTCCACAGCCTTCTTTGATCATATTTACCAAGGGTATCAACAATTCTGACCACGCGTGTGTCCCCCAATGGTCCAAATATACATTTTCACTAGCTTTTTTCTTATTAGGTTTTGGTCAGCAGTTTTTTTGAGTCAGCAGACAGGCCAACAAACAAGTAATATTAACCAATGAATCTACCAATGATGCAAATAAATAAGCATAATAATAATAATAAAGAAACTCTCTCTCTTCTCTAATACAGCAACATTAGAGGATGACACGATGCTTTTTGCCTCCTCTGCTGTCCTTTTTCGGATTGTTATGCAACAGCGAGAGCCAGCCTGAGTGAGTACGGTGAAGAAGTGAAGAAGAAAGACAGCAAAACATCCTCCTCCAGTCCTGAGTCACGCAGGTATAGAGCCATTTTAATCATCCAACATCACCACAGAAAAAAATAATAATCAGATGAAATAGAATCGAAAAACAAGGCCTGTGGATCCAGCAGTAAGTACAGTCAAAACTTATACCATCAAATATGGTACTGTTAGATTACTTGTTGAACCTCCTAGGAAGTGGAACATAAGATTTGAATTGCATTCTCACTCAGACGGTGTTTTCATATTTCTGGCTGTATGACAGTACAAACATTGACAGACACTGCTGTGAAATGACACAAATGATAATACTTTCATTGGACTTCATTATCCTAATTATGAATCTGTATGTGTGTGTAAGAGCTACAGCAGCAATACTAGCACACCGCTTATGAGCCCCTCTGGGTTTATTGTGACAAGTTAGCCGGCAAATGAAAACAACACCCTGTTTTCACTGATATATTATATTTAATAAGCAGTGAATAGACTTCATCGTTAGGAGTTAATGGTAATTCTCTTATAACTGGCTCAGTGTATATATTGATGACAACACTGCGCTTACAGTTCAATAACTCAATGACTGAAAAAAACATAGTAGCATATTTCACAATCTGAGTATCTTAACAAGATTTCAAATATGATTTCAAACACAGAACATAACTTTTCCAGAAAAAAAAAAAGAAGTAGTAGTTAAACCTGTTTGGACAAACGCAATTTCCAATAATATCTTGACCGGTTTTTAAATGGGTTTGAGAAAAATGTAAATGTTTTCACCGACGCTTTGGTGCAGCCTCCCACTTCTCCTTCTATTTTCTCAAAATTTGTGTTTTTATTACTCAGTATATGTCTGTACTGACTTGTGAAATATCATAGATTTTGACAAATCAGTTTAAACCTATAAGCAAATCTAGATCACCAGAGCCTGTGTGACTTTATTAAACACTCAGGTGAAATATGGAAAAAGGACCTCTGGGATGAAGGCTGACTTTGACATGACTTGATTTCATAAATATCTGATGGTGTTGACAAGAGGGACACAGTTTTGAAACCTTATAAAAGTGTTATATATTCTGAAATATTAACCTCTTTCTAAAGGTTATCAAATTGCAGCAGTAGTGCTTCTTTAAAAGATGCATATTAATATCTCAGTTTTTCATTTACTTAACCATATGCCATTCCATATGACTTTACTCATTTACTTTTTTCCCATCTGTAGAACACAGAGACATTTTGAAGAATGTGGTGGTCAATCTTTTCTGTGAAATTTGCATTTACAGTGTATATTAAGTATAAAAATATATTAAACGTATATTAAATATTATCTTTTTAGGTTTTAAATACATATATTGTTAATTTACATTTGATAGAATATAGAAATGAATTTCATAAACTTTTTTTTATGGTCTCTGCTTGTTATGGTGTGAGTACAGCTGGATTTTGGGGGTAGTGAGTGATATAATGTGATGTAATAGACAGTATGTAATAAAATTAAGAGAAAATAAAACGACACAGACCATTTGTGTTAAGAATATTCTAATGATAGTCTCTGATTTACTTCATAGTTTAAATGTTGCTGCTTTCAAACCGAATTGCAAATAAAGTCATGGATCACATTGCGTCCCATGTGTTTGTCACCAGCCGAGCTGATATAGGTTGGTTTTCCGCAGGGTTAGCAAGTCAAACTAGAGAGATTAAACTTTTCACAGCAGGCTTGGTTGTAGCAAGAAAATCTAAAGTTGGACGAGTAAAAGGAAATCTCACTGGACGGAGAGAGTTTGCTTTGAAATGTGAAGACTGAAGGCTGAGATTCAGTCTCTGTTAGTCTGGGATGGATAGAGGAAGGGACTCGTGAGAATTGTGGTTGATCTTGCACTCACAGCATTTCAACTCCTTGAAAACCAGACTGGGATCAGACAGTGCTGAAACTAGACCCTGAGCCTGAGAGCAGCAGAGAGGAGTGCAGAAGAGAGAGATCAATGAAGTGGAGGGATGGGGAGAGAGTAATCAAGGTTGAGACATCAGGGAGGGAGAAGAGCGTTCAGATCTGATGAGGCTGCGATGAGCTTTTGGGAAAACCAGTGGGAATACATTCATACACAGCAGCTCCTCTCTCTCCCTCTATAATCATGTCTCATTTACACAATCTTGGCCTGGATGTTTACAGACACTTTTGGGCTTGGCCCAGACTCAGGCTGTTAACTGATGCTAAAACATGAAAGATATAGGAAGCGTAAGACCAAACAATGAGTTCTCTGGAATGCTTTCCAATCTTAATTTGTACATTAATTGGTACTTAACTATTGGACTGTAATGCGGGAATATGCTGCCTTCTGAGGGAGCATCACATACATTCTTCAAGAAGAACAGAATCCCAGAATGTACAAATAACACATCCAAAAGTAGTAAACTATATATTATTTGACATGTTTAAAGTGGTAACATTTGTGGATCACTATATGTGTGTGTTTTGCAAGAAATCAATACTTTATACAGCAAGGATGCATTAAATTCATCCAAAGTGACAGCAGAGACATTTATAATGTTAGAAAAGATTTATATTTCAAATAATTGCTGTTCTTTTTAATTTTCTATTCACTGGAAAATCCTGAAAACAGTGTATTATGGTTTCCACAAAAATATCAAGCATAACAACTGTTTCCAACATTGATAATAACAGCAAATCAACATATCAGAGTGATTTCTGAAGGATCATATGACACTGAAGACTGGAATAATGATGCTGAAATTTCCGCTTTGCATCACAGGAATAAATGACATTACAATAGAAAACCGTTATTCTAAATTGCAATAATGTTTCACAATATTACTGTTTTACAGTAGTTTTGATCTAATAAATGCAGTCTTGGAAAACATAAGATACTTTTTCTAAACTCTAAACTAAACCCGATCCTTTTGAAAACTAATACTCATCTACTTCATCTGCTCTTTTTAACATTTGATCATCATCAAAACTGAGATTGCTCACTATAAATATAAGTTTGCTGATCTGTAAGAGATAAAAGTGCCAGTGCTTTATTGTTCCTGTAGCATGAGATCAATTCTAATTTTGGTTCATGAAACAGTCTCTCCACAGATTATGTATCCATGCAGGAAAAAAGAATGAATAATCACTTGATCTGCTATAAATATTATATGACCTGCCACGTTAGATGATATATTTATGTTAATTGTATAATTTTTTTTTTCTCTTGCAGCCACTGAAGTCACAGGGGAAGGGCTGAGATTGCTGGAATTTAATTTCATTTTCTGCAGAGTAATATCTCAAATCTTAATAAAGCAGCAGAGTTATGCAGTACCGGTGAGTGTGTGTGTGTGTGTGTGTGTATGTGTGTGTGTGTGTGTGTGTGTGTGTGTGTGTGCGCGTCAGTCATAAGAGGGAAGAGTGTTTCTGTAGAGACTCTCACTCCGACACCTGATCTGCAAAAGACATTCACCGCTTTAGTGAGGACCTCCTGAGCTACGAGTGTTAAATGTGAGGAGATGAAATAGTGTTCGAGAAAATCTGTGTATCACGTTTTCGACATATAAAGCAGCACAGCTTGTTTTCAACATTGATAATAATAGTAAATGTTTCTTGAGCAGCAAATCAGCATATTATCACCAAATGGATGTAATATTAAGTAAAGTACATAAGCCATATGGTGGCTGCATGTGTCATAAATCATACAGTATGTGGCCTTCGTATGTACACATGACATAAATGCCACGGTGTGATCTGAATGATGCAGTTACTGGTGTGTAACCTTCCATTTGGGAGCTATAACAAATTTTACTGTCGCTCCTCAGCAGTCAAAAGACAGCTTGATTCATAAATGATGGATGTCTTATTTGAATCGTCAACATCCAAGACAATATTTAATTCTTTCTAGACAAAACTCTTTTACACAATATCTGATTGAAATATCAAATACTGTGCAAAAGTGAAAAGATTTTTTATGTAGCATTGTATCAAATGCCACTCATTCTACATGAACTCCATCAATGAGACATAGAAATCCTCTGCTCAAGTAGTCATCATGTAGATGTACTTGAGTATAATTTTGCTCACTCTGTCCTATTCACAACCAAAAGTGATCAACCGATTGAAATCACAGAGTAATTGGTTCTTTCAGACGCTGTGCAGATGGCTTTGTGAAGTAAATTTACAAGGACGGCTATAGAAAATTATAAAGATTGAATGTGCTTGGCCAATATGTATTGCTACACTCATATAGAAATACAGTGGCTCATCAGTGTGAATCTGTCATTGAAAGACAAGGAATTGAAAAAGAACACACTGAACCAGAAATAATGCAAATACACATACGAATTGATGTACATTTCTGAGTTACATGAGGACATGTTCTGATGGAAGGAGAGAAAGAAGTGGCTGTTTAATTTTATCCTTGGCATATACAGATAATAAATATATAAAATAATAAAAAGACAGCCTAGTTGACTGGAATAAAGCATACTGTACAGTGAGTAATAAATGAATAAATACATCAAGATAGATTACATTTTAAATTACATTTAAAAATTTAAGACTGCAAAAATATTTCATGATTTTGCTGTTTTTACTGTATTTTTGATTACATAAATGCAGCCTTGGAGAGAATAAGAGACTTTCAAAAACATTAAAAATCATGATTATTCAAACTTTTGGTAGTAAACTTACTATTACGAAGCATACATATAAGCAATTTACTTGAGTAATGGTGCAGTAATTCTGAGCCTAAATCAGGCAATGTGAGGAACAGCCCTAGAGGACCACATTAATAATCTCAATACAGACTAAATGAACTGTGCAGAGAGTCAGGATTGACAAAATGACAGGCAGCTCAGATAATGTTTCGCCAAAACTAAGCAAAACAAACTGCATGACTGGCACCATTAGCGTAATGACAATCATTATAACTAGGGAGGACAAAAATGTTAAATTCATTCCCTTCAACTTTTGGATGGGCGCAGTGTGAAGAAAAAAAAAAACATTATAGTCAATGTAAACACCAACTTAAAAATCAAGCTAAAGCCTCTGCCAAATGGATGCTTTGGCAGTGTCCTGAACAAATGTGTGAGCAGTAATAGCGCTCACCTCCCAATGTCAAGCAGCTAGCGCTCACCTCCCAATGTCAGTTTTTTTTTTTTTTTTAGCAAATTTTTTTTAGTTTAGGTCTAACTATTAAACTTTAATGGGAAAATAGTTAGTGACTGGCGTTTTTGTTACTGAGCTGATCTTAGTAATGCAGAATTGTAAATGTCTAATCAAAAGCTTTGTGGCTCCAGACGTTTGCTGTGCTGTTGTACACATCTCATGTCATGCTGAGTGAAGCCCATCACTGCTTGTGTAAAGCTTCTGCTTTGATTGAGTATAATCAAAAAACAAATTTCTTATGTGACAGTCTCTGCCAGCGGTTCAGATAATACCCAGCAGGCCCTGAGAGGATTACTATGAATGGAAAAGGACAAGAGAACGGAGAGACAGCAAACAACTCAATTCAAACTGTGTGGGCAAAAATCAAACAAGCATGTAAAACAAACTCTTCTGCTTTCAAATATCAATCAACATTGTTGTGAATGCTGCACGAAACCATTTTGGGTAGCAACATGACAAATTTAGAATTCAACGGAAACCATGAACTATGAATTATTCAGATGTTTTGTGCAAGTAAAATTAATCTAATTAAACTAAATCAAATAAATTGCTTGTCAGCAATAACTTGGTTATGCAAATGTTAAAATTCTTAAAATGTTAAATCCAAAATCCTTTTTAAATTAATAGCGTAGCATTTTAACTTGGTATAATTTAATCAACTTACTATAATAATGCATGAAAAAGAAAAGTAAATATTGAATGAGAGATAATAATCTTTCTACTTCAACCAGTCTCAACTGGAATATATAAAGATAAAATGGGGATGACACAAAAAGGAAACACTTTGGTCTCTCAATTTCTTATAAATTATTAGGGGTATAAATCCTCCTAAGTAGAGAAGCCAGATAAACTACTATATTATCTACTATAAAATTAATAAAGCATGACACATGGGACATTTTACACATGAAATACCATTCAGAAGTTCAGGGTTGGTAAAATTATTTGATGTTTTTGAAAGTCTTTAATGATCTTAAGGCTGCATTTATCTGATCAAAAATACAGTAAAAACAGTAAAACAGTAATATACTGAGATATATTCGTGATTAATCGCATGATTGTCATGAGTTAACTCATGATTAATCACAACTTAATCGCACAAATTTTACTTGTTCTAGATGTACCTTAAATTAATACTTTTCAATTTTTTAATACTCTAATCAACATGGGCATGGACAAATATGGATGCTTTATACAAATGTATGTTTATTATTATTGAAACCATAGTCAACATAGAGCATGAAGACTAGACATGTTTCAAAGGTCATAGATGTTTTTCAAAGAACATGTTCATGTCTATTAGACACATGAAAAAAGAAATTCCAGGTTCCCATTACTTCTCTTTGTTTGCACTGAGCAATTTACTTACACAAACCTGTTTACATTTCCGCATAACAGGATAGCTCTTCTTCTGAACATGCAAAATGTACATATAATATTTATTTTTACATTTGTTTGCCTCTCTGTGCCCATATACTGTATTTTGATGCAGCTAAATTCTCAATAAAACAGTTTCATTGATATATTTTACTGTTTCTGTTGTCAAACAATGGAATGAATATGAAATAATGATTGAAACGCGACCCATTAAGATTACATAACCAGCTCTCCCTTCCAAGATGTTAATCTGCACAAAAATCCTGATAATCGAGCCGTCGTCTGATGAAATCAAATACACATAAGATAAAGACAATAGCTGTGCTGTAATTTCGGCTATACTTGCATGTAAAATTAGAGAAGCAACATAATTTCTGTGTTTAACTGAAAGGGCTGCTCCTCTCCGCCGCTCGCTGAACAATGCAGATGCACAGAGAGAGAGAGGTGTGTGTGCGCGCTGGGAGAGCAAGACCTCGACCTCGCGCAGCAGTACCAGCAAGTCTCCGAATCTAAATAAGGTTTGGGTACTTTTTTGAAGGGGAAAAAAAAGTTGCTAAAGGAGTCTGCAATGTCGCTAAGTTGGCAACACTGTGCATCTCCATTTCTCCAACTACAGGCTAGGCCACGGGTCAAACAGAAAATGTGCCCTGCATTAATTGCACGTTAATAAAATTAGTGTCATTAAAATGAATTTGCGTTAACTTTGACAGCCCTAATATACAGGTGCATCTCAATAAATTAGAATGTCGTGGAAAATTTCATTTATTTCAGTAATTCAACTCAAATTGTGAAACTCGTGTATTAAATAAATTCAATGCACACATACTGAAGTAGTTTAAGTCTTTGGTTCTTTTAATTGTGGTGATTTTGGCTCACATTTAACAAAAACCCACCAATTCACTATCTCAACAAATTAGAATACTTCATAAGACCAATAAAATAAAAAAAAACAAAAAAAAAAAAACACATTTTTAGTGAATTGTTGGCCTTCTGGAAAGTATGTTCATTTATTGTATATGTACTCAATAATTGGTAGGGGCTCCTTTTGCTTTAATTACTGCCTCAATTCGGCGTGGCATGGAGGTGATCAGTTTGTGGCACTGCTGAGGTGGTATGGAAGCCCAGGTTTCTTTGACAGTGGCCTTCAGCTCATCTGCATTTTTTGGTCTCCTGTTTCTCATTTTCCTCTTGACAATACCCCATAGATTCTCTATGGGGTTCAGGTCTGGTGAGTTTGCTGGCCAGTCAAGCACACCAACACCATGGTCATTTAACCAACTTTTGGTACTTTTGGCAGTGTGGGCAGGTGCCAAATCCTGCTGGAAAATGAAATCAGCATCTTTAAAAAGCTGGTCAGCAGAAGGAAGCATGAAGTGCTCCAAAATGTCTTGGTAAACGGGTGCAGTGACTTTGGTTTTCAAAAAACACAATGGACCAACACCAACAGATGACATTGCACCCCAAATAATCACAGACTGTGGAAACTTAACACTGGACTTCAAGCAACTTGAAGCAACTTCCTCCAGACTCTAGGACCTTGGTTTCCAAATGAAATACAAAACTTGCTCTCATCTGAAAAGAGGACTTTGGACTACTGGTCAACAGTCCAGTTCTTCTTCTCCTTAGCCCAGGTAAGACGCCTCTGACGTTGTCTGTGGTTCAGGAGTGGCTTAAAAAGAGGAATACGACAACTATAGCCAAATTCCTTGATACGTGTGTGTGTGGTGGCTCTTGATGCCTTGACCCCAGCCTCAGTCCATTCCTTGTGAAGTTCACCCAAATTCTTGAATTGATTTTGCTCGACAATCCTCATAAGGCTGCGGTTCTCTCGGTTGGTTGTGCATCTTTTTCTTCCACACTTTCTGTTAACATGCTTGGATACAGCACTCTGTGAACAGCCAGATTCTTTGGCAATGAATGTTTGTGGCTTACCCTCCTTGTGAAGGGTGTCAATGATTGTCTTCTGGACAACTGTCAGATCAGCAGTCTTCCCCATGATTGTGTAGCCTAGTGAACCAAACTGAGAGACCATTTTGAAGGCTCAGGAAACCTTTGCAGGTGTTTTGAGTTGATTAGCTGATTGCATGTCACCATATTCTAATTTGTTGAGATAGGGAATTGGTGGGTTTTTATTAAATGTGAGCGAAAATCATCACAATTAAAAGAACCAAAGACTTAAACTACTTCAGTCTGTGTGCATTGAATTTATTAATACACAAGTTTCACAATTTGAGCTGAATTACTGAAATAAATGAACTTTTCCACGACATTCAAATTTATTGAGATACACCTGTATATATATATATATATATATATATATGTATATATAGACACACACACACACACACACACAGTGCCTTGCGAAAGTATTCATACCCCTTCATTTTTTTTCACTTTTTTTTATGTTGCTGCCTTACGTTAAACTGCTTTAAATTACTTTTTTTTTTCCACACCAATCTACACTCCGTACACCATATTGACAAAGCAAAAACGGAATTGTCGCAACTTCGTAAATTTGTTAAAAATAAAAAAAATAAAAACTGCAATAAGTACATTGCATAAGTATTCATACCCTTAACTAAATATTTAGCTTAAGCACCTTTACAGTCTCAAGTCTTTTTTTTTTTTTTTTTTTTTTTTTTGCTTGTTTGATGCGACAAGCTTTGCTCATCAGCATTTGGCAGTTATCTGCCATTCTTCACCTCACTTCTTCACCTCTCAAGCTCTGTCAGGTTGGATGGAAGCAAATGCATATTTTCAAGTTTCTCCAGAATTATTTGATTGGGTTCAAGCTCAGGCTGTGGCTGGGCCACTCAAGGACATTCACAGAGTTGTCTATAAGCCACTCTTGCTGCGTGCTTAGGGTCATTGTCCTGTTGGAAGGTGAACCTTCTGCCCAGTCTGAGGTTCTGAATGCTCTGGACTGGGTTTTCATTAAGGCTATCTCAATATTTTGGTGCATTGAGCTTTTTTTCTACTCTGATGAGTCCCTCAGTCCCTGCCGCTGAAAAACAGCCCCACAGCATGAGGCTGCTACCACCACACTTTACTTTTGGGATGGTACTCTGCAGGTGATGAGCAGAGCTGGTTTCCTTCAAACATGATATTTGGAATTGAGGTTCATCAGACCAGAGAATCTTGTTTCTCACAGTCTGAGGGTCCTTTAGGTGTGTTTTTTTTTTTTTTTTTGCAAAATCCAAGTGTGTTTTCATGTGTCTTCACTGAAGAGAGGATTGAGTCTTGCCACGTGGCTATAAAGCCCAGATCAGTGGAGTGTTGCATTGATGTTTGTCCTTCTGTAGGTTTCTCCTGTCTCCACATATGATCATGGAGCTCAACTAGAGTGACCATCATGTTCTTGGTCACCAGTCTAACCAAGACCCTTCTCCATCAATAGCTCAGTTTGGCCAGGAGGCCAACTCTTGGAAGAGTCCTGGTTGTTTCACACTTCTTCCATTAAGGGTAACAGGGACTACATGCTTCTGTGACCCTTCAATGAAGCAGATTTTTTTTTTCTGAACTCTTCCCCAGATGTGTGGCTTGACACAAACCTGTTTCTGAGCTTTACAGGCAGTTCTTTTGACCTCAGAGCTTGGTTTTTGCTCTGATATGCATTATCAGCTGTTAGACCTTTTATTAAGATGTGTGTGCCTTTCCAAATCATACCCATTCAATTTAATTTGCCACAGGTTAACTTCACTTGAAGTGTAGTAACATCTACAATCAATATGAATGCTCCTGTGCTAAATTTCAACTGTCCCAGATAAGGGTATGAATACTTATGCAAAGGAATTATTTAAATTGTTTATTTTTAATAAATTTGCAAAGATGTTAAAAACCTGTTTTCTGCTTTACCCTTATGGTGTATGGAGTGTAGATTGATGTGGGGAAAAAAAAAGTCATTTAAAGCAGTTTAACAAAACAGCAACATAAAAAAAAAAAAAATGAAGGGGTATGAATACTTTCGCAAGGCACTGTGTGTGTGTGTGTGTATATATATATATATATATATATATATATATATATAGTTTTGCACATATTTCAACACCAAATGTTTTTTTTTTTTTTTTTTTTCATAATATGCTACATTTTGGTGTAGTGTTTTATTAATTATTTGATTATATTGATTATTGTTAACATTTTATTGCTAGAAAATATTCACACAAATCAGGATTTTAACCTGTATTAAAATATGTCCTAAAATGTTGTTAACAGGGTTGCCAAAAGTGCATAAAATAAACATAATTTAGTGTTATTTAGTGTGCAAATTTTAGTGCTGAGGTTGACAATTGACATTGTGAAAGTAAAGCACCTTATTTTAGTGATTATTTGCTGAAAACCATCAACAGAGTCAACAAAACTCTTTTAGGTCCTCATTTGTTTCCTTGAAATGGAAAGTGAGAATTACTCCTGCCGATACATTCACATTAACTGAGTTTAGATTTCGTAGCAATTACCCAGAGACTGAACACAAGCCGTCAACCTGTGGCATCTTTATTACAGACACAACATACCCAGTGACTTCAAAAACAAACAGCCTGGAAAGGGAAGTGAATTGAATTAGCCCCTGCCTGTACATAATTAATGATTTACAAATCCAAACAGAACAAGTGCAAGACTGCACAATTTTACAGGTCTCTCGTTTGGCATGAAGCTGCTGGCATTTGCGTCTGACAGCTTCTGCATGTTTTGCCAAACACACTACATTATCAACTCACACACCTGTATGTAAGTGTTTACGCACAGTGAGTCCTGTCTGTCCGCATGCTGGAGGCTGAAACAAAGTCTAGTGCAACAGAGTACAAAAGCACAGCATTTTGCATTCAGGCAGGGCATAGAGAAATTACCAATGGAGAAAACTATAACCATCTTAAAGGAATAGCTCATACAAAAAAATGAAAATTTGCTAAAAATGTACTCACCCTAAGGACATCCAAGATGTAGATGAGTTTGTTTCTTCATCAGAACATATTGGGTGAAATTTACCATTACATCACTTGTTCACAAATGGATCCTCTGCAGTGAATGGGTGCCGTCAGAATGATAAAAACAGCTGATAAAAACATTACAATAATCCACAAGTAATCCACACGATCCCAGCCCATCAATTAACATTTTGTAAAGTGAAAGTCCATAAAATTGCTTCCTCTAGTAAAAAAGATAGAAGTTAAAAATGTCTTAACAGTGGATTTGTTTCTAACAAACACGCTGCTTTTCACTTTACAGGTTGTTAACTGATGGGCTTGATTCATATGGATTACTTGTAGATTGTTGTGATGTATTTATCAGCTGTTTGAACTTTGGCACCCATTCACTGCAGAGGATCCATTGATGAGCTTGGGACTCATCATGTTTGTGATGCAGTGAGGGTCTGCAGGCACACTGGATTTAAATATTCCACATTGCACATTGTCATTGTCATAAAACCAGAATTCGTTTTCCAATGGTGCATCAGCTCAGTCCCAGAGCCATTTAGGTGCAGATGACAATAAAGTGGATGACGGGCTATAAATTAAAGCACTTGTAATTGCACAGCTATGTTATAAAAGATTCCCTTCTGATTTGTTTTATTTTATTTTATGAAATTGGAATTTGGATTAGCTGATGTTAGTGTGGTTTGACAGTCACTTTACACAACATCCATTAAAGTGTTGCATTCTCTGTAAACATTGGGTCTCATTCACTAATGTGCTTAGTGCTTAATGTGCTTCTGTCTATCTGTCTGTCTGTCTGTCTGTCTATCTATTCTCACAGTCTTGGAAAAACAGGATATATGAGGAATCATCATTTTAAAAGTGTGATAGTGAAAAATAGTGCTCTGTCCTAACAGGAGTAGAAACACAGTTTTGAAGCATATTTCATGAGAGCACAGTATAAAAAACTTAAATGAGATATTTGAAAAAGAACTCTGATCAAAATTAGAGAACACTTTCAGATACCTACAAGTTATTGGTGTTAATCTGGCACCTGGTGCTTATTTCCTTAATTATCTAACAAACCCTATTTAACTAGCAGCCTAACTTTCCAGTTTTGCACTGACTTTGCAAGATGGTGAGCCATTTTAAAGTGACTGAAACCCTCCGACAGCAGGTTGTCCAGATGAAGGCCAATAGCAGCCATAGCAAAAGAAGCTGGTCATTTTAAATCTGTGATTTCTAGAATATTGCATTTTTACAAATTTACTAACTCATTCAAGTCCCCCAAAAAGACCGTTCGACCACGAAAGACAAATGCATGAGAGGACAAGATAATGCATAGAATCTCAATGGGGAATCGGTTCAACACTGCAGCTGGAATTGCTTGCCAGTTCAGTGCTGAACAGGGTAAGGATCCGTCTCCATGTTTAAGAGAATTTGGACTGAAAGCCCACTCTGCAGTGACCAAACCTCTCTCCTGCGTTCATCGCCCAATCAGCCAGCAATTTTCATACAGGACAATACTCCCATCACACAGCAAAACTGGTAAAAGAGATCCTTGAAGCTGAAAACATTGAAATAATGAAATGCCCAGCCCAGAGTCCTGATCTAAACCTGATTGAAAATCTTTGGAAAATCCTTGGCAACAAATTTATGGCTAAGAAACCCACTACAGTCACCAAACTGTGAAAGAGACTATTAGAAGAGTGGACCAAGATCACACCAGAGCAGTGTGAGAAACTGTTGAAAAAAAAAAAATTAAAAAAAAAACCTGTATATGCTGATTAGGTATGTTTTGAAGCATGGCTGCTGGTTTGAGCTGGTTTAAACTGGGCCTTAGCTGGTCATGAGCTGGTTTAAACTGGTCAGGTGCTGGTCATGAGCTGGTTTAAGCTGGTCATGCTGGTCTTAAGCTGGTACTGAGCAGGAGCTAGTTGCTTAGGACCAGCACATGACCAGCTAATGACCAGCTTAAACCAGCTCAAGACCAACTAAGGACTAGCTTAAACCAGCTCAATCCAGCAGCCATGCTTCAAAACATACCTAACCAGCATATACTGTTTTTTGAACAGGGTAGTGCTATGGTCGTAGATGTGCTGAAGTCATTCAAAGCAAGGGCCTCTACACTTCCTACTAATTTCTGATTGCTGTTACCTTCAAAAATTTGAGATGTAATCTTTCTTTGTGATACAGTCATTGCTGTTCTATAATTTTGATCACTGTGTTTTCCACAAAATAAAGAGTTTTTGTTAAAGTGTCTTGGTTGTTTTGTAAAACACCATTCAACTAGCATGGTATAGCCACAACTAAAATTCCTTCAAATTTTGAACGATGAAGATTACATTATTTCAAGTGTTAAAAAAATCAAGTGTTCATAAATTGCTCTCAAATTTTGATCTTCACTGTGTGTTTTTATATATATATATATAAATAATGTAACAATTATTTTCATTAACACGGGGCTTTATCTTCCTAATACAGTAAATGACTAAAGAGGAAGGCCAAACAGATCACATTCCTAGTTATGCAACTAATCCTTTCATTCCCATCTGTTTAGAGTTATGCTGTTGTCATCTCCCTTCATATGATGTGCCACTTTCCCACAATTTGTTCTGTCTGTTTACTTTTCTTAGAAGATGACTCAGTGACTTGCCTTTTTTGGCTAAATGACTTTCCAATGCTTGGTCATTAAGTGAAATTGTTTCCACCCGGGTGAACATTACTGTTAAAACCTTCAGAGTTATTATAGATTCCTCTAAATGTTCAACATCAAGCAACCAGCTTCATTTCTGATGATCCGTGGAATACGAAGAAGCCAAAGAACTAAATATGCGTTTGCCTTCCAACACTGACATCTCAAAGGATATTGTTTTATTCAAGAGATATGATTGAAATATTTAGGCTGAATACTCTGTGTTTGATCTGAGATAGTATTATGTGCCACAAGCAATTCCGGCGTTCATTTTCAGCAATGTGGCTTTGATCACAGCTAATGAATTGTTGCGCATAGGAGCTCATGATTCAAATGCAACAATGCACTTACTCATAGAAGCATTTTATTTTTTGCAATACACTAAGAAGCAATCAAGCAAAACTAATAATGCCAATTGTACTGACCGTCAACCTTGTAATGAAAGGCACTTAGAGAAAGAAATTTAAGATAAAAGCATGTTTGTAACGACAAAGTGATCCAAGAAAGAGAAGAAAGTCTCTTTATGTTTTAATTAAGAGGATGAAAATCTTTGTCAACCTGTGCCTCTAATTAAGACAAAGACAATGAGGTGATTTGTAGACAGAGAAAAAGGTCAGCCATAAAAGGTTTAATTAAATTAGATTTCATTTATACAGCACTTTGTTTGCACAAAGACCATCATAAGGTGCTGTGAAGCATGCAGAACTATTTTTCTACACTATAAATAAATTAATTAATTACATCTAGACCTTTTAGTCTATAATGTAAGAAGGAACCAATTCGCCCAAAGGCCAGTCGAAGGATTTCCTATTCAGTGGTCAATTACTCAGGTAACCTGTGCATTGCAGTACTGTAAGGTCCTGCTTGTTGTTTATAGATCTTCAAGTATAGCACTGCTATATTCAAGAGGGCCAAGCATACGTGCATGAATGTGTTTTTCAGTATTTTGAAAATAAAGTACTGACCTCAGTGGCCGCGAGGTGTTTAGGCCCTATAGCATCACTGAAGCAGTAAAGTCCAGGCCAGAAATCACAGAAGAAGGTGATATCAGCTGCTGTACACTCTGCTTCAACAGCTTGCACCGGATTAAAGTGAGGAATAATTCACTCAATCATGGACATTCACACTCACCCTCATGCTCTAAACCTGTATGAAGTTTAAAGAACGTCTTTGACCTTCATTTTCCATTCAGTTATATAGTAAATATGGACTACAGTTCAAAATTTGAGGTCAGTAAGATTTTTGTAATATTTTTGAAAGAAGTCTCTTATACTCACCAAGGCTGCATCTATTTGACAAAAATACAGTAAAACAGCATTATTGAATAAAATAACTGGTTACTATTTTAATATATTTTAAAATGCATTTTATTCCTGTGATAGGAAAGATGACTTTTTAGCATCATTAATCCAGTCTTCAATGTCACATGATCCTTCAAAAATCATTTTAATATGCTGATTTATCATTATCAATGCAAAAAAAAAAAAAAAAAAAAAGAAAAAAAAAAAGCTTTGTTCAAAAGATTCAAAAGAACAACATTTATTCAAAATAGACATTTTTCATAACAAATCAAGTGTTTACTTTTACTTGTGATTATGTTCTTTCTGAATTAACCCTCTGCTGTTCGGTCTAAATTTATTTATTGTTTTTTCGAATTTTTAAAAATCGCTACTTCCTCGGAGTGGTACGAAACTTGGTGACTTTTATGGCAGGCACTACATGACCAAAAAAAAAAAAAAAATTTTTGGACTTGATTTGAAAAAGCTAAATGGCCATAAAAAAAAAAAATAAATAAAAAAAAATAAAAAAATATAGTCACACTTGTTCGCAGTCAAAAATGACCGCCATTGGAAATGAATGGGAAATACGCAAAAATATACGAAAATACAGAGAATTTTTTGTGTGCACAATCTACAAATCATCCACGATGCAGAAAAAAAGAGTACACAGCAATAAAGGGGTGACACACTAAAATATCAAGAGTGCAAAATAGACACCCCCCCACAGACACAGACACAGACACACACAACACACTATTATACACACAAATTAACTGGTGTGGCTGTAAGAATATGGCAAAATTGAGTCAGAAGACTCAAATAAGAGGTTGAAATCAGATCGATTGATCTCTGATAAATCATTCCTGTTAATTTTTGTTAATTTTTTGTTGAATTTTGGTGTTATGTGTAACAAAATGCCTTTCTCTGTGTTCAGGTTTGACTGTAGTAAAATTAATGCAAAAACTAACATTTCAAACAAAAATTTCTAAAAAAAAAAAAAAAAAAAATCTAAACCTTTAAATAAAGCTGTCTTTGAGAATGTCTAAATATATATCCAGATCCACAACTTAATAAAAAATAAGTCTCTATGCCAAAAAAAAAAAAAAAAAAAAAAAAAAAAACCCTAGAGAGTTTATAAGCCTTTTATATAGAGCTATATAGGAAGCTAGTGGCTAAACCAGGGATCCTCATATCTGGCCCACAAGATCCACTTTCCTGCAGAGTTTAGCTCTAACCCTAATCAAACACACCTGAGCATGCCAATCAATGTCTTCAGGATCATTAGAAAATCACAGGTAGGTGAATTTGATCAGGGTTGGAGCTAAACTCTGCAGCGCATTGGCCCTCCAGGGCAAGATTTGAGGATCCCTGGGCTAAACCATGGAATTGCAGATGTTTTTCTTTTATTACTCCGACCAGATGGCACTAATCTGACTTCAAAAATTGGATTTTAAAGGCATTGTCTCTATTTTAACATGAAATACTGCCATAATTGAAAAGTAATATCAAAATCTTAGAATTTTTTTTTTTTATTTTTTTTTTATTTTCAATGGGAAAATATTGATCATAATTATTGCATAAATATTAATTAGTACCATTAAATTCTCTCTAAATACAAAATAAAAAAAAATATTATGGAACAAAAAAACATATTACATTGATTTTACTGAAAATAAAAAAAAGTTACATTTCGGGTGTTCGGTTAGTTTTGACTGCAAACAATACAAGTGTGACCCCCAAATGAACAATACCAGAAGGTTAAAGTATTAATCTAAATCTTACCCCAAACTTTTGAATGGCTTCAAATATATAATATTTTATCATGTTATTGCATCTGTATCTAAAACTCTTATGTCCATTCTTTGTTACTGAATGGAAAACAAATAACAAGTGCATTGTTCAACATTTTCTTCAGATTTTCAGTAAATGATGAGAGAATTTTCATTTTTTGATTGAACTATCCCTTTAAGACCCACTGCTCTGTCCAGTGCAAACACAGTTTAACATTATTAATCTGGTAAGCCTTGAATCAACTATGAGAACAACCTGACGTTCTGAATATTCATACTAATTCAACTGACAGAAATTCACTGATGTAGTGGCACTGATGGCCTCTCAAGTCAGGCTTCACTGACGAAACTGAATTAAACTGTTTTAATGTAGATCATATTGAAATGACATATCTGCATATGTCATCCCATTGAAATGACATATTTGCATTGAAAATGGCCTTAATAAATGCACCATAACCCCTATGACTGATCATAGATCATGGGATTCTTTTGAAATCTGTGGTGGTTTTATGTTTTAGTTAAGTGAGCAGACCACACTTTATGTGAGCACACATTGCAGTCAGAGATGTCAAAAAAAGCCATTTAGAGTCTCACAGAAAAGCCTTTTATTGAATACCTCACTGACAACTACTGCATATATTTCCATGCACAGAATAAAAGGCATTTTCCTTTTATCCTTTATACATGCCTGATTATACATGAAACACATGTATAAGTTATAATCAGTTACACTCTGCATATTCTAATATGCCCGCTACTGTCTAGTGATTTTGCAAGCCCTGCTAATTTGCTGGTAACAATTTCATTGCATCAACTTTAATAAGGGTAAGGGGCTAATAGCATAAATCTGCAGATAAACTCATATATAATGAGCCAATGAAGTTAGACAGCCTGAGTCACTGGCACATTGACTATGTGCCCATGCATAAACAAATAAAAGCTCTGATGTCCAGTGTTGGATACAGACAAAAGCCATTTCTGAAATAGTCAAAGGACTGTAAAATATTCAACCTGAGATCTGCACAGACTAAATAAACAAACAAAAAATGAGATCAAATGAATCATGCTTTTGGTGGAAAACTATGTTCTTATGGTGAAACTGCATCTTATAATAAATGGAAGCCAGTCATAAAGTGATTTAATTTCATTAAAAACATTTTACACAGAAGGCTCAACAAAAAAACAACAAAAAAACAAAACTCTAATACTTAGGATGAACTGACATCAGTCACAAAAGCATCACTACAGCCAAACAGCATTTACACTGAATTTAGGGCACGGCAGGGCAGTGCTAACGCTGTTATGCAGTTTCATATTCATTCCTCCTTGTAATGTACTGTCTTGAGTCCAGTGAGAGAGGATGAATTCATTACAGCTCCAGTATCGATCTGACAGGACCCAGCTGAGCCAACTGGAAGAGAACTCTCTCCAAATGCCCATAAACACACCTTTACCTCAAAGCTCTTCCAGGGAGTTCAGAGCAGGATGAGGGATTGACAGACAGAGGAACAAGCAGACAGATGGATGTACATACAGATGTGCATGATTAGACAGACGAACCAAGGAAAGGGTGGACCAACAGACAGATGGATGGATGGACGGACGGACGGACGAATGGATAAATGTGCACGGATAGACAGACAATGCATGGATAGACAAGCACATGGACAGATGGACAAACGAACAGGAATATGAATGGATGTGCACGATAGACAGCCAACCAATGGATGGATGTACAGACAGATAGAAGAATGGACAGATAGATGGATAGGTGTATGCACCTAGATAGACAGATAATCCATGGATGGATGGATGGATGGATGGATGGATGGATGGACAGACAAGCACATGGATGGATGGACGAACAAACAGGAAGACATACGTATGGATGGATGTGCACAGACAGACACCTAACCACTGGATGGATGAACATATGGATAGATAAATGAACAGACGAATGGATGGATGGATTGATGTATGCGTCTAGATATACAGATAACCTGTGGATGGGATAATAAGTGATTGATGGATGGATGGATGGATGGATGTGCACAGATAGACAGAGAATGCGTGGATAGACAAGCACATGGATGTACAGACAGATAGAAGAATGGACAGATAGATGGATAGGTGTATGCATCTAGATAGACAGATAATCCATGGATGGATGGATGGATGGATGAATGGTGCATGGACAGACAAGCACATGGATGGATGGATGAACAAACAGGATGGCAAACGTATAGATGGATGTAGACACCCAACCAATGGATGGACGGATGAATGGATGGATGGATGCCTAGATAGACAGATAACCCGTTGATGGGATAATAAGAGATTGATGGATGGATGGATGGATGGATGGGTTAAGAAGTGATGGTTGATAAATTGATAGATAAAAAAAAAGTTAATAAGTGATGGATGGATGGACAGGCAGACAGACAAACAGATGGATGGAGGGACAGACAACCCATGGAAGGACAGATGGATGTATGGATGGATGGATGGAAGAACAGATAGACGGATACCTGAATAGATGGACAGACAGACGAATGGCTGGACAGATGGAAGAATGGATGGAAGTACACAGGTAGACAACCTAAAAATGAATGGATCTCTGGAACAATGAATGGAAAAATGGAAAAATAGCTGGATTGATTGGCAGAAAGGTGAATGGGTGGACAGGCAGACAGGCAAATGGATGAATGACAAAGAAATGGAAGTATGGATGGATAGACAGTCAGGTAGAAGGATGGTCAGCAAGACAAATGGATGGTTGGATGGATGGATAGGGTAACATCTTCAATCATTTAAATTTCATCAACCCTTACACCAAGGCACTCATGAAATAACCAGCCATCCAGTTACTTCCTCAAACATCTGACACTTCAATCTGTTTTAACTGTAAAAAGACACATTGTCAATGTCATCAGACAACCTAGACACAAACAGAAATGAAACGCATGGAAATTGCTCATGCATTCCAGGAATGACTGCTTTTAGAGGGTGGATTGACTCAGCATTTAGATCAGAACAACACAAACTGATTAGAATGATGCATATACGGTTTCATCCTGCCAGTGGGTCGATGCTTCTGATTGGCTGAGATTGGTGAAAGCGCTGGTCTGGCAGGAAAGCTATTCTCTTTAAGAGAGAAAGAACAGCATGGCAGAAGTAAACCGCTTACATCCACATTCCTCTACACCAACACATGATTGATTCACACGACAGAATGTGCAAGAAGGAGACAAAACAATACATTATGAGAGAGTGAACAGAGAGAGAACGCCACAACTTTCACAGCTGAAATCATCAACGGCACTCATCCAAGCAAATGCAGTGATACATCAGACTCATAATCATACACTTTCCCTCAGTGAGGGAGGGACAGTAAACACATTTGTGGCCTCCACGCATGCTGGCAGATTGAGAGGGTGGGTGAGCTGGGCCTGAGTGGGTGACGGCCTAAAGACTCAGCACAGAACAGGAAACTGAGGCTGCCCGATGATTAGTCTCTGGTACATCACTATGCACCATGTGCGGTACAATATCATTATGGGACAACCAGACACAACCAGACGGACAGTTCAGGCCACGTCTGTATATAAAACCAAAATGATGCTGCCTTTACATGGTGAAAAATGAAAATTCTGTCATTTTTTTGTTTGTTTTTTTCTATTGAAGAATGAAGAATTTGGTAACCAAAGCAGTTTTGAAGAATGTTGGTAACCAAACCATTTTGGTAGCGACTGACTTCCTTTGCATAGAGAAGAAAAAAAAATAAATAAAAAATAAAAAATACTCGAGACATTTCTCAAAGTATCTTCTTTTATGTTCCACAGAAACAAGAAAGTCATACAGGTTTGGAACAATGTGATGGCGAGTAAATGATGGCAGAATTATCATTCTTGGGAGAACTATCTCTTAAGACAGGTCTGAAATCGAATTTGGCATAACATCCTGTTACTTCACTGCCTATAATATCCCACAATCCTTTTTGTGCTCATAGTTAAAAGAATAAAAATGGCATCTGATGAAGTGGTCGAAAGAAGTAAAAGATTTTAAAACGTCTATTTTAAACAAAATCTTTTCAGCTTATGACTCTTACTCTTAAAAATAAAGGTTCCAGCAGGGATGCCATAGCAGAGCCAGTTTAGATTCCCCAAATAACCTCTCAGTGAACAGTTCTTAAAAGAACTCTTTTTTCTTAGTGTGAAGAACATTTTAAAAGTCTAAAAAAACATTTTCAACCAGAAAGAATCGTTATTGGAACTGAACATTTCTGAGGATGTTAAAGATTCTTCATTGAACCATAGATGCCAATAAGTAACCTTTATTTTAAGAGTGTATCTGCTCTAAAATAATAATTTAGCTCATTTGAATTTGTTTTAGATCATTAGACATGACCACATGGAGCCCTAAAAGTCAGACTGGAACCAGATTTCTTAAAAGGTGTCTTCATACAAAAACACCGCCTGTTAATGCACTGACTGGGCAATGAAACCACAAAGCAGCTGCCTTTGGATTTGGATGCAGCCTAGATGTCTAAAACCAAATGGCATTAAATTAGCTACACATGTGACCTTGCCATGAAATCCAAAGGACTATCAGTATTCTGTCTGTTTAGCTTGCAGTGTGTTGGCAAAGATAATAAATATTGGGCTCCTCATATTGAAATTATATTGGGATAGAAGTATTAACATGTTGAAAACATCAATAATAATTACTAAATACTAGTTTCTGGCATCTACAGTATAAAAATAAGCACAAATTGTAATAAATTGTGAAGGAGTGATGCAAAAAAAAAAGGGGGAAAAAAAGTCTTTGTACTTCCAGATGGTTCATGAGATGAGAAAATGGGGTAAACAGGAAAGCCCAGAATTGGAAAAAGAAAGACAAAGTGCCATTATTAGTTATGATACAGATTTTTGACCCACCATTGTAGCTTTCGCTCCTACAGTGAAACTCCAGGACCAAATTACATACATTTTGTAAAACAACACAGGAATGGAGAGAGAAAGGGGTGAGGTGGGGAATGAGGGGGTGGAAAGATGAGGTAATTGAGAGAAAGCATGTGAAACAAACAGAAGGAGTGAGGATGGAGGGTGAAAATTAATTTCACATCTCTTGGCCCACCGAGCTGTCGATAGCGTTCAAAGCCTGCTGGGTGAGATGGTTGTGCATTGGGGGTCTCAGTTGTAGTACAGTGGGGGTTAAATGTGGTCTGCTGGCTCTCAATTGCTTTAAAGGGATAGTTCACCAAAAAAAAAAGGTCAAAAGGAGATATTTTGAAAACCATTTTGTCCACACAATGAAAGTCTTTCATTGTATGGACCAAAATAAATACACAGAGACTATCACCAACCAGCTATGATGAGAATCACAACATTACAAACTTTTATCTGAGACAAAGCAACATTTGAAAATCAGGCAAATATACAAGACTGTGTGGTTAACGGCTGAAAGAACTACAATTACATGAAGCACTGGAATAGTAATGATGGTGAAATATAAAACTAATTATTTACAGTTGTTGACTGTGTCGATAGAAACTATATATTTTAAGTCTATTGCAAAATATACATATATACAGTATACACAACTATTAAAGTATTTTGACAGATGATTTTTGCTGCGTCGTGGGCGTGGGTGGAGTCCTTTTGGTGCGCTCTGAGCACTGCGACTCTCTGATTGGTGGCATTTTCTATACAGCATCATGGGTAATGTATTTTTTTTTTAAACCACAAATTCCACTATTAACATAACATGGTTATTTTAAAAACAAGTTGAATTAATGCAAACAGATGGCTTCAGTGAAATCATATACCATTGATTAACAATCTCAGAGCTCACAACAGGTCTGTCTTTAATGGATTATCAGAAAGTCAATTTCCATATGGAGTTTTTACTTCAGAAACCTGACTGAAAGTTAAACAGGTTTGGGCAGAATTTTCATTTTTGGGTGTACTGTCCCTTTAACACCTCTTAAAGGTAGAGCGCCTAATTTGTGAAACATTAGTGTCACCCAACAGAACTGCAAAAATTATGACTGTTTCCAACAGGTTTCCTAGTCAAACAAGAAGTCCTGTCCCATATCTATGCCATTGGTTGAGTTGGTGTAGGACAATAAAAAGAAAGATAAAAAGAAAAGAAAAGAAAAAAGAATGACCACTTTGAGTACTGAACTGTCCACCGCAGCAAATAAACACTTCAGTCTGTGAGCTGAAGGTCATGACCCTGTGGTCTGCTGTCAGAATGCAGAGGTTTTTCCTCATGGATCTCAAATAAACTGTGCAGTGTACTATTACCAAACCCCTTACCAAACCCATAACCTACAACTCCTCATTTTATTATGAATAATACATGAAGTTCCATCCTTTTTTCTATTCATCAGGTAATATGTGTTCCTGGACCACAAAACCAGTCGTAAGTTGTATGGGTATGTTTGTAGCAATAGCAAACAATGCATTGTATGGGTCAAAATGATATGTTTTTCTTTTATGCCAAAAAACATTAGGATATTAAAGAAATAGCATGTTCCATGAAGATATTTTGTAACTTTCCTACTGTAAATATATCAAAACTTAATTTTTGATTAGTAATATGCAATGCTAAAGACTTAATTTGGGCAACTTTACAGGTGATTTTCTCAATATTTAGATTTTTTTGCACCCTCAGATTCCAGATTTTCAAATAGCTGTATCTCTATCTATCCTGACAAAAATTTATTCAGCTTCAGTGGAAAGCTTATGATGTACAAATCTCAATTAAAAAAAAAAAAAAAAAAAAAAAAAAAAAAGACCTTTACAACTAGTTTTGTGGTCCAAGGTCACATATATCAAGTTCCATCCTGTTTTGACCCGTCAGCTTACCTGATGATGACGTACATGACCAAGCAGTTTCCCACCAGCCCCACCACACAGACGATCATGTAGACCACTGCTATAGTGATCTTGACACCCCTTGGGAAGAAGCTGTCAGTCCCATTGAAGGCGCTGAAGTTGTTCTGGAACAGGGACTCGTTGTACAGACGGAAGTGTCTGGGGTCAGCTAAGCCAGTGGAATCATTTGGGAAATCCATGACTGCAGCTATTGGAGGAGAAAAAAAAAAAAAAACATAAACATAAAATTGCTGAGTGAAGCATGCTCTCCATACTGTCTATCCCACATCCATGATTAACATGTTTTTAAATTTATGAATTAAAATTCATTTTCACACTTTGGTGGTAAAAAAAAAGAAAAAAAAAAAGTAAGGTTACACTTTTAAGGTGTCCTTGTTATTTACGAATTTTTATATTTAATACCTGGTAAAATTAGTTAAACATGAACTTGCTCCAAGGTTAGGATTCGTATTTGGTTTAGGGTTAGTTGCATGTAATTATGCTTAATGTACTGTTATAGTACATTCATAAAACAAGGACACTAAAATTAAGTGTTACCAAAAGTAATAAACATGTTGTATGTTTAAAAAAAAAAATCTCTAGCTTGTTTCCTATTCTAGATGTCTAATAAACCTGGCACATTGTATATTAAAAATACGGTTGGTTCTTTGGAACTGCCTTTGTTCCTCTTTTGTAAGTCGTTTTGGATAAAAGTGTCTTCTAAATGTATAACTGGACACAAAAATATGCAGTAAAACGATATTGTTTAAAATATTATTCATATTTGAAAAAGTTTGTTCGCCAAATTAAAGTCAGTTTGGTGTAACCAATATGCAGGCAGCCATTTTGTTGTCATGTGACATGACAACAAACCACTCTCAAGTTTTGAGGTTTTGAAATGTTAAAATATTAAAAGCATAAATAAATAAATAAACTGTTAGGTCAGGTCAAATGGAGTAACTCTTTATATTAATGAATAAAAAATGCTTTATTTATTTATTTTATTTTTATATATACCTTGAATAATGTTTGGAAAAATTATGTTTACTTTAAAACCAACAAGAACACAAAGATAATATTACTATGAACTTGAAACGTGTGTTTTATATTATATATTTTAAATATGTATCTCTGACAACATTTATCGTCATTGACCCAAATAGGTTTCGCTAGAGTTGATGAGGTCGATGTGAAATGTGAGGCGCGCGGTGAACCATCTACTGTACTGTCAACAGTTTGCGCATGAAATACATCACATAGTTTAGCTATACAGAAAACAACCCAAACATGCCAACATCCTGGTAACGCTCACAGCGGACCAAACAAAAGTAGACAATCATTTAAATCACATCGCTTGAGGAGGGTTTAAATAGAGCAGCACATACCGCTGTTTGATGAAATCCCGTGTGATCTCTTATGCGTCCGACTCCTGCAAGCACGCGAGGAATTCTTCTTTCCGCTATTCTTTCTGTTTTAAGCAGTCTGAGAGCTCTGTTTCCGACAGCACACAGATATTCACATCACTGTGTATCTCAGGCAAAAGAGGAACATTTTTTTTTTTTTTTTCTGAGCGAGTGCAGTGGGAGGGGGAGGTGCGCTAAAGCACTTGCTTGTTGTTGCGAATCTTCAGCAGCGACTTACATCTCCACTAGGCATCTTTCAGTCTCTCTCTCCCTCTCTCTCTCTCTCCTGGCACGCGCTAACCCAAACGCTGATTACGCAGCGGTGGCGCGCGCATGCAGGTGTCAGTTGCGCGCGCGCGCGCGTCTGAACAGGTGTCTTGTGATGGAGAGTCTATGTAACTCTATGTTTTACAATATTGTAAATATTTTATTTTTTAAATATTATCAACTGCATAAAAATAACATGTGTACAGTAAACGAGAGTAAACAGGCATATATTTTTGTAAGTATGAATAACTAAAACTATAATAAAACATTTTCATTACCTGAAGTACAATAAAACGTTAACTGAACCAAAAAAAAAAAAAAAAAATAGAAGAAGAATAAGAAGAAAAACATGGAGTAACCTTGAGAAAAAACTTGATAAACATGGCTCAGTAAATATATTTGTAAAACATTTTTTTATACCTGTTTACTTGAAAACTAACAATAACACATAGATAGCATGATTAAAAACTTGTATTTTATTATTAAAAAAAAAAAAAAAAAAATCTTAACATTTCCCAGTTTTATCTTGGACAACATTAACTGAACTAAAATATAAAATGTAAACTTAAATTTAAGCATTAAAATATCTAAAAATAAAAAAATAAAACTCAATAAAATGTTCAATAAAATAATAATTAATAATAATAATAATAATAATGGCAAAAACATACAACAAATTACTAAAAGTAAAATAAATATAACTAAAAATAAAAAGACGATATGAAAAAATATATTAATATTTAAAAATATGAACAAAAACTACAATAGTATATCAAAGATGCAAAAATAACTATGAAGCACCTTATAATGAATAGGGATTGTTTTAAGTTATGTACAGTGTATTATGTTGCATATTATGTTGTTTAATTCATGTTTACTGCATTAATATAGTGTAATGTGTTTTACCCTTATCTTCCATTGTACCACCTGTTTGCTTATCAGTACATTTCACAGTAACAAACCATTTTTAATGAGCACCATGTGATTCTGGAACCCTTCTGGCAAGCACAGCTGCCAATTTTTACTATAAATTTAACTTAAAGTACAGTGCAGGGCCATTGAAAATAATAAAGACAAAAGAAATATAAAATTCTGAAAAGCTTAAGATAAATGGTGACCAATTGCAGCACCTAAAATATACACTTTGACTTGAATGTATACTCAAATACATTTTAACTTAAAATTGATGCTGACAAATAATGTCAATGTGTCAACCACATTAACATGACGTGCACTTGAAATACGATGCGCCTCTCTGATCTCATGTTTTTATATTCATTTGTGCATCAAGCAGCTTTCGTGATAATTGCAACAGATTTCAATTGCAAAGTGCAACAGATTTCATGTATAAGTCATTAATGCTGTTTGAATTATTTGCAGGATGCTGCCGATTTTGCATGCAGATTTGTTTCATCAGCCATGTAACAGAATTGAGAAGTGCACGAATGCTTTCTCAGCTGAATGTCAGTGATGTTGTATGTGCTGCCCTTAAATGTATCAGGAACTTTAATGTGAGTATAAATGGGAGCGTTGGCTACAGGGGGAGCTCATGTTCAGGTATCAACGGACCGGTGATAAATCACAGCGTCGTTACTTTGACAACGTCACACTCATCAGTCACATAAGCCTTGGCTGATTCTTGTTTTTAATGCCTGAAAGAAACATGCGTTGGAGGCTAAGAGTACTTGGTGCATTAATGTGGTCTCATTAACATTTTGCTCCATGAATTTTATGCTCTCCTAAGCAGTTTCTTGCACTCGGGGCCTAGTTGAGTTAAAGAAATATGCAAAGTGCTATATATTAATAGAAGGCAATGTCTAAGAGAGCAGTGAAATGTTACAATTTGGCATGCTTTATTCTTGCACTGCCGGTGGAAACCTGTTTACTGCATAACTGTCAGGATGGTCACTGTCCTTGGTGCTGAAACCTGCAAAAGGAAATATGACAAGCTCTCAGTTGTTCATAGACTACTTAGCGAAAAAACAAAGGATAAAACTACAAGTAGAGACCATATACTGTATAGGGGAGACCAGGGGCAAGCTGTCACTTAGGGCTCATATCTATAAGGTTTTGAGACAAAGCAGTCAATTTGTATGCTGCTAAATATGTAGCTTGAACAATGTGTTATATTGTACCTTTTTAGTTAAGGTCTTTTAAAAGAACAGTTCACCCGAAAATAAAAATGTACTGAAAATTTGGTCAAACTAAGGCCATCCGAGATGTAGATGAGTTTGTTTGTTTGTTAGAACATATTTAGAAAAAAAATATATATTATTACATCACTTGTTCACCAATGGATCCTCTGCAGTGAATGGGTGCCATCAGAATGAGAGTCCAAACAGCTGATAAAAATATCACAATAATCCACAAGTAATCCACGCGTCTCCAGTCCATCAGCTAAAAAGTCCATCCTCTGTTGTCCTCTCACATCAACACCCACCACCATATTTGTTTAGAACTGTTTTAGACTGTTTTCATTTGTAATCTAAGCATATCTCTCTCCTGATTCAGACTAGAAAGCTTTTTCACTGTAGAAATAATATTATAAATACAGGACCTGTTTGAAGTTAAAACTAGTCATGATGTATTTGTATCTTACAAACACACAGCTTTTCACTTCACAAGATGTTAACTGATGGACTGGAGTGGTGTGGATTACTTGTGGATTATTGTGATGTTTTCATCAGCTGTTTGGACTCTCATTATGACGGCACCCATTCAATTTAGAGGGTCCATTGGTGAACAAGTGATGTAATGATAAATTTCTCCAGATCTGTTCTGATAAATGAACTTAAATCATCTACATTTTGGATGGTCTAAGGTCTAAACAAGTGTAAAACACAGGTAAATCAACACTAGCATACATTCAGCTGTATAATAAAGATAGATTTTAACAAAAATGCTGAACTATGTTTTTGTTTTTTTGTTTTTTTGCTAATGTGACAGCTAGCCCTCTTCTATTATGGCTTATATACTGTAAATCAAATAAACTGTATTCCTGTTGCAATGCTACATCTCAGCTGATTAAACTTGTTAGATGTGAAATATCCTGCTGTGCTTTTACAAGCCAGGAAATTAGCAGCATGTTCTGCTTGGATTCATTTGATCACACGTATCATCTTATATGTAGCAAATCTGTTTGAATTATAAATGTCACTCTGAATAATAATGTGAAAATGCTGCACCCTACAAATGCTAATAAAATCCATCCTTCATGGTGTTGTAAAACCTGGCAGGATCAGACCAAGGCTGATGTAATCTCTGATGTCATGTACTATTACATATCTGTTTTCCTCTCTCGTGTACACTGAGGCAACAGGCCCACGTTTGAATCACTTCCACTAAATACGATAATGGTTCACTTAATAGGTTTCAGATAAGCAACATGTACTTTTACACACAGCTTTTACAACATCCCAATCAATAAATTAATTTATCCACCGATTCTCTAGCCCAAGGTTCTTTATTATACAGCAGCCATACAGATTCACTCATACAGTACAGTTTTTGTTCTCCACAGGGAACAATGTTTCCTATTTCACATATTATTTATATTATATATTTGATTTTCACATATGTAGACATCTGTTCAAAAGTTTGAGGTGCTGACATTTCTGACATTGGGTTTTGGGGGAATCTGAAATCTCAGACAGAGGAGAAAGAATTACGGGCTGTGCGAGGTGAGAAGGGGATGGAACATTGAGGAGCAGAAATGAGAGGTAGAGAGAGGAAACCTGTGGGGGGAGGATGACTGATAACAGTAATGGCTGCGAGTGACATAGTGAGAACAGAAAATGACCAATAATGGATGAGAAGAAACAGCGGTGGTTAAGTGCTATAACATAGTGCTAAAACAGGGTGCAAGGACACTGAAAGATGGAAGAAGGCAAAACAATGAGGAACTGCTGAGAGAGTGATGGAGCATTGGTATGATGCCTCATTCTAGCGACTCAAAGCTTTTCAAATGGTGGAATGAAGAGCATTTCTCAGAGATGTGTCACAGCATTCTTGGTTACTATCATTATAAATATATGAGTGTGCTTTGAGAATTTGTTTTCCAGCAAGATTAAAGCAAGTTTGTAGTCAACATGAAACTGTAGTCACAACCCACTTACATAATGTACTGTAATTACAAGTGTCAATGAGAAAGGAAACCCTATAAAAAGTGAAAATGTGGAGTGATTTTCTTCAAGAAGTAAGAAAATGGGATGCAACCTTATTAAAATTCTGGTCAATACTGATAAACTGTTAATTATTTTCATAATATGGCCAGTACTGATAAATGGTGAGTATTAAAATTCTACATATATTTATTATAAATCATTTAAATATAAATCACTAACAACTAAAATCATGTCTCTTTTGCTAACCAAGGCTGCATGCATTTATTCAAAAAATACAGTAAAACAATATATTTTACGTTACCTGTCAAAACATTTTCCAGTGAATGTAGAACAGGACTTATTCATCCATCAGGAAATGTTTGGATTGTGAAACATGGTTTCTGTATCACACTTGGAGGTTAGGATCTGAAAAATAATAAGAGGTTGTGGTGACATCAGACAAAAAGTATTTTAGATTTAGAGGCAGAGTAAGTCATTACATTTTGATGAAAAAGTCTTTTTTTTTTTTCTTTGAATAGCATGCACCAATAAATTGTTCATAATGACAGCAGGAACATGCATTAGTAAAAGTAAAATGGCCTTATGGAGTTCTTAGACCATTCTTCCACAAATCCTTGACTGCAACAAAGTAATTTCGAGAGGAACTGAAGGATGTGTTTTGGAATGGAGATGTGGGTGGTTGTGTCAGCAATTTCTGGTTATTAAAGGGGATAAAAGGTGGGATGGTGTTGTGGAGGGCCTACAGAGGCAAGACAGGAGTAATTAGTGGTGAAATGATGACTCTGAAATAGAGATGCAGCATTATCTCCCTCAACCATCCATCCTCAAAGATAGAAATGATTCATCTCAACCTTCAAACCTTCCAGCCTGGCTCACTCTCTGCCCATCTCTCTCTTCCAACAACGCATTTGAGGAAATCTCTTCACAGCAACAAAACAATCTTTTTAGTCTATTCAGATCTATTATCCGATACGGTTTCAGGATTCACTTCATGGTTGACTGCGTAATTAACAAAGCCCTTATATCTCTTTTATCACATTTATTCAGCAAGTGCTGAAAGATTATGCTGCTGATAGGAGAATAATTGAAGACTCAGATATGAAAATCATAATGTATGCTTATTTAGTTCCCATGGGCAGATGATTGTGCCACTTCAAAATTCCATTTATTCCTCAAGAGTTCTTTAAATGAGTACTGAGGGTGTCAAAAGCCATTCTTGACACCTGTCTATCAACGTCATTGTCATACATGAATTTGTCAGCAGTCTGTCATGTTGTCATTGGCCACTAAGCATGTCTATAAACGTCCTACAATATGCCCAAACGATTTGCGAGGAAGTGAAACGTCCTGTGGGAAAACCCAAGAACATAAAAAGCACGCATAAGACCTACTGATCAAAGCCAAGTGTGTATGAAGAACATCATAAAAGAACAAGGAGAATGGAGCTGTGTGACATTGATTGAGGAAGACAGTATAAGTGTGTAGACTGTATATCTTCAAAACTGCACACTGAATTCCGCAGATGGAGTTCAGAGAATGTCAGCATAGGATCAATTCTATTTAAATTCAATTAAACAGACAAAAGAAGTGGAAGCACAGAGAGACAGAAAGAGATAGGGAGAGACAAATCATTACAAGTATATTCCAACTCTATTTCCTCACAAATTATGTGCTTATTGATTTCTATCTTCATTTAAAGTTCTAAACTAATTTTTTGACTATAAATGCTAGCCAAACAGTTCTACTTTAAAACCACATTAAATGTGTTGAGTCACATTCATTTGTCTTAATAAAATGACACAAATTAACTTTGAATCATATTTTAAAAAAAAAATAAATAAATAAAAAAAAAACAGTTTTCCAGAATACAGTCATCAGAGAAGGTAATATTCACAGTTCAAACAGTTTAAACAAAAATATTAGCTAATATTAAGTAACTAACATTTTAGACACAATATCGCCAGTTGTCTATTTTTGCTCCAACAATGAAAACATTTTAAAACAAAGCCATAGCTAGACAAAACAGAGGTGTGTCTTTCCAAAATAATCAATTTTTATTTATTTTTTGAACAAGTAGGTTGAGTGAACAATTCAATTACTTTTTTGTTCCTAAATCTGTGTTTTTAAACAAATCATTTGTGCAAACGATTCATGTTGCATCAGAATACTTCACTGTAAAAAATAATTTTGATATTTTTCCATTTTAATTTATTTATATACATACAGTGGGGCAAAAAAGTATTTAGTCAGCCACCAATTGTGCAAGTTCTCCCACTTAAAAAGATGAGAGAGGCCTGTAATTTTCATCATAGGTATACCTCAACTATGAGAGACAAAATGAGGAAAAAAAAAAAAAAAAAATCCAGAAAATCACATTGTAGGATTTTTAAAGAATTTATTTGCAAATTATGGTGGAAAATAAGTATTTGGTCAATAACAAAATTTCATCACAATACTTTGTTATATACCCTTTGTTGGCAATGACAGAGGTCAAACGTTTTCTGTAAGTCTTCACAAGGTTTTCACACACTGTTGCTGGTATTTTGGCTTCTAGAGCAGTAATGTTTTGGGGCTGTCGCTGGGCAGCACGGACTTTCAACTCCCTCCAAAGATTTTCGATGGGGTTGAGATCTGGAGACTGGCTAGGCCACTCCAGGACCTTGAAATGCTTCTTACGAAGCCACTCCTTCGTTGCCCGGGCGGTGTGTTTGGGATCATTGTCATGCTGAAAGACCCAGCCACGTTTCATCTTCAATGCCCTTGCTGATGGAAGGAGGTTTTCACTCAAAATCTCACGATACATGGCCCCATTCATTCTTTCGTTTACACGGATCAGTCGTCCTGGTCCCTTTGCAGAAAAACAGCCCCAAAGCATGATGTTTCCACCCCCATGCTTCACAGTAGGTATGGTGTTCTTTGGATGCAACTCAGCATTCTTTCTCCTCAAAACACGACAAGTTGAGTTTTTACCAAAAAGTTCTATTTTGGTTTCATCATTCTCCCAATCCTCTTCTGGATCATCCAAATGCTCTCTAGCAAACTTCA
Organism: Spinibarbus caldwelli; assembly: GCA_039654775.1. Lineage (NCBI taxonomy): Eukaryota > Metazoa > Chordata > Actinopteri > Cypriniformes > Cyprinidae > Spinibarbus > Spinibarbus caldwelli. The sequence continues at coordinate 20,362,255 of CM077260.1, forward strand.
GTCGGGCCCGGACATGTACTGGCTTAAGCAGGGGGACACGTCTGGCACTGCAGGATTTGAGTCCCTGGCGGCGCAGTGTGTTACTGATGGTAGCCTTTGTTACTTTGGTCCCAGCTCTCTGCAGGTCATTCACTAGGTCCCCCCGTGTGGTTCTGGGATTTTTGCTCACAGTTCTTGTGATCATTTTGACCCCACGGGGTGAGATCTTGCGTGGATCCCCAGATCGAGGGAGATTATCAGTGGTCTTGTATGTCTTCCATTTTTTAATAATTGCTCACACAGTTGATTTCTTCACACCAAGCTGCTTACCTATTGCAGATTCAGTCTTCCCAGCCTGGTGCAGGTCTACAATTTTGTTTCTGGTGTCCTTTGACAGCTCTTTGGTCTAGGCCATGGTGGAGTTTGGAGTTGGACTGTTTGAGGTTGTGGACAGGTGTCTTTTATACTGATAACGAGTTCAAACAGATCCCATTAATACAGGTAACGAGTGGAGGACAGAGGAGCCTCTTAAAGAAGAAGTTACAGGTCTGTGAGAGCCAGAAATCTTGCTTGTTTGTAGGTGACCAAATACTTATTTTACTGAGGAATTTACCAGTTAATTCTTTAAAAATCCTACAATGTGATTTTCTGTTTTTTTTTTTTTTTCTCATTTTGTCTCTCATAGTTGAGGTATACCTATGATGAAAATTACAGGCCTCTCCCATCTTTTTAAGTGGGAGAACTTGCACAATTGGTGGCTAACTAAATACTTTTTTGCCCCACTGTATATATATATATATATATATATATATATATATATATATATATATAAATATATAAATTGTCCAGACAACAAGAACATTTAGGTCTATTGGCACTAAACTAAATGGAACATTGAATGAACTAGTATAACTTTAGTTTCAACTCAAAATCATCTTTTTTTTTTTTTTATTTATTTTTTTTTTTTTAAGTTGACTCAAAAAAAATTGTTAACTTTGAATCATATTTAAAACCAGAATATCAGTTTTCCAGAATATGGTAATCACAGGAGATGATATTCAGAAAACCGCCACAGATCAAGTAGTTTAACAAACAATTAGCTATAATATTAAGTAACTTTTTAGACACAATATTGCCAGTTGTCTATTTTTGCTCCAACAATGAAAAGTTTAAAACAAAGCCATAGGTAGACAAAGTAGTGGTGTTTCATTCCCAAATTAATCAATGTTTTTGAACAAGCAGGTTGAGAGAACAATTCAATGACTCATTTTTGTTCCTGAATCTGTTTTTTAACAAATCATCTGTGCAAATGATTCAATGACCCATTCATAAAGACACTGGCTGCATCAGAGTATGTATACAGTACTTTCTCACTATATATTATGCAAAAGAAAAAAACTATGCAAAAAGAGCAGTATGTCCGAATTCACAGGATTCACAAAACAGTAAGTGAAAAGTAGTCAGATCAGTAATATCTAATGAGACCATGGGAGAGGAGTTGTGAATGGCATGAATCAGCACAACTGATGCTGGTAGGTCATGTGACAATGACAACATGACGAATGTAGCACATCCAGATTTCATTCATACTATATGGAACACATGGTCATGAAGCAAGTACTTATTCAAAAGCAATACCAGCTTAGAGAGTATGTGATTTTGGACACTTTCGTTCCTGAATGAATTGGTAATTTAAACTAATCGGTTGACTGAATGATTCAATGACTCACTCAGACAATTATGTAACCTGCAGAAAAAGTCACAAGAAGATCCCCACCACTTCACAAAAAAAGTCTGTTTTGAATGCACAAACACAAGTAAACAGAGTGAACTTAATAAATATCTCTATGCTATCTATCTGTGTACATCAATCTCTGCTGAGTACTGGAATAAACTATTTTGTACACATTCTATAAAATGTGCAGTTAGAGACATCAGAGAATAAATAAAATTAAAATCATTCCTAGATATTTAATTTGGGGTCAGGCATACATTTCAGCTGTGGTCAAAATGTATTATGGCCAGAGGTGTTATGGACAATGAATCGGAATGTATTAATAATTCAACGATGCATTCAGCTTGTTTTCAAATGTGGTATTTCCTCTATCACACCGGTTAGAAGGGTTAAGCAGACTCAAGCAAATGTTTCTCTCTTCCATTTCAGCTAATTACAAACACTCCTACGCAAACACACCAACACATCCAGAAACACACACACACATACACACACACACTCTTCCCTTTAAACTAATGACAAACAAGACAAACAAAGCAACGAGTCTGCCAGCGGGTGGCCTTTTGTAAACAAAGCAGGACTGACTCTAAACTAACGAGTCCCACCTCACCACCAGTGCTCAGTTAGCAGCCCTGAGGCTCAATTAGAACTGATCCTGTATTTAGATACACACACACACCTCATAGTCTGCAATTATAATATGCACAAATCATATGTCCTTTTTGTATCACAGTGTCACATTGCTTTACATAATTATCCATTCAGGTTCTTTAGAGTAATATTTATTAGGTCCTGCTTATGTAATGAATGAAAACTCAAACGAGATTGAAAAGCAATAACTAATTAACTCCATCTTATATTCTGTAATATGTTGAATTTTGTTACAGAAAATTGTCTGTTATGTTGTTGTTCTGAATGTTTTTCTGAATGTCTTGTTCAAATGGATAAGTGTTTTGTAAAAATAATAATACTTAAATATTTGTATGTGTCATTTAATTATGTTTAAGTTAAAGTTAGTGAAATAATAATAATAATATATATTTTTTTTAAATATATTTTATATGATTTATATTAGAGTATTTTATATGTGACCCTGGACCACAAAACCAGTCATAAGGTCTTTTTTTTGTTGTTGTTTGTTTGTTTTTTTTGTTTTTGTTTTTGTTTTTTACTGAGATTTATACATCATCATTGAATAAATAAGCTTTCCATTGATGTATGGTTTGTTAGAATATGACAATATTTGGCCGAGATACAACTATTTGAAAATCTGGAATCTGAGGGTGCAATCAATCAATCAATCAATCAATCAATCAATCAATCAATCAATCAATCAATCAATCAATCAATCAATCAATCAATCGCCTTTAAAGTTGTCCAAATTAAGTCCTTAGTAAGGCATTTTACTAATCAAAAATTAAGATTTACGATAGGAAATCTACAAAATATCTTCATGGAACATGATTTTTACTTAATATCCTAATGATTTTTGGCATAAAAGAAAAATCGACAATGTTGACCCATACAAATGTATTTTTGGCTATTGCTACAAAATACTACTTAATACTGGTTTTGTGGTCCAGGGTCACATATATGATATCATATATAAAATATGTAAAATAATATATATATATATATATATATATATATATATATATATATATATATATATATATATATATATATATATATATATATATGTGTGTGTGTGTGTGTATGTATGTATGTATGTATGTATGTATATCAGGATATAACACAGAATATAAGGGAGATCAGGGTTAATTATCACAAAAGTAATATCTCAATTATTAAAATCCAATGGACCTCTAACTGTGGTTATGTTGCTTTCAAATATCTATCATAAATATCATGAATTAAGATAAAAAAAATAGGATATGAATTTTATTCTCCAAATTTGTTTGTGTTCCAAATATCTTCTTGCCAAATAATGGCTTGATATTTTGATATTCTTCCATTTTAATTTTAATGAATTGTTCCGTTTCAAAATTGTTTTAGAGTTCTACCACATTATACCAGTATACCACTGATATCCCCCCCTCAGCAAAAACAACAGCCTTTTTGTACCAGTCACTTCAAGGTACATGTCTATTAATTTCCAAATCTAAACCCACCCTGAAACATTTTCATTCAGTTTCACTCAACTAGACCCAGTTTCCCCTGTTTTTATGATAATATTTCAATATCCAGTGGGAAGAAAGAAAACTGAAGAATGGAAAAGCTAATCTATAGCCTTTTCTCCATTATATCACTCACTAGCCCTGGAAAATAGAGTCAAGAAGGCTTGTTAGAATTAGAACAATGTATCAGCATGTCTGGAGAGACTCATATAAACACTGTGATTAGAAGAATAAACCATTTGGCTGGTAAATCAGCAGATGGACACATGTAAGAGAGAGAAAGGAGGACGCAAAAGAGTCCTCTCGCTTCTAATGGACTAAATCCAGCCTGCGGGTGAGCAGTGGGTGTGTGCATGTGCTTACTCTCTCACGATGATACAGACACACAAACCCACACACACTCACGCACAGATCTCCAGCACGTCACTCCTGTAGGCAGGTCAGCGCCTGTCCATCTGTCTGACCTACTGGAGAGCATTGGAGGGGAGAGAGACCGCAGAGACAGGCAATTACACAGACGCAGAGCTTGATGGACAGCCGTGAAGGTCAGAATGCCAATCTGCAACACAAATGTGCAAAAAAACACTCTCGTCTAGAGTAAGGCTTGACGGTGTTATCTCAATTTAGGCAGAACTCTACCTCTCTAGAATGGTAGGACTGGTTTGGAGAGCATGAATAGTGTGATATGAGTCAATGAGTCAATGCAGTTTTTTTTTCTTAATTAATACTTATATTCAGCAAGGATGCATTCATTGATCAAAAGTGACAGTAAAGACATTTACATTGCTAAAGTTTTTTTAATAAATGTTGTTTTGAGCGTTCTACTCATCAGAGAATCCTGGAAAAAAAAATATTAAGTTTTTAACATTTATAATAACAAGAAATGTATCTTGAGCAGCAAATCAGCATATTAGACTGATTTCTGAAGTTTTTTTTTTTTTTTTTGGATCATTTAAATGCATCCTTGGTGAGCATGAGAGACTTCTTTAAAAAAAAATAATAAAATTTCAAAAATCTTACTGATGCCAAACTTTTGATTGGTAGTGTAAAAGTGTCCATGACCAAAAGGATATAGGGGAAAAAATCTAGTCTAAAACACATGCAGGAATCTGTGTATTCATGTTGGTTTCATTTGGTTGTGAAAAACTTTTGTACTGTTTTAAGAAAAGTTTCAATTTAGTGACTAAAAAATGTTACATGGTCACATAAAAAGCAATAAAATATTTTTCTTACACATTAAATGTGTATCTGTACACATCTAATCATTATTTTTAATGAAGTTTTTACACAGATTTTTCAAGGCAAAAAGTTTTTGCACAAATGTCATTCATTATAAATATTCAGTTTGTGAACTGCTGCACCATATGACACTTAACCTGAACTAACCTTTCCTTCACATAAAAATATCAAAATATATAACATATTAAGACACTTATTATCTTTATCTTTTTTGATATCTTTTTCCTGTTTTTTTTTTTTGTTGTTTGTTTGTTGTTGTTGTTGTTGTTTTATGCTACTTGGACAAAATTTGTTCCAAATATTATCATAACATAAGTTTTGTCTAAGAAATAATAATAATAATAATAATAATAATAATAAAAACTGTGAACTATTTGAAAATGTATTTTCTTTTTATCTTTTAATGAGGCTCTTTTTTTTCTCAATATGATATCAGGACAGTTGTATCACACCGAAATGTTATACTTTAGCTCCAAAAAGTGATCAAAATGAACTGTAATACAGATATTAAAACATTCTTGTCATAGAAGGGATGTATTCATGCCTTTTTGTACAAACTGTATTTTTATGCATTTTTGAATAAATTAATAGATTCTGACAAAAATGACTGCACATCATTGACCAATAAATGGTTTCTCTGATCCTTTGACCTGTGACTATTATTTTACTCAAGAACGCTAATGGGTGGATGAACAGCAGATAATGTTTGTGCATCTGTGTGGGTGGGTGTGTATATGGATCGATAGAGATTGAAGAATAATGTTGAGCATTACAAACAGACCTGCCTTTTTCTGATTAATAACTATGATTTTCATCAGCAGCGCAATTCCTCTGGCAGTGAAGTGAACAGAGGGCAGCGCGTGCCAGCTTTGAGAATGTGTAAAATTTCTCTTTGGATAATTTTGCAGAAATGTGTCAGAAGTCATCAGGTTCATTCAATGAATGCTGACTGAAGGAGAATTTACTCAAAGGATAAAAAGAGCGCTCAACATTATATCGAATGACATCACAGACAAAACCATTCAAAAACAACCATTTTTGCCATTCTTTTGAAAACCCACCGCGAGAGATGAATGATGGCCTATGTATATTTTTTTTCTTGTCATTTAGGTGAAGCATTTGATCCTTACACATATAAATGTACATGCACTTAGAAAAAAGCCAAGAAGAAATCTCAAGCGGCATTTGCACAAAACTGAAAGTAGTGATCTGAGTCTTCAGCCGGACGAAGAATCATTGGTTGTTGTGAAAAGGCAAAACCTGTAATCTATAAATCAATATATCTTAATTCATACTCGCTAACAGAAATCACAGTAACAAGGTACTGTGATTTTACACACAGAGATCATTAAATTGCCTTAATATGAAACAAAAGAAATCTGTTCAAATTACATGCATCTTTCTTACTGAAGTCTTTGCACTCATTACACATTTTCTATCTCTAATTACTCGCTGTGATCCTTGCGTTGACCTATTAACTTGTGGCTCAGGCTTGATGAAGTCAATGTGGCTGAAATGTCTACAGGTTTTACTGCAGTGACATAAACTACTGACCTTTCAAGTATAGTTTACTCCATTTAAACGCCCCTGACCCCCACCACGATGGACCTGCACACACACCACTGTTAATTAAAAAACCTCTTGAATGTCACCGTGCTGCTTTCCACATCACAATGAAGGATGTTTCAAGCCCAGAAAATGACTGCTGTTGTCTATCTACTTACAGTGAACTAAATATGTTCATTTTTCATCATCTGGAATTGATTAGTGACTAATGGATTCATTGATTAATGGATTTTGTCACATCATTGAGGTGGAAAATCAACAAGTCAAATATATATATATATATATATATATATATATATATATATATATATATATATATTTTTTTTTTTTTTTTTCATCAGCAATTTAAAATGTCAGACTAAATACAAAATGGCTGCTGGAATGAACTATTATTATTATTATTATTATTATTATTATTATTATTATTATTATTATTATTATTTTAAATCTATTATTGTCTCTTATGCTCACCAAGGCTATTATTATAAAACATAAAAATTAATGATAATTTATTAATACAAAATGGAAAAAATATTATTATTATTATTATTATTATTATTATTATTATTATTATTATTATTATTATTAATAATAATAATAATAATAATAATAATAGTTGTTGTTTTGTTGCTGTTATTATTATTATTATTATTATTATTATTATTGTTAAAATCCATTATTGTCTTATATGCTCATCAAGGCTACATTTATTCAAAAAAGTAATATTGTGAAATATTAATACAGTTTAAAATTACTGTTTTCCAGTTGAATATATTTTAAAATGCCATTTATTCCTATGATGGTAAAATTGAATTTTCTGCATCATTTCTAAACTTCTAAAAGTGTCATATGATCCTTCAGAAATCATTCTAATATGCTAATTCAAATAGAAAGCAGTTATTTTAAAATGTAATAATATTTCATAATATTACTGTTTTTACTGTGTTTTTGATCAAATAAATACAGCCTTGGTGAGCATATAAGAACTCGTTCAAAAACCATAAACATCAAAAACAACAAGCTTTTTTACTTTTTTACTGGTAGTGTATATATATATATATATATATATATATATATATATATATATATATATATATAGTGTGTGTGTGTGTGTGTGTGTGTGACTGCAGAACTGAGATTTAAATGACCGTATAACATGCCCACCAACCAAGCAGAAGAGAAAATGATATGAGAGATGACAGATGGCATTTTTATGGTATGTTTATTGGTATGTTTTAAGGCAAGTGAACAATTATTTAGAAGTGTCAACTGTGTCACATGTCTGAAATCAGTGTCTAAAGCAGCTTAAATGCGTGAAAGAGAAATAACTATCTGAAAAATGACATACAGTACATTAGCAACTTAAAAGTAAAGGGAACTAATACTTCTGGCCTCTAAAGTACAATAGCAAATACACATCAATATTTACTATAAAAGGTAAGAATTTCCATTTTTGGTTCTGCTTGTTTTCTGACTCACTCAAACCCACACATGTACACAAACTCCCTTCGCTCAGATTAGCACAGAAATACCATCAAATTGTGCTTTACTGCTCTGGTCTGGGTTTGAGACAGACAAGATCTAATTATATGACAAGAGTCTGTACAGAAATGTGCCTGCAGCAGTAGTGTTTCTCCATTTACTCGAACCACCTCTGTCCCTCTGTACTCTGTCCTTCTCTCATCCTCCTTCATGCATCCTTTATCGTCATTAGCTGCTCCAGAACTCTCTTTCTGTTCGTTCATTCTCCTCTGCCCTTTATTTAAACACCAAACCATTTATCAGCTTTTCAACTGTCCCGACCTCTGAACTAGCTGCATGAGCCTCTTGAAGGTCTGTAAAAGTCTACGCTGTTACATGATTGAAAAGTTTATAGCAGTAATCAGTTTGTCTGACAATGTTAGAGTGAATACTTTTACTGAAAAGCGAGTTGGCATGGTGTAAAGGTGAAGTTTGTAATCATACTAAAACTAATACTTAAAATACTGTTTTGCTTAGCCCAGTTTAACCCTGTAAAGACATATAAAATAATAGTCCAAAAAATAAATTTTTTTATGGAACCATTTACTGAATACTGTATGTGTTCAATATATATATATATATATATATATATATATATATTTTTTTTTTTTTTTTTTTTTTTGTCACTTCTATTGACAATTATAGTTTAGAGATGGCAGGAAATAATGTAAGTTGTTGATTGTAATTGTAGGACTCACAAACGCATAAAAGGAATCTAATTTATTTTTCTGTAACAAAAGGACAGGAATTACTGGTACAATTAACATGCAGAATTATTTTAATTTATTTTAACATTTAAATGATAGCATATACTGCTAACACAATGAGGGAAGGCTCTGTTCATTTAGCTGAATCATTTTGAGATAATGTGTCAGTTGATACTCTTTGAAACAACAACCAAATAAAAGACATCAAAGAGAGCTACCCAGGTGATGGCTCCTTTCTAATCATGAAGAACAGCAAGATGGACAAATAGGAACTAAAGGACTGGTGCAACTAATGAGATCTCACATTTGCATAAACACTGAATTAGCATCCTAAATATGCATAACAGGCTCTCAAACTTGTTTTGAAGAGAAACAGCTTCAAAACATCTCACAAGCTCTTGCAAGTGTCTCAACGAGTACTCTACAGTGTTTCTGCTAGATTTTATAATCATCTTCCATCATAAGTGTGAAAGGGGAAGAATTAAAGGGGTCATTGGATGTGACATGCACTTTTACAAGTTTTTTGAACTGAAATATGTGTTGGCAGTGTTTGTACACAACCACCCTATAATGATAAAGATCCACCCAGTGTTTTTTTTTTTTTTTAAATCTCATTAAATCATTTCCCCTTTCTCATATCAAGCCATTCTCAGATGCCTGTCTGTGTGAGGTCACACAGACCCAGGCCCTCCCACGATTGTTGATTGACACTAGTGTTTTACCTTAGACCCGCCCTGAGTGAGCTGTCATCAGTCCGCCATTGTTCCGATGCCGGAGCAGGGGTAAACAAGAATGGCTCCTAAGTGATTGAGGTGTTTTGTTGTTGGATGTAATAATGAACATAGCAGTCATTATTTACTCCTGACATCTGAGCCACTGAAGACACAGTGGATTATGTTTGTTTATGAAAGGAATGCGCCCCCGATCTCCTAAATGTGTCTATGTTCATGCGAATCCTTCATGATCCAGCCTCACATACAGAAGAAGTGAGTATAAGGTTTTTTTATGAATCATTGCAAATCGCCTTTCCTAATAACGTGCTAGATAGCAAATTCCGCAGCTAAAGTAAACAGTCTCATGAGAACGGCTCATCACCCCACGGAAGAGAGGGGTGGGGTGAGAAGAGTTCTTTAGCATTTAAAGGAACATGCACTAAAACAGCTTGCTGAAAACAGAGCTGATTTTGACAAGGTAAAAAGGGTGTTGTTTTACACTACCATTGAGAATTTTTAACCAAAGTATGTTATAGACTTTTCATTAAGACCTTAAAGAATCATATGAACTTGTGAAAAATGGGCATCCGATGACCACTTTAAGAAGTGAGTCTACAATTTTAAAAGTCCTCACCATAAAGTTTAGAACTCAAAATATTTATTCAACGTTAAAGAAATAGTTTATTAGTTAAAAATTTGCTAAGCCTCAGGCCATCCAAGATGTAGATGAGTTTGTTTCTTTTGGAACAGATTTTTAGAAATTAGCATTTTATCACTTGTTCACCAATGGATCCTCTGCAGTGAATGTGTGCTGTCAGAATGAGAGTCCAAACAGCTGATGAAAACATCACAACAATCCATGTAATCCACACAAGTCCATTAATTATACTGTTTATCAATATTGATTTCTCCAGTGAAAAGTCTCAGTTGAATCAGAAGAGAAATATGCACAGATCAACAACTGTTTACAAGACAAAATAGCCCAAAGCAGTTCTAAATAAAAACGTCAGTGGATTTTGATGTGAGAGGAGGACAGGAGGATTGATTTTCTCACTGGAGGAAGTGTTATTATGGACTCATATTTTAGCCAGAAGCAATGATTTAAAGTCATAATATCTTAATAATAAATTTATTTATTATAAGCAGCTCTTCCTTACACAAGATGTTAATTGATGGACTGGAGTCATTTTATCAGCTGTAGGATCTGGTGGTGAGAAAATTATATAAATTTGTCCAAATCTGTTCTGATGAAGAAACATTTACATCTTGGATAGCCTGAATGTGAGTAAAACCTCAGCAAATTTCCATCTTTGGGTTAACTATTCCTTTAAATTGATACTGTAACAAAGGATTTCAGTACTATTATTTTCCAAATAGTCACCAAAACTATAAAAATCCAATCTTACAGGAAAACACGGCAAAAAGTAAAATAGAGGTTGTGTTGAAAATAACAAAAATGTATTATTATTTTATTCAAGGCAGCCACTCATTGCTCAAAGAATTTTATAAGCATAATTTATTTTTCAGTCACAGTTTAGTTTAGTTGCCAATTCTCACTATTAACTATCTATCAACTACAACTTTTGCCTAAATAAACTCCTAGCTTTCTGCTTATTATTAGTTAGTAAGGTAGTTTTTACATTTAGGTATGGAGTAGTTTTTTTTTTAAAGCAACTTCTGAGAAAAGTGGTTTTCTTTTGAGCATTTTTCAAATATATTATTAAAGTGGTTAACGCATCTTTTTGTTACAAAACACCTTTCAAGGTGTCTAGCAACAAATGGTGCTGGTAAAAGAAGGGTCACATCGCTGTGCCATTAGCATTCTCACAAACACACACTGAAAATGAGTTCAAATTGAGCTGAGTGCCTTGATCAAGACAGATGAAGGTAAACACAAATTCTATTTCTTTCCTCTGTGTCTGCTTCCTTTTGGGACTTGGCCTGATATTGTACAGCCTATAATTTGGTTGAATAGAGCTGTGAAAAACAGCAGCCCTGTATATTGTGTGCAACAGTTGCTGGCTGATTAAGGTTGCCAGAGGTGTTATATCAGAGGACATCACAACAGTGAGGGACTCTAATTCTCCGCCTGATTAGCTTCCAGTGCTTGCACAGAGAAGATATATACAGAGATAAAGGAGGATAAGGAGCAGAACATAACACCATCACAGGAAACAACACAGCGCTCATTTTTCCACATATTAGCATGAACAAAACATGGGGCGCTACACCTTTGCATGTGTTTTGTAAGTGCTTTTAGCCTAATTTCATTCCTCGCATGTGTCTTAATATTTCCTTTAGAGGATTGTCGAAGATCTTATTGTTTTCTTTGTGTAGTCTGATTCTCCCTTGCTGTCAAAACACATTCTCTACATAATAAATGACATTGCTTGCGGCTGCATTCTAAACAGGCAAAAGAATAGGAAGCCTGAGGATGTGCGATACAAAAGCACAAAAGCAAACGCGCAAATATGGTAAACTGGGTTTTCTCTAGGCATACATTAACGTGAAGTTGGTTTTATTGCTTTCTAGAGGAGATAGCTGATAGATTGCTATCATATCAAGTCACACACCTGAAAGGCTGAGAAAATTCACGGGGAAAAAAAAAACAAAAAAAAAAACAAGAGAAATGATGCAAAGCAGATTGCTGGTGTAAGAAAAAAAAAAAAGCAAGATCAGGTGTGTTTCTATACTAACATAGTTACTTTGCCAATATTTTTTTTATTTTTCTTCACTTGTCGAGATTGCACAGTTGCCATTGCAAGCAAATTTCCCATTTCCCTGACAATAGCCTTTTTTGGAGAAGACTAGTTTTCCCAGAGGAAATGCAAATTTCTGTTTCACAGACGCACTTGTTTTTAATCCTGTCCGATATTTTTATTTTATTTTATTATTTATTTATTTTTATTTTTTCTGTTTCTCTCACACAACCTCAGTAAAAATTACCTTCTGTTTTTAGGCTGTCCTCTGAGAAATCTAATCTTGTCTAGATGAAGATGTCTGTGAGTGTGGTATATTATTATTTTATTTTTTTCTCTTAAATGCTTCTTGTTTATTTCAAACTTCATTAAATTCCATAACTAAAGTAAAAATGCCTTCTTGCGCTGCCTAGTGAACATTGACTTTTAAGAGTTTTTGCCAACTTTTTTCAAGCACCACTGGCATGCTATCCAAGATAAAAGAAGATTAAAGGAATAAGCAGAGTCAGATCCCAGACACGTCTCTTAGCAGTGGTTGTGAAGCAGCAGCATCAACCATGATCCTCATTTCCATTTATTCCTTCTTTCAGAATTTGTACATAATGCTATAATTAACTTATTATACATGCAAGTCTTGTCTCTGCCTGTTTGAAAACAAGCAAACAAACCAAGTTTTACTTCTAGTCTTACTTCTAAAGTTCTCCTTACAATCATTGCAATTGGACGTCATATGCTAATCAATGACAAATAAAAAATTTTATTGCTGCAAAACTTTGCATTGCTGACCCGAAAGTCTGAATATTTTAAATATATGGCTGAAGTTTATTTTTAATAAAATGTCCAAGTGCCAAGATTTTTCACATTCTTTACATTTCACAACGGACTGTTTTGTGAATTATTCTAAACATGCTGCCAGTTTTTCACTGGATCTTTTATTGAAAGACACAGCAGTGCCAAGCAGGAAAGTACATTTATTTTTTTAATCTTACAGTTTGTCTGTAATAAACATCAAACTAGCGTTTAGCTATAAAGAATAAGTGTATCATCAGAGTGTTGGAAATAAAATCAGTGCATACTGAGATCAGAATTATTTGCTTCAGCTAAATATTTTTATTATGTGAGCTGAATATATTTAATTATAGTTTATGTTACTGTTGGTATCAATAAGCCATCGCACAATGTATAGCTAGTGTTTTACTGCCATCATCTTTTAGGAATTTTGTTAACAGTAGTATGCAGATATTTGGTTACTGTTATGTTGCTTTGCATTGCAAATGGTTGCAGCGTTTTAATTTGTTCTGCCTCGGATTCAAACATATACCCATGACTCAATCACAGCACTTGCCATCTCGAGTATCAAAACACAAGCTGTAAAGGAGGCCGTGGATGTGGTGCGATGAAGTTAGCCAATCACAGCAGCGGCGTTAAAGATCATGATCTCAATCCAAACCACCCACACGATCTTATTCCTATGTCTATAACACCTGTTTCACATTGCGAGAATCAGTGGAGCGAGCGCATGTTTTTGATGCTGCCCTTGTTAATGAATAAAAGGGTCAGCCTTCACGCTTTCAATGTGAACACTTTAATTCAGTAACAGGGGCAGTGACAAAACATGCTATTCTCATGCTGATGCTTGCGATCTGAAACAGCGCGTTATACCAAAGACTTTAGGGACTTTAGTTAAATCTTTGAAAGTAGGCTACGATCATCACACTGTAACATTTAAATCTGAGTTCACACTGCCACTGTTCGGGAGAGAGCAGAAAAAAAAATGTTGTTACAACAATGCATTACCATTATTTATGCGTTACAAACAATTAAATAAACAAATTACTGGGATAAAGGTTTATAGTTTGGGTATAAACACTGATGTAGATCAAGATTACACTTCACTGATGTAGATCAAGAGTAAATCACCTTTTGAAATTATTTTGGCACTTTAATATGTCAATTATCTCATTACGCCAGAAGGTGGCGACAAGTGTCTGTTTGTCATTGAATTATTTATTGAAGAGATCCATTCACAATTGCTGATTCAACCATTAAGAAAACTAGTCTTTATAAAGCAGACATGCGTTTCCATTACAGATTTACACAAAACTTTGGTGATAATTTATAAATGTCGATAAAAAAGTATTTCGAAATGACGGCGTTTCCATTAACCAATGTTACTAAAGGTTACTAAAGGTTACTAGGTTACTAAAATGTAACCTTTTGCCTCTCGCGATAAGTAATGGCAACGTATTTTGGTGAGATTTGACGGATTTTGGATGTATTTATTCAAAGGAGGCGTAAGCGTGTATCTTTACAGAAGCACCATGGAGAGCCACTTCAGAAACACGCGTGGCGTGGGATAAACACAGAGTGGCCGCAATCAGCTTCAGTGGCCGTACCAGAGCCACACTGCACCACAGACGTGTGCAGTGTAAATTGTCTAAGCATTAATGGCAGGGAAAGCCACTTATATTAGAGAGAGACCACGTATGAAGTGTTTCTTGGAGGTTATAGTACACTGAAGAATGATTATATGACTTTTTGCATACGCCATGTGACCTGTAAATGTGAAAAACCCGTTTCCATTGCAGTTTTGCGAAATATTCCTTTTTCGAATTGCCTGAAAAACCACCTCATGCGAGCGTAAAAACTTGTTTGCGATATATGGGAGTTTTTGCGAAATTGACATGTTTCCATTAGGCGTATTTTCAATTCGCAATTTTAATTTACGCAATTTTAAGGGTAATGGAAACGCGCCTATTTACTCCTTCATTTTAATATATTTTTTAATTAATTTGTTCAAATAGGCCTTTTTTGTAATAGATTTACACAATTAGATTTCAATCAGTAAATTAGGCTGTTATTTTGTTTTCTAATATTTCTGTTTTTTTTTCTTCAGAATTTGCAACAGGATACACACAGCAGTGGTCAACCATTTGCCTGAAAGCAAAAGAGCATGGCTTCAACAACGCCCTTGTCTGTTTGCACTATAGCATGACTAATAATTACCTGCACTTCAAGCTTTCGTAAAATTAAAAATAAAACACCCAAAACTGTATATGGTACCATAACGAAGACCAACTGTATGTTGATACATGAAATTCTGGAGGGAATGTTGGATGGCGTTGCATGGGGACGTAATGACGTGCCATGAATCGATCTATGTCCTATAACATGTAAAATGAAAGAAATATTCTAAAAGCAACATATGTAAGCATCTTAATCATAATATTGTCTTATTCAGAATAAGGTAAATAATTAGATTACTGATGTCCATGTAAACATACCCACTGATGCACACAAAGCGTACCCAACCGCCAACAAAACTAAACTTTAAATTGTCATTGCAGTTTTACAGTTTTTGTCACATTGTTAGGGTAGGGAAACACCAAACCAACACCAAAGAACTAGCACACTAGGGAAATCGGAAAAGCTATAACATCTCGGTTACGTATGTAACCACGGTTCCCTGAATAGGGAACAAGATGCTGCGGTGACGTCACCGTATGGGAACACCCTTTGGTGTGACGAATGTCTGAAGCCCTGTACCATCCCGCCAATCTTATTGGCCAAATAGCGCTTGGCACCGCCTTACGCATGCGTAAGCATAGTATACCTGTGTGCCACTTGCTATTTCGCTCAGATTTCATGGACTAAGGAAACGCTATCAAAGATAAGGAACGGCCTGAACCGCAGCATCTCGTTCCCTATTCAGGGAACCGTGGTTACATATGTAACCGAGATGTTCCCTTTCATAGGTCACTTCAATGCTGCGGTGACGTCACCATATGGGAATGCTATACCATCACGCCTGACATACCTGAGATAACTGGGATCCAAGGAAAGCATCTGCTCAAGCGGAAAGAACCCAGGAGCAAGGGGCCGTCCTCACATCCAGGCTGTAGAATTTGACGAAAGTGCTCTGTGAGGATCATCCTGCCGCAGCACATATATCATCCATAGAAGATCCACTAAGGAAAGCTTGTGACGAAGCCACCGCCCTCGTGGAATGAGCTCGGATTCTTAATGGCAAAGCGAGCCCGCACGCCTCATAGACTAAAGATATAGCCTCAACCAGCCAATGGGACATGCGTTGCTTTGTGACAGCACGACCTTTATTTTTATTCCCAAAACAGACGAACAGCTGGTCGGACTCACGCCATTGGGCTGTACGATCAACATAGATCTTCAGCACCCTCACAGGACAAAGGCTTAGCACACGAACGCCCTTGAGCCGCAACGGGGCCAGAACTGCGTCCATGCATTTCGTGAAGGTTTGTGGAACCAGGGCTAATCTGAAAGGAAGAACACAGTATTGATACGCTTTGCCCTCTAAAGCGAATCTGAGGAACTTCCTGTGTCTCTTGATGATCTGAATATGAAAGTATGCATCCTTCAGATCGATCGTGACAAACCAGTCATTTGGTTGAATCTGAGACAGAATAGATTTACCGTCAACATCTTGAATTTGCTTGTTCTGAGTGCAAGATTCAAACCGCGTAAATCCAATATTGGTCGTAAGCCGCCATCTTTTTTGGGCACAGCAAAATATCGGCTGTAAAAACCTGACTCTGTCTGAGAGGGGTGTACTTCTATAGCCCCTTTCCTCAGCAGAGATGACACCTCTTGCCGCAGCACTGCGGTTTCTTTTGAACTCACGATCGTGGGAAGAATCCTGTGGAAAGGAGGCAGGCCTTTTCTAAACTGAATGGTGTATACGTAACGAATTGTGCGTAATATATATATATATATATATATATATATATATACACACACACACACTATATTGCCAAAAGTATTGGGTCACCCCCTTCTAATGAACAGGTTTGACTACTTTAGTAATTTCCATGAGTACAAATCTTAATGTTTAAGCATATAATCTTATTCTAGGGAATTGTGTGCTTCTAATTTTAAAGCAACAGTTTGGACAGGACCCTTTTCTATTCTAACATGACAATGCCTCTGTGTATAAGGCAAGGTTCAAAAAGAAATGATTGATTTAGTCAGGGTGGAAGAACTTGACTGGTCTGCAGAAAGCCAAGTCCTAATCCAAGCTGAACACCTCTGGAGTGACTTTAAATGCAGACCTTGAGCCAAAAACTCATCAACAAACACCAATGTCTTGTACATACACTATATGGACAAACGTATTGGGACACCCCCTTTTTTAGAACAGAAAAAGGCACTTCCAAAACTGTGGCAACAAAGATGGAAACATAATGCAATCTCTGTTGCAACAGTTTTGGAAATGTCTAAAATGACTGCACCCATATGTACAAGTCATTGGTGTTTGGTGATGAGTTTTTGGCTCAAGGTCTGCATTTAAAGTCACACCAGAGGTGTTCAGCTGGGAATAGGAATTGGCTTTCTGCAGACCAGTCAAGTTCTTCCACACTGACTAAATCAATCATTTCCTTTTGAACCTTGCCTTAAACACAGAGGCATTGTCACGTTAGAATAGAAATGTATCCTGTCCAAACTGTTGCTTTAAAATTAGAAGCACACAATTCCCTAGAATATCATTATATGCTTTAACATTAAGATTTGTACTCATGGAAATTACTAAAGTAGTCAAACCTGTTCGTTAGAAGGGGGTGACCCAATACTTTTGGCAATATAGTGTACATATATAGTATATAATTTAGATAATATATAAAATATATAATAGAAAAAGTCAATTCAAAATATTAATAAATATTATAATAGTTATAAATAATATAAAAAATTACACGTCTTCATTCAGGTTTAGAACAAAATTACAGTGAGTTAGGTGAATTATTTCTTTCAAAACAAAAAATAATCTGTGAATAAATGTTTTCAGCAAGCACTGAGCTCAGTGACATTTAAAGCTGTTCTTCTGACCATCATTAAACCATAACCAGTGGTCTATATTTGATTGATAAACGTAAGTGTATTTGTGGCCCAAGGGGTTTGTTGAATTAAAATAATTTTTGCCTGAAAGGAACCTAAATATTTGAAGCAAGACAATGTAATACGTTTTTCTTGCCTCTAGGTCTCCGTGTTCACACAAACATCTTGATTGATTCAACTGAAGCAAATACTCTGTTCCCAGAGGAAAAAGAGGGATATTAATAATCCATGTGTATCGTGTTTAAGTGCTACAGCAGTGCTTGTTTTTGAAACTAATCATCATTTACTAGCATAATATCATCAAACCTGTATACCCACTGTTCGCATTTTATAAAAATCACCAGGGCTGCTCGCTCTACCAGTTAAATGACAGTTTTCATTACAAAAATGGATCTTTAAAACATGTGTATCTCGCTCTCCTGCTCTCGTCTCCATTCTTTGTTTCCCACAGTCGTTCTCCACCACCCACCACCCACCACCCACCACCTCCGCACCTTCATTGACGATGGGACCGCTTGCTAATTAGCCTCACCTCAGATGCCTTGCTGTGTTTGGGGGTGTGTTCAGAGCTATCTTCAGTGCTAATGTGTGTTTACCTTTGCCACATGGACGCCATAGTGTCTGTGTGATGACAGGAGATTTACTCAGCTTTATTAGAGGGATTGAATGGGATGATTGCCAACCGAAGCTGAAGGAAATGAAAAAAGGAAGCTAGCAAATTGGGGTGATGATTACGATGTCGTCATCAATTAATCCTTGCTGACCCGTCAGGTAATCACTCATGATCACTGATTTCGTCTTTCCTGTACTGAAGTGTGATTCAGAGATGAATAATATAGCCTACCACAAAAAAAAAAGAAAAAAAAAAGAAGGAGATGAAACCCTAATTTTTGAATGGAGATGAAAACCTAATTTTTGTTATTAGCCAAACAACATGCAGTCAGGACAGAAAGCCTCGGATAAGATTGGAGAGCAAATGTAGATTTTCTTCAGAGAGGAAGCTCCTAGTAATTTATGTCTCCTTTGGTTGCAGACGAGATTTCAACAATGAGCGCATTTACACGCACAATCGCGCACCAATTATCTTTAATAACCAGACAATGTGCAAGGTCATGTAAACACTTGAAGTGTGATTGATTATTGGGTAAAAGTCATAAACAGTTTAAGTAAAATTCGATAAGTACATGTAGATTTTTGAAGAAGACACCTTGAAAAAGGCCTGTTGCTGACACTTTAGTCCATAAATAAGCTTGCATTTTAAATTGCGCAGTTATATAATTTCTTTTGACATTTAAGAAATAATTTGCATCACTAAATTAAAATTATGTTTAGTTAATTGTTTTTTATACTTTTCCCTATTACCTTTACCGTACCTCGGGGGCGTCATGCACTCATATTTGAGGAGGTACAAGTTGGGGGGGGTTGGGGGGGGGGGGGGGGGGGGGGGGGGGGTGTCGTCATGTGAATGGGCATGAATGGGCATGACGCCTCTTACTGGTGTCATGATGGCTTATTTTTGCTGTGACCATGCCCGTTTAAGCTTTGATATTAAAGGTGGACAAAAACCAGACGAAATCTTATGTAAACATGGTTTAATTTCATTCTTGGGATTTTATGATGAGCTGATTTGTAATAGTTATCAACATTTATTGTGCATGTAAATATCTCAAACAATACATAGATTTCTGAAAATTTAGATTTGTGAAAGTTTTCAAGGAAGTCAGAGATTTCATGTGAATTTAAAAGTTTTAACACTGAATATGTAATTTTTCTTTAACATGCTGACAAATGTATGGTTTTTGAAAGTAAAAACTATGAATTAGCATATACCTGTAGTATTTTTTTCATACTGTAGAAGTCAAAGGCTGTTTCTTTACCAACATTCTTCAAAATATCTTCTTTTGTGTTCAACAGAAGAAAGACATTAGGTTTGGAACAACATGAGAAAATGAACAACGTGAGCATGTTAAGTCATTAATACAGCAAAGGTCTGAGCACCAAATTACAAACAAGAAGCATTAGATGAAATCATGTGTCTTTAGAGCTCATGATGATTATATCTTTTCCTCTTGATGATTATATCTTTTCCTCTTGGAATTCAAGTCAAGCTTTTAAAGGCTTGAGGAGAATAGAGAAGGACTAGGCTTTCTGTAAGAGTTAGCTTTGCCACTACAGCACTCTGCCAGGAAAACTAATTACTGACAAAAAGGTGGTTCTGGTGGTCTTCTACTCTGCCGTGGAGGTCTTCTGCTCCATCTGCTCTGCCCTGGTGGGCTCCAGTTTCGTCTGATCCGCCCTGGTGGGCTCCAGTTTCGTCTGCTCTGCCCTGGTGGGCTTCTGCTCCGTCGTCTCCACCCTGGCTCCCTGCTCTGTCAGGTTCACTCTGGTTCCCTGCTCCGCCTTGGTGCTCTGCTCTGCCGGCTCTATCTCAGTTCCTGGTCTCTCCACTTCCACGTGGACCTGGCCCTCCGTCCCTCCCCCTGTTCCGCCTCCGCTCCACCGCCCTCCTGGATTGTATTAAGTTGGGAGTGTCTGGAAGCCGCTCATTGGTGGGGGGCGCTGTCACAAATCCGGTTCATGGTCTTCCGTCCACTCGCCAGAGGTCGCTTTTGCATTACATTGACTCCCACACTACACAGACTGTTACATGTCACTCCGGACTACAGTTCCCATCATCCAATGCACTGATTACACACACAGAGCTGCATCCAATTAGACACACTTTATAAGCCTTGGACTTCCTCTTTCAGATCGCCGAGTAATGTTTGCAGTTATCTCTTTCCTAGCGATAGCAACATTACGGAGCCTTTCCGTGTTTCCTGAGTTTATAGTTTAGTTTAGTCCTGTTCACTGTCTATTTACCCGTGTCTTGATCTTTTGCCTGTTATCTCGTCTTGTCTGAACTCATCACCTTGAGTTTATTGCCTGCCTTGGATTTTTCTCTCGCCTTGTCGTTTGGATTATGTTTGCATCTTGCCTGGACTGTTGCTCGTGTTATCGGACTACGCCTCTTGTCAAGCCCTCTGGATATTGTTAACCATTTGTCGACCACGCTCGTTTTGGATTTCTCTTTGTCTCACCTGTGCCATATTTGTTTGCCATTGTCGGAACCTTGCCTTTGTATGACCATGTTAATGAATAAAAGCACACGGATGGATCCGAACATCTCTCGATCTGTTCATGCCGTAACACCTGCCTGCCTATCTATTTAAACTCAAATGAAATTCAAATGTGGTTAATTGTTCCTCTGTGAAGTGGAAGATGTTTGAAAGTGAATCGTTTGTATGGAGGTTCAGGTCTAATTTTGCCTCTTCATCACTGTGTCCTTCAACAGAGTGTTTAGATGTTGCTCCAGGGGGGCTGTTAGTGTACTGATGAAAGATGAAGATGAAAAGCTGCTACAAAACTATAGAACTGAAGTTCATATGATAATGTTTCAAACTACCACTAAAGTCCTTATAAGGCATTAGTTCACTTGGCAGCAATATTTATAATGCTTCAGTTTGCAGGCATGAAAGTACGGCTCAGATCTACTTTATCTACTGTACATAACTGTTGGTCGAACTTATGTTTCTAAATATCAAAATCTGAAAACAATGGCAGCATGAATTATACTTCTTACAGTATATTTGTAGTGCAAAATAAGTAGGTATATTGAATTACACCTACTTATATTTGTAGTGCAGTTGTGTCTCAAAGTAAACAAACAGGCTCTTGTAACTGTACGGCGGAATTTCACTTCAACTTCCGCAAAACATTGTGTTACAATGTCTACCATTAACAGTGCCCTCCATAAGTATTGGAACAGTAAAGACAAAATTGCTTTCTCTGCTGTGGAGTCAAGATATTTGCAAATATGATTAAAAGATGAATATGACACAAAACTACAGAATGTCACATTTTATTATTAGGTATTTCGACACACACGTTTTACCAAATAAAAAGGACAGCACTTTTAGAGTTCATCCCACTATTTGATGTGAGCATAAGTATTGGAACAGTTGAATTTAAGGCAGACGTAAAAGATTAAAAGCTAATATTTTGTTGCAGATCCCTTGCATGCAATCAGAGCAGTGAGTCTGTGACCCATAGACATCACCAGACTCTTGGTCTTATGCTTTGAAATGCTTTTTCCCAGCCTTTAATGCAGCCAATTCCAATTGTTGCTTGTTTTGGGGAATTTCTGTCTTTGGTCTCCTCTTCAGCTAGTGAAATTCATGTTCAATCGGATTTAAATCTGGAGATTGATTCGGGCAGTCTAAGACTTTACATTTCTTTGCCCTGATAAACTCCTTGACTGAACTGGCAGGGTGTTTTGGGTCATTGTCCTGATCCAATATGAAGTTCTTTCTAATGAGTTTGGTGGCATTTTCCTGAATATTGGTAGCCAAGATGGTTTTGTACCCTTCCAAATTTGTTCTGCTACTATCATCATACATTAAGTCATCAGTAAAGTTGAGAGGGCCTGTTCCAGAGACAGCCATGCATGCCCATGCCATGACACCACCTCCACCAAGCTTTACAGATGAGGTTGTATGCTTAGGATCATTGCAGTTCCCTTTTTTCTCCACACTTTTGCTTTCCAATCACTCAGATAAAGGTTAATCTTTGTCTCATTGGTCCATAAACTCGGTTCCAAAACTCTACTGGCTCACCTTTGTGCTTTTTTTGCAAACTCTAATCTTGCCTTTCTGTTTTTGGTGCTGGTCAGAGGTTTGCACCTTGCTGTGTAGCATCTGTAATTCTGTGTCAAAGTCTCCTGAGGACAGTAGATTGTCAGAGCATCACCCCAGCTTTCTGGAAGTTGTTGGTGATTTTACAGACACGTCTTTAGGGTTCATTTTCACAGCTTTTATGATTGATCTGTCATCAATTACTGTTGTTTTTCTCAGCCGATCAGGTAGTTGTTGGTTGCTGGTGTCGCTGGTGGTTTCCAAACTCTTGATTTCTCCATGCCCTTTGTTTTTCCTACAGTTCTAATTAACTTCCTTTTTTCTTTTAGCATCCAAATTGCTTGCTTTTCTTTCAGAGTTAGCTTCCTTGTCTTCCTCCTGGTTTGTGTGTGTCATCATCGAATGCAAGACTTAGAATGCAGAAACAATGGATATAACTGATATGACACATTCCCTGCTTTTAATGTCTGAAGAATGAATGCAACAGGACACAGTTGATCACTTAGAAAGACTTGTGAGGCAACTGTTCCAATACTTATGCTCACATCAAATAGTGGGATGAACTATAAAAGTGCTGTCCTTTTTATTTGGTAAAACATGTATGTGTCAAAAGACCTAATAATAAAATGTGACATTCTGTAGTTTTGTCTCATATTCATCTTTTAATCATATTTGCAAATGTATTGACTCCACAGAAGAGAAAGCAATTTTGTCTTTACTGTTCCAATACTTATGGAGGGCACTGTATATGTGTGGCCTTCAGGTGCCTTATCGCACCCAGAAGTAAACAAAGGCCAGATTAAACTATCAGCAACAGGGACAATATGTAGACATTAAATAGACCAATGAGATATTCATGCATATCCTAGTTAAAGTACAAAGGCAGGTACTGGTGTACAAAAGTCGTGGCCTAATGGTTAGTGAGTTGGGCTTGTAACCTGAAGGTTGCCGGTTCGATTCTCACACCGGCAGGAATTGAAGGTGGGGATTGTGAATGAACAGCAATCTCTCTGCCTTCGATACCATGACTGAGGTGCCCTTGAGCAAGGCACCGAACCCCCAATTGCTCCCCGGGCGCTGGAGCAATGGCTGCCCACTGCTCCGGGTGTGTGTTCACGGTGTGTGTGTGCGTGTTTGTTCACTATTCACTGCTGTGTGTGTGCACTTGGATGGGTTAAATGCAGAGCACCAATTTCGAGTATGGGTCACCATACTTGACAATACCTCACCACTTTCACTTTTTTTTATTTCTTATTACACTTGCATATACATATAGTTGCTAAGACATTTGTTTCACAACAGGACCAGTAAAAAAGAAGAAAGGGTATAATGGAATGCACACAGGCAACCCTTTAAATACAAAACCCAATACACACGATACCCCAATACACAAGTAGGGAATCACACCACAGATTAATCAATCACCTTCACGTGATACACTGCAATCAGCACACTTCTGTGATAAACTTTAAAGGAATTATGAAGCACGTTGCCCAATTCCATTACACTATAAAAAGCTGTGAAATGTACAGTTGTTACTATCAGTAACCAAACAAACAAAAATAAAGATACAATTCCAAATAAATACAACACAATACAATACAAATGAAAACAAAATACAAAAAAATGCAACAACCAAAAAAAAAAAAAAAATCTCTCCCCCTTCACGTTTCTCCACGCACTCACTGAGCGCTGCGTCTAATTAGCACACAGCAAACACTAGATCATTAATTTAATATGGAGGTAAAGAAAACAGTGGCTGACAAACTCTCCTACAAATAAAACAACACATGAGGTCAAGCAAGTCATTAACACACATTTAATATTCTTTAAAACATCCATACCTGAACCACAGATGAAGCCTGCCAAATGTATCCTTATAAAACGTGATTTGATGCTGCTTTACTATTACACAAAGAACAAGTCAGAATACCAGACTCACAATTTAAAATATACATTTCATATCATATAAAACTCTATACCTGAAACAACTGAAATTGAATCACACTGCAATAGACATCTACCTGTCTTGCATATTGGTCACATCAAACAGTTTTTCAAGAACAATTAAGAGTCTTTTTTAAATACAGACGGCTTTTTAAATACAGACAGTGGTGCTTCTGCAAACGATTACATAAGATATAGTGTGTTTAAAACACTATACAATTTCTTAATTGAGAAATCATTTGAGAATATAACATTCAAAACCTACCTCATTTTTTATTCGCTGTACTGAAATGCTGTGCTAGCGGCACTCCATTAACATGTGGTGTTCGCTCGTACAAATGGCTAGTCGCCCACTAATTTACGTCACCAGGTACACATAGACGGCTCACCTAAAAACTGTTTACTAACGCCGCCCACCTGACCTACTTTCCTATGTGCCACATATGTACGAGTGAAGGGTCTCTGCATATACATGACTGCATAATAAATCTTTTGCTAAAGCACTATTTAATAATACAAATGTGTGTTTGTTTACCTAATAGTTTGAGAAAAATTGGCCTCTAAATGAAATAATGACAAAATGGACTTCTGTTTTGGCAGTCTGGCAGTATGTCTAATTAAATGGACATAAATGAAAAGGGGCGTCCATGTTCACACTACTGTAGGACTGCATGATCAGTTACCGTCCATGAAGACTGTAAATAATCAGAGATGATGTTAACTTAAACTTAAGAAAACCTGAAATGCATCAATTAATTAGAATGGAAATGACTCTGGTGTTTAAATTTCCATAATCAATTGACCCTTTGCAAAGAACCGCCCCCTATCATTACTGTTGCTACGTCCGACAAGCCATGATGCTCTCATGCCACACATCATGTTCTCACGCAGTGAAAAATACATTGCAGAGCAAAGAGAAAACTGACAACATGCCGACAGACAAGACAGAGCAGGTTACTTTTGGTAAAAACTGTCTCAGCTTTCAGATTTTGTCTTCGTTTTGTGGCTCTTTATTGTGTCGTGACAGATCGCTGTAGTGCCTCAGTTGAAGGCGGCACGTTTATTAGTTATAACACGAAACAAATTTGAGAAGGTATGTTGTTTCTTTTGTGGAAAGATGTCAATACACACCATTTTTCAAGTTCAAGTCCACTGATGTTAATCTACTCTCCTGTCTGGTTTGTCAGACAAAATGGTAGATTCTGCGTTATAAGTGGTCAGATCACCCATCAATCAAACTCCAGACGAAGGGTGAATTTCTTATTATCCTTTTGATATAACTGGTCCTCCACATCATAGGTAGAGTAAACTGCACTGATTTTTTATTTATTTATTTTTTTAGTCAAAGCTCGTATTATCAATCTTTAGGCTTTTGAAATTATGTTATAATACGATCAACTATACAATGCAATGGTGCAGTTGCACTTCGGGTCTCCCAAGTTCGTATCCTGCCTCGTGGACCTTTCCCGATCACGTCCACCCCTCTCTTTCCAACTCACTTCCTGTCATATCTCAACTGTCCTATCACGAAAAATGCAAAAGTGCAATAACAAAGCATATAGTCAATAACAATAATCAATAAAAAACTAGAACGCAATGACAAAGCAAAGTCAAAATCTCATCTTTTAAGTTTTTACAAACTTGTCTGACCTTCTTCTGTGGAACAGAAATGTTAGACTCTCTTACATGAAATTACAATATGCACCGGAGCTTTCAAGCTTTTTAAAAAGAGGCTTTTAAAAAAAGAGATCATATTCCAAATATGATAAGCTTAAAAATCTAGTTTTCTAGTATTTTTAAGGAACTTGTTCACAAATTAGATGGATATGGTTCTCAAATAATTCAGACCAGTTTTGTGAACTAAAACATTATGTGTCCATGAATCAGACATCACAAATTTTCTCATGCATCATTCAAGGACAACAAGGGTGGAGGTCAAGATTTTCAGTCACTAACAACTTGAACTTGAAACGTGTTCCACAGAAGAAAGCAGTTCTATGGGTTTGAAAAGTCATGAAGGTGAGTAAATGACAGAATATTCATCTCATCGGGAACAAAAATCACTTTTTTATACCAAAGACAGTTTGAAAGAGAAAGAAACGGATCTTATTTCAGTGCCACTTCCACGGTATTCACTAAAAACATGATCTTTAGGTAATCACAATACAATAGCTGCTGATCCGTAGAGATGGTTTTGTAGCCATTGCCTGTCGTGCTGCACCAATTTCAGCCTCCCAAAATAGTGTGACATGATCACAGCTGTTGAGGTACTTTTGATACTCCAGACAGAATGACTTCTGCAAAATTGGAACAACACAATTCCAACTGAAATGCAACTTTCAATTTATTAAATGTTCCTGTGAACTTTCAGTTGGACTACTATGTTACACCAGGTATGCTATTTCATGGTCTTGAGAGTGCTGGTTCCCCTTCAGGAACTCGAGCTGCGTCGAAACGCTTTGGGAACGCCCTGGCGACACCACGCATGTGTGAATTCAGTCCAATAGAGAAGCAAGACGTCACGAGCGAGGTGACGTGAGCAACCAGGAAGCATAAAGGCGCATCCGGCAAGCGCACATGTAAGCTTTTGCTCTTCAGCGAGCATGTCTATGGTGTGTGTGTCTGCATAAGCACAGTCAGTCAGAAAAATTCATACAAGTGCTAAAGTGTAAATCTAAGAAATCAGATGTGACGAGCGGACGGCGTTTCAAGTCGTGTGTTCCTCCCTGCCCACGTTATCTCTCGGGTGGGTATGCACACGATTGGTGCATCGTCTGTTTGGGAGCGGCGCATGCACGGGCAGCCCTCGAGGGGTCTTGCTTGCCATGACTGAGAGCTTCTCCCGCTCCATGTGCTCCGCTCCCGCCTGGCTGTCTTCGATGAAAGCGGCCAGGTTTGCGATCCTGCTGGGTCCGGCCCCGCTGTTGATGAGGCACAGCGGTGGCTGTTATCGTGGGGATCGTAAGTTGATTTAGCGGAGGGATCCGAGACGGGCTCATCCTTATCTCGGTCCTCACCCTCTAGATTCGCGGCTTCCTCTCAGGGATCGGAAGCCCACCCCGCAGTTTCTTCCCCCCGGAGAGAGAGCCAGGTGCTTCATCTGTCTTCCTCTGAGGAGGTTGACATGATGAACGTCGACACGGAGGAGATTGTGGACTCGCCACCACAGTCCCTTGCGTATGAGGAGCTCGTGGAGGTTGTGACTCGTGCTGTAGCAAACTTCAACATCGATTGGCCAGCCGAGAAACAGGACTCTTGTCCCAAAAGCTGGATGAGCACTTCCTAAAAGCAAGATCTCAACCTTCACATCGGGGCCTTCCGTTTTTCCCCGATCTCCATGCTGAGGTTTTCGAGATTGTGGGAGAAGCCATATTCATCCTGACTCTTCAGCCCTGCAGTCACATACTTCTCTAACATCGTGGGGCTGAATGAGAGAGTTTATGGGGTGATACTGGCGGTGGAGCAGACGCCCCGAAGCTTCCCACCAGGCCAGTAAAACTAACATTCAGCCTGGTTGGGAAGGCTTATATGACGGCAGGTCAGGCCGTTGCGTGTCTGCACACCATGGCGGTGTTGCAGGCGTACCAGGCCGACCTGCTAAAAGACCTGGATTAAAGGGAGGAAGAGGAATCTGACATAGTTGCTGAACTGCATCGGGCCACAGATTTGTTGCTTCGGGCCACCAAAGAAACAGCCAGAGCAATCGGCCTTTCAGTGGCAGCATTGGTGGCCCCGGAGCAGCATCTGAGGTTGAATCTGTCTGAACTATAAGACAAGGACAGATTCTTCCTGCTGGATGCCCCGCTATTGCCTTCTGGCCTCTTCGGCGGCGCAGTAGACACTGTCATTGAGAGGTTTCACGAGGCGAAGAAGCAGGCGGCGGCATTCCAGCGCTTCCTCCCTCGCTGTTCCAAAGTCTTTGGGACTGCTGAGAGGGAGCAGTCCCAGCCATCCAGCTCCTCGTACCACCAGACCCAGAAACAGTGCGTTGCGACCCATACAAAGACCAGGGGGTGGTGCTCTCAGTCGGGGTCCTCTAAGAAGAAAACGGATCTACGGACCGTTATCTTGTCTAAGAGACCCTTGGCCAAGCAGTCCTGACAATTCCATTGTCAGAACCCCGAGGGCAGCCCATCCTGGGGAGGAGAGGTACACACCTGAGCCCAATCCTCCTCAGTGCCCTCAGAGATCTTCAAAGATACCCCTGCCACCCCCGGTGCTTCAGGGCTCAGTGAGCTCCAACAAGTGAATTTCCCAGATGCCGCCCAGCGACGGTATGGCACGGGAAAGCTCGTCCTCTCAGATGAGGGTGCTAGAGCAGTCAGGTCGGTCGTTCTCTGCAGGTCATCCACTTCAGGGCACCGAAGTGGCTCCTCTAGTGACGCCAGCGGCCAGTCTCGAGAGACTGGTTCCCTTAGTAGACTTTCTGACAGCTTGCTTTGGTCTATCAAAGAAAGGGGTTCCAGCGACCAAGCAAACCATGAGTGTGGGTGGTTGAGACCATCACACTGACCTATGAGCCCTCTGGCCTCCAGTCACCCATGGAGGTCAGAGTGCACTCGACTAGGGGTATGGTGGCCTCCAAGGCCTCATCAGTGGGTGTGGCCCTTCAGGATGTTTGTGCTGCGGCAGGCTGGTCCTCTCTGCACATGTTCATCCATTTCTACAGTAACCAAGGCTCCCTGAAGGGAAGGAAACACTGCGTCTCCCTGTCATACTCCCTGCATCCCTGCAGGTGCTCGCTTCCGCAGAAGCTAACATGTGCACTTGCCGGATGCGCCTTTATGCTTCCTGGTTGCTCACGTCACCCCGCTCGTGATGTCTCGCTTCTCTATTGGGCTGATTTCACACATGCTTCAGAATGTAGTCTCACCAGGGCGTTCCCAAAGCGTTTCGACATAGCGTCTCGTTCCCTTCAGGGAACCAT
Organism: Spinibarbus caldwelli; assembly: GCA_039654775.1. NCBI lineage: Eukaryota > Metazoa > Chordata > Actinopteri > Cypriniformes > Cyprinidae > Spinibarbus > Spinibarbus caldwelli. The sequence continues at coordinate 20,391,967 of CM077260.1, forward strand.
GGTTACATATGTAACCTCGAGACGTTCTTTAGGTGGCATAAGTTTGAGACACAAAGAGGCAGAAAGAGAGAAAGTTTGAGAGATGACTGCCCTAGAGACAGAGACATATAGGATCAGCACTTACAGATGATTGATAGATTTAGAGATTGAAACAGACATTTTTTTTTTTTTACACAAAAGCACTGAACTACACAGTAAAAATAGTTTTACCTGACAAAAATGTACTACTTAGAGTCAAAATTTACTACTTATAGAAATATAGTTTGATAATGTTACATAAGGTAAGATCCATACAAGTAAGATATCGTAAGATTATTCCATTCAAAAATATGAATGTTTTTTTTTTTTTTTTTTTTTGTAGTTGTAGTTGTAGTGCATATTTCTGGGCTACTATAAGTGGGACCAATTGGTGGCAATGTACAATGCATTTGTACTATATTGCTTGAGATATATATATACAGAATTTATTGGTAGCTATCAGTTGATACTGGATATTTAACTTTTCGTGCTCATTTCCTCTGTTTTTATATTTAGATATTTCATATTGTACATTATAATGTTGTGATGCCTAAATTCGATTTTAATATTTAAATGACTGATTTAGTTTTTCAGTGTTTTTTTTCTTCATTTCGACAAAATACTATAACTTATATTTTATATAATTTATTTAAATATATTTTAATATAACAATTAAAATAAAATAATTTCAAATATATTTTATATAACATTCATTTATCAATTATCATAATTTTTGATGACAACCCCCCAAGTAACTGTTTAAGGTTGTGTGAGGTATCATGCTAATTTTTTCTGTGAATTCTGCATCCTGTAAAACAATTACACCTTATTTCCAAAGGGAAAATAAAGACATGCTGTTTTCCGAGCACAGGGTAATGGATACATTTGAGTCCATGCGTGTTTTTGTATGTGTGGCAGGACATAAATGAAAGGTGACATATTATTCCTCCAGAGGATGACAAGAGGACCACATTAACACAGGAAGAGGCAGCGTCTGTGTGACTTAGTGTCATGCGGGAGGGTGAGAGAGAGACAGACAGATGAAGAGAGGGGAGATGTATATTTAAGGCAGAAGGTTATCTCACAGATTCCTGGAATGTGCCAAGACATTTGCCTCTAGCCACAAATTTGACATAACAATGCTTATAGCTTAGGCTGCATGTTTGCACTCATATGTATATGTTTACAACAGCCATATCGTATCACAACCAGGGGTAATGATAATATCAAACCAAGTGGAAACCAAGTGATAGAGCTTTTCATAGAACTTACTTTGCATTTCTGAGTCATTTTACACTGATTTTAATATGACATTAATATAATATAATATAATATAATATAATATAATATTACAAGATTTGTAATGTTTTTTTTAAGAAATCTCTGCTCTGCTCACCAACCCTGCATTTATTTGAACCAAAATACAGCAAAAACAGATTTTTTAAAACATGTTCACTATTTAAAATAACTATTTTCTATTTTAATATATTTTAAAATGTAAGTTATTCCTGTGATTTCAATCATTACTCCAGTCACATGATCCTTCAGAAATCATTCTAATATTCTGATTTGCTGCTCAAAAAAAAAAAATAAATAAAATAAATAAAAATAAAAATAATAAATAAATAAATAAAATTAGTCAAAAATATCAAAATATTAGAATATTTACATTTGAGTTTCATTAAATGGCCATGCGTACAGTATAAATTCCGGGTATCTCTTTTTCTTTGAAACTACAATAATGGGGAAGACTGCTGACTTGGCAATGGTCCAGAAGACAATCACTGACACCCTCCACAAAGAGGGTAAGTCACAGAAGGTCATTCCTGAAAGGGGAGGCTGTTCACAGAGTGCTGTATCAAAGCATATTAAATGCAAAGTTGACTGGAAGGAAGAAATTGGGTAGGAAAAGGTGCACAAGCAACAGGGATGACCGCAAGCTTGAGAATGCTGTCAAGCAAAGCCGATTCAAACACTTGGAAGAGCTTCACAAGGAGTGGACTGAAGCTGGAGTCAGTGCATCAAGAGTCACCATGCTCAGACATCTTCACGAAAAGGGCTACCAAGCCACTTCTGAAAAAGAAACAACATCAGAAGCATCTTACCTTGGCTAAGGAGAAAAAGTACTGTTGATTGACTGTTGCTCAGTGGCCCAAAGTCCTCTTTTCAGATAAAGGTAAATTTTGCATTTCATTTGGAAATCAAGGTCTGGAGCCTGGAGGAAGACCGGAGAGGCACAGAATCCAAGCTGCTTAAAGTCCAGTGTGAAGAAGATTTGGGGTGCTGTGACATCTGGTGGTGTTGGTCCATTGTCTTTTATCAAGTCCAAAGTCAATGCAGCCGTCTACCAGGAGATTTTGGAGCACTTTATGCTTCCATCTGCTGACAAGCTTTATGGAGATGCTGATTTCCTTTTCCAGCAGGACTTTAGCACCTGCCCACAGTGCCAAAACCACTTCCAAGTGTTTTGCTGACCATGATATTACAGTGCTTGATTGGCCAGCTAACTCGCCTGACCTGAACCCCATTGAGAATCTATTGGGTATTGTCAAGAGGAAGATAAGTAACATCCGACCAAACAATACAGATGAGTTGAAGGCCGCTATCAAAGCAACCTGGGCTTCAGTAACGCCTCAACAGTGCCACAGGCTGATCACCTCCATGGCACACTGCATTGAAGCAGTAATTGTAAAAAATTAAATCACATAATTAAATAGTATTCACACATTTAATGTAATGTAATTATTAATGCATTTAATGATATGAAGAGTTCATTTGCAAAAACCGATAACTCCATTTTTTTTTTTTTTTTCAGAAATCACTTTTTTTTTTTTATTGCGCATTCCAATTAATATCAATCAAACTGCAGTTGGGTTGTTTTGATTAAGTTATAATAACTTAAACAAATACAGGTCATTTACAAAATTAAAGTTCATTGAAAGTATGTTTCCTTTCAGTCGGTCACTCCGAGTCACATCGGTGACCGACGAATTGGGATCTCGCCAGAGAGACCAATCCACTTTGAGTGTAACTAAACGAGCCTCCCCACAAGCTCTATAACCACTGCCAGTTAGACCTAACAAATACTTACAGGCCCGTGAGGGGAGACACGGGTCACCCCTGCAGAGTGGTAGCGGCTGTTGGACACACTTGCATGGCCACAGACCGCTCCACCGAGGGGATGCCCGCGTACCCCAAAGCAGCCCCATCAGGGTGGTGAGGGCGGAGGAGCTACAAGATTTGTTTCGGGCAGTAAAAGGTGCCTTCCGCGATCTTGTGAGATCCTCATGCACTTCCAGGAAGAATGGCACCGGAGGGGGATGACGCCCAGCGTGACCCCCACCGAGAAACCATTCATCCAGCCTCGAAGGATCAGGACACGGTGGAGGATTCCACATGAGCCCGACATTCTCGGCGGCTCGGGAAAGCATGGTCATCATCTCTGGGTCTGGCTCGGACAATGCTACCACACCCAAAGGGGGTAACGCAGCCGGGTCGTCATCCCCGGAGAGAAAGGGATCGCCCTCCGATGCAGAGATTGACATCTGGTCGTCAGAGGGGCACCAAAGGAAATGCGTGGTGCACTCTGTCCAGCAGAGGGCCCAGCGCGCTCCGTCGGCAGCTCCACCGGCTGCGGAGTGCTTGAGGGTTGAGGAATTCCACTTGGGGAAGCCCTCACCGTGATCCTCAAATCACTTTTGACTCCACCAGACGCAGGACCGTCCCGGGTGCCGGGACGAACGCTGGATCGTGGCAGAGGCAGAGGGACTCCACCATGTTTGACATAGCTGAGTCTTTTATGCAACTCCGAGGTGGTCATGTCCCCCACAAGAAGAACATGAACCATCCACGAAAGCTTCCTCAGCGTGCTGAATGCCCAGACACGTGAGGCGCCAGGAAACGACCATACCCGTGTTGCTGTTTTAGAGAAATGCTCTTTTAAAGAAATGCTCTTTTAGTGCTGAAGCACGCAGGGGAGCTGGCCACCACACACTCGTGGTGTGTCTCTCAGCACGAACTCGATAGATGCGAGACCGTGACCAATGCTGCTGTTGCCGTAACGCCCGCACTCTCGTTCTCTCAACACCAAAGTAGAGAGCAGTAGTGATGCACCACCGCTTGGTTCCAAAGCGAAAAGATTAATTAATGCGGTGCACCTACTGCCTCTTATACCCGTGCTGCGGGGTGTGGCAGCCAGATGCGAAATACCGCATGCCAATATCCATTGACTCGTTTAGTTACACTTGAACTGCAAGTCTCGAAGTACACTCAGAGTCTCTCTGGTGAGATCCCAATTAGTCGGTCACCAACGTGACGTCTCCCTTTGCTCCCTCAGCGAACGAGGGTTACTTACGTAACCGCGACGTTTTTTGTACATATTAAAAGTTTGTTTTATAGCAAAAGCAGATAACTCCACATTTCATGTTTTAGAGTTTAAAAAAAAAAAAAAACATCCTTTTTTAATCTTTGTAATCTCCTCAAGATGACAGTGTAGATGCTTGACAAACGTTGTTGTTGTTGCGATCATAAACTGTATGGTTGTGATTACACGCAGTACACGGAGCTTGTCCCTCACCATTACAACGCGCTGCTTTAGCAAGGCTCTGTGAAAATGCTTGTCGGCTTCTGCAGTAAAACGTGAACTCGCTATGCCTTGAAAGTAGAGGTGGGCGATATGGCAAAAATATCAAATTTTTTTTGAAAATATCGTTTTTTTTTTTTTTTGTTTTTTTTAAATATCACGATTTCACGATTTTATCATGATTCTTTGTCATGTCGGTTTTACTATTTAGTCTGAGCAGTAAAGCCAAACTAATTTCCTTATTATAAAGACAAAGCCTTTCAAGGTAACAAGACATAAAAAAGAATGGAGGATATTTAGGCCAAAGTGGGCGAAGATAAAAACCTTTGTCATTATTTTATCTTTGTTATCAAAAAATAAGAACAAAGATACACATTACAAATACACATAATATACAAATAACAGTGCTTTATTTTCAGAGACAATAGGCATGTTTAGCAGGAGCATTCAAGAAATTGAATGAACAAATATAAAAATAAAACACTATATAGATTGATTCCTATTAAAGCAACTATATATATATATATATATATATATATATATATATATATATATATATATATTTCATTCAAGAATAGTGAGTTATTTTTTTTGTTCTCTTTGTGTTTTGTTGTTTTAAGATTAAAGAATAAAAATTCTGTCATCCGTCTGTCAATTCTGTCATAGTGTTTTATATTTATACCATCATTTACTCAATCAAAATTAGTTTTAAACCTGAATGAGTTTCTTTCTTCTGCTGAACATACATGCTATTTTGAAGAATGTGGAAAACCAAACAGTTGCTGGTCCCCAGTGACTTCCATAGTATTTTTTATTTTTTATTTATTTTTTTCTACTATCAAAGTCAATGTGGACCAGCAACTGTTTGGTTACCCATGTTCTTCAAAGTATCTTCTTTTGTGTTCAGTACTAGAAATAAATTACTACAGGTTTGGGACAACGTGAGTGAGTAAATAATGACAGAAATAAAATTTTGGGGTGAACTATCCCTTTAATGACAAGTCGGCTGCATGTTTAGTACTGTCCCTTTAAGACCTGCACGCATCTAATATACAGGCACACATCCGTTTCTCTCTCAACTGTTGACTTTCATTTTAGACATAAACAACTGAGTCTATATGTAAACCTTGTGTGTTTTGACAGTATTAGCTCAAAAGATAACTTAGATGAGTAATCAGGCGCTGTTTAACAGGGTTTTTAGTGCGTGCGCTTCGGGTGTATCCGCTCAGAAAAAGCGCACAGGCTTTAAAACACACGCAAATTATGTAGTTTTGTGATTGCGAATAAGTGCAGTGTTCCGTGAGTGTAACTCTACTGCTGAGTTAACACTGATGTGAATGCATGTCGCGCTGTACAGTATATTGATACGGCTGCGCCAGAACTGTAACTGATAGAATGTGCGCTGTAGCACGATACTACGATATTTCTTCAAAAGCAGATCGTGGAGACATTTTTATCGTCCACGATCAAAAATCGTAATATCGCACACCCCTACTTGAAAGTGGACAATACCGGATTTTTTGACTAAACGTGTTGAGGGTTCAGATCGATGTGGAGAAGTATGCACGGCAATCAGCTCTTTTTTTTTTTCAAGTGGCGTTTATCGGTTTTTGCAAATGAACTCTTCATATTGATTTATTTTTTTCTTCTTTTTTATCAGCATGGTACATGATAATCTCATTCAAGTCTATGTGATAAACGAGTTAGGTCAATTGTAATCAAAAAGTACTTAAAACGTCCGCCCCCACACACACCATGGCAACCCAAATTCTGGAAATGTTGGGATGTTTTTTTAAATTTGAATGAAATGAAAACTAAAAGACTTTCAAATCACATGAGCCAATATTTTATTCACAATAGAACATAGAGAACATAACAAATGTTTAAACAGAGAAATTGTACACTTTTATCCACTAAATGAGTTCATTTCAAATTTGATGCCTGCTACAGGTCTCAAAATAGTTGGAACGGGGGCATGTTTACCATGGTGTAGCAACTCTTCTTCTTTTCAAAACAGTTTGAAGACATCTGGGCATTGAAGTTATACGTTTCTGGAGTTTTGGTGTTGGAATTTGGTCCCATTCTTTCCTGATATAGGTTTCCAGCTGCTGAAGAGTTTGTGGTCGTATTTTTCGTATAATGATGCACCAAATGTGAAGGCCTCCAGGGCAGTACCAGTTCCGGGACCCAAGGCAGAGAAGGCAGACCGGGGAGCCATGGTGGAGCAGGGAGCTCGGGGAGCCATGGTGGAGCAGGCAGTCCAGGGGGCCATTGCGGAGCAGGGAGCTCGGGGAGCCATGGCGGAGCAGGCAGTCCGGGGAGCCATGGTGAAGCAGGGAGCTCGGGAATCCATGGCTGAGCAGGGAGCTCAGGGAGCCATGGCGGAGCAGGCAGTCCGGGGAGCCATGACGGAGCAGGGAGCTCAGGGCACCATGGCGGAGCAGGAAACTCAGGAGGCCATGGCGGAGCAGGGAACTCAAGGGGCCATGGTGAAGCGGCCTCCATGGCCTTGGCTTACGGCCCGGCCCCTCCAGCCAGAGCCATATACCCCCCCTCCACCCCAAAAAAAATACTTGGAGGAAATCTCAGGTTTAGAGGCCCTCCATGGGCCAGGCATCGGAGCAGGAGCCCTCTCTGAGCTTGATGTGGGGGCAGGAGCCCTCTCTGGGCTGGATTCGGGACTGGAGCCCTCTCTGGGCTGGATTCGGGGATTAGAGCCCTCTCTGGGCTGAACTCGGGGACTGGAGCCGTCTCTGGGCTTAACTGGGGATCAGGAGCCCTGTCTGGGCTTAATTGAGGATTAGGAGCCCTCTCCGGGCTTAACTGGGGATCAGGAGCCCTGCCTGGGCTTAACTGGGGATCAGGAGCCCTCTCAGGGCTAATCTTAGGAACTGGAGCCATCTCTCGACTCTGGTCAGGGGCTAGAGCCATCTCTCGACTCTGGTCAGGGGCTAGAGCCAACACTGGAGTGAACTCTGGGGCTGGAGCCGATACTGGAGCGAACTCTGGGGCTGGAGCCAACAGCCTTTTCCTCCTCAGGTTCCTCTTTTGTTTCGTGGTGAGGGATATAGCTGCTGTCGTCTTAGGGCTTGACAACGGCACGGCCGGCAGGCTTGACTGGGGAATGGCCGGCGGACTTGAGTCATCAGAGGCTGGCGGGCTTGACTGGGGAACGGCCGGCGGGCTTGACGGCGGGCTGGTTCTGGATCGGGGCCGGACACTTTCCAGACACCAGAAGATACCTTCCATCTATATCAGTCCAGTGGTGTCTGGGAGGTCCATGGGGCGATGTTAATTGGCCCCGATCCAGAACAGAATTGATGGTGGCATCATCCAACGCCGTCGTCTTGGCCAGTCCGCAGAACTCCCAGGCGTACTCCACGTATGTGAGATCTCTGCGGACCAGGACGGAGAAGCGAGCAACGATTTCCATGCCGGGAGAGGAAAAACAGGGGAAAACAAAAAGACTTTCAAAAAATGAGGAAACAAAACAGGGAGAAGGGACGCCGCTTACAGTTCTGTTTAGGTCCGGTGTTCTGTCATGACTTTCACAAGGAGCACGGGAACGAGGAGACTCAGGAGATACAATTCACACAGTCTTTAATGGAAATCAAAACCAGGGAACATGGAGAATGCAGGAGACACGATATGACGTTTAACACAGAACACTGGAGACAAGGAAACACAGGGCTTAAGTAGTGGGGCGTAAACTAGATAATTAATCAAACACAGCTGAAACAAATGGAAATAAATGGGAACAGGAAACAGGAAGGACCAAATAAGGACATGGAGGGAGAAACTGGGTCACGGGGAGCCCATGGGGAGCAAAACACAACACAAGACAGGAACACAGGTCTGACATATTGTCTGGTTTCAGTTATAACCAAACAGTGATGGTGACTGTTGTCCAAATTTTTGAACCTGCAATATAAAATGCTTTCTGTTAGATTTTGAAATGTGCAGAGCTGCAGGCCATAAGATGAATTCAACCAGGAGTAAATGCTTGAAAACAAGACAGTGAAACTACTTTGAACACAGGTCTACTTTGGTTACCCCCCTTTGTTTTGTTTGTTTGTTTTTTGTATGTTATCTGCTGTGTAATTGTTTGTTGGGCAATTATGAGTGAATATGGGTTTATGTATGTGTTGTAAGATTTTAATATAATTGAAGAAAATGTAATAAAGTTAAAAAAGTAACTAAAACGTTGTCAGACTACATTATCTAATATGAGTAATCCAGATTATGCTACTATCCACAATTTTTTGTTATGTGATTTGTAATCAGTACAATTTGTAAGTAATCTACCAGCACTATACATATACTTATTACTTATACATTTTAATTATTACGTATACATATACTTTTTCATCCACTGTACATTCTCCATGTTGATTACCTGAAGGTAAATGGACTTTACCATAACTTATCATGATTTATTACATTATGTTTAAACTGTAGCTATGGTTAGATGTTAAATATCTATAAAGATGTATAAGTCTAAAAATAATTCTTCGCCTTTTAAGGTCAAATGCTTGTAATTTTTTTGTGAATCTCATGTAATTCAAATGTACTCAAATCACTTCAAGAGCAGCTCTTGATCAAGTGCCAGTGATTAAAGTGAGTTTTGTTGTATTTCAATGTTTTCTCAGACAGTTGTTCGCTCCAGTGCTTGACCTTCAGTCAGGCACATTATGCTCTGCATGTTGTAAATGCCGTCTACATCCATAAAATCTTCCCCTCTGGAAAGACATGTACAGAGAAAAGTCCACCTGTCAGTCTTTATCTTCGTCATGCATCATTTATGAGCATAAACTGATTCAATTGATGTGAAAGGACACATAAAATAGATGAGTTGCCCAAGCACAAAAGGACAAGATTCCAGAGGGCACAGGTGGAGAGATGCAAATATAAACTACAAAGCTACAAAGTTTGATGTTTATGCATTGTTTCATGTTTATTTTGCATCTTAATGCAAAAAAGACATCAATATCAACACCAGTTTGCACAATGTGGAAAGCAACTGGAACAGTAAATGTATTCAAACAGGCAATAATGCACAAGACTGTATAAAACTTTGAGAACGCAACGTTTACAGTGTGAAAAAAAAAAAAAAAAAACTACAGCATTGTGATCTCATAAGTATTCGTATAGTATTTGTATGAAAAGTGTGGTTCTAGCATTCAAATGCTTCTGAAGTCACGTGGTATTTCTCATGCCTAAACTTTACATAATTTACAGCATTTACAGAAGTAATATTGGTGATATTATGTTCTAAATGGATTTCACCATGTATAGTGAATCTACTGAGAGATCATACTAAATCATATGCATGTAAAATAATCCATCTGCGTTTCACAATCCTATGATATATGCGCAAAATGTAATATCTCTGCCAATCAGTTTACAAGTCATTTCATGATAATAGAACGTCCGTATAACAGTGAAGAAACAAATCACTGTTGATCATTATTAACTAAAATGAGACAGTATAATTATATGTAGATACTGAACATGTATGAATATTCAGGCTCAAACGTAACAGCTTGAATAGAAAAATCCTATGTCAGGAATGGCAGTTCATATCCAGTCTGTCATGCCATGTTTCCCTTGACTTTCCTATGAAATTAAAAGGCTAAATATACAAATAAAAGAGATTAATTTGCATGCATTTGAAAACACTGCAGAGTGAGCAATTCCTCATTAAGCTTTGTAATCAAGGTTATTTCTAAAAATGTGCATTCATCTAGAGCTCATCACAACTTCATTCCTGAAGAGCCATCGTGGGTGTTACTTTCTATAATGAGCATGAGAATGCAGAAATTAGCATTCATAAATGCATCAAAAAATTCAGCCCAAGAGGATTCATATGATCTAAACCCTCACTGCCAAACACCTACTAGCCCTTTACTTCTCCTTGGTGGCATGTCTTGTTCTTCCTGTCCGTCTGGTAGATAGTAATGCATCAAATTAGGAAGGGATTATGGGAAACGGCCATAGTTTAATCTTATAATGTCTCTCCAGTGCCCATGCAGCGCTTGGCTGTACTACAGCGAAGAAAACTGTACATGATCGATTGACAGAACATAAAAGGCCTTTTCAAGAATTCTTTTGAAATTAGTATTTCAAAATAATATAAAATATTTAATCTCTCTCATTCTGCTGAAAATCTATAATGAACCATACAGGGAATACTGAATGTTTACATGCATACTTGAGTCTTTTTACACTGAATTTCCCAACATGCCCTAGCTCTATAGTTCCTTGAAAAAGAGAAAATCAACAGCAGGACATGTGTTTAATTAATAAGCCACAAGAGGCCATGTTACAGTGCTTCTACCTCAGGTAAAGGGTATTCTTAGGCTTGATGTGAGTGAAGAGTTAACTTTATTATTAATAATCATAGGAATAAATAATTCCTCCTCACACCTTACTGTGCACTCTTAAAAATAAAGGTGCTTCAAAAGGTTCTTCAAGCGATGTCATAGAAGAACCATTTTTGGTTCCACAAAGAACCATTTAGTCAAAGGTTCTTTAAAGAACCATCTCTACCTTACCTTTTTAGAATCTAAAGAACCTTCTTTCACCACGAGGAACCTTTTGTGAAACAGAAAGGTTCTTCAGATGTTAAAGGTTCTTTATTGAACCATTTAGACAAAAAAAAAAAAAGTTCTTTTATGGCATCGTGAAGCAACTTTATTTTTAAGAGTGTAGGCTGTTTATGGTTGTAAAGCAACAAAACCCCTTAGAGCAGCAATATATATAAGCTCTCACAGTAGTACTGTTTGTCTGAATTCATAGTGTTCATAAAACAGTAGCCAAAAAGTTCCCACATTGCCTGTTACTTCTAGAGAGATTCTGAAGTTCACGTTTAATCGGGAACACTACTATCCCATGAGGCCATGGGAGGGGATTTGTTAATGGAACACTATAAACATGCTATGGTAAAAACGTATTAATTGGTTAACAGTATGTTTCCATACTATATATAGTGAAAACCTGTTACAGATCTGACCTTAAATTAAATGTAATTTTACGGTAAAATACTGTTATATTTACAGTTTTTGAAAATAAAAAATAAGACATTCTACGCCGCAAAATTGAAAACACAGGAAAAATACCTGTTTAACAAACAAACCAACAATAAATAAATACATAAATAATACAGAACATTCCTTCATATTAATACAGCACACTGTGCCCTGTTTTTACAGATTTTTTACATTTACAATGATAGAACATAAATTGACATTCCCATAAATCCCTGTGTAACATTAACATTTAAGTTTTTTTTTTGTTTTTTTTTTTGTTTTTTTTTATGAAATAACTACTCAGTGTATTATAAAAGGTACAAAACAGATATTACTATTCCAATAGGTTGGTATATTAACATAATATCATTAAATGAAATACAGGTTTTACTGTAAATTTATTTTAAATCTGCAAAACTTAAAATGTTGCTATCATATTTAAAGATAAAATTCTGGCAACCACAGCAAACTGTTTTTTTACAGTAAATTTCACAGATTTTATTTTTATAGTGCAGTAAAACTGACGCCCTAAGCCACAACATGATACTATAATGATGCTGAGGGTATGATCTTCACAATACTATAAAGAACATACTCTTAGTACTTAATAGTCCTGAAATAATTCGGTGGTAAAAACAAAAAACAAACAAAAAAAAAAAATACAAAAAAAAAAAACATGTCAATAATGTAAAGACAGAATGCACAGCTCGCACAGAAGTCACTTTCAGAGTTGACTGGATTCTACAAGCGAAATTTCCCTGAGCAACAGTAAATGTGAGCACACTTTTACTCAAAGAGTATGAGATTTCAACTTAATTCATCCAATCAATGTCTAAAGTCCTATCCATTTAATACTAAGAAAAAAACCTTTAAAAGCTTTCTGGCACAAGGTGGTCGTTGTGATCATGTCTATAATATTTCACAGGGTTTCAAAAAAGGTATTCGTCCAAAGATAATAAATGTGCAGTCACCTTTGTCAAAGCCTGCCAATCAAACTCTCCCACAGGTATCAAAAATAGAATACACCTGGATTCTGCCTTTCACAGCATTTAAACTTAATTACCCATCTGTGCTGATTATGCTGAACAGGCCACTTAGATGACAGTCGTCCAGACTGCAATCTCATGTTCTCTTGATTCTGTACTTCAATATGACTCCTAATCTATAATCTAATCACTATGATCCTTAGCATGAAATTAGAAATCTTGACACAAAGACACGGTCGGGCCATGGAACATGTCTAGAGTTGAATGTTAATGCAAAAGAAGTGACTAGCCATGACTCAGAGAAATAGAAATAAATTGCAGCTATCTTCTTAACAACAATACAGGCAGAAAAAAGACCACGACTGCTCTGAATATGGTCTTAAAACCAGTAGAATAGATTCATGGCTGCAAAAGACTTTCGACTGACCGGTGGGATAAGACTGTCTTCAGGGAGTGAAGTGAGGGGCAGAGGACAGGGAGCAAAGGGATTTAATAATTGACCTGAATCACCTCTTTCTTTCAGTCTGTCTCTTTTTCTTTCGAACAGCTATCTGTCTTGTCCTTGAATCTGATGTGCTGGTCGGATGGATTTACCAACCGATGGTTGTCAGCGAGGGAGGGATGTCTCCAGAATAGAAAGCCCGTGCCTCAGGGAAACGTACGACACTGTGGCCATGACCCTCTTTCCAGGAGCAGATTTAAGTGCTGCATGCAAACCAGTGGCCTTGTGACGTCCTGCACGTCCACTTTGCCAGGAAGTTTGAGGAATCTGGGTGCTACTGAAAGGAGATGAACACACTGAGATCTGCTGTATGTACTGAATTACAAAACAGATACTGTATAAAACAGACTCAAATGTTCAATTGGATGAGCCATGTTCACAACTGAGGTTTCATCGAAATTGCAACGGGCTGAAAATGATTAACTAGTCAGTATGTTTTGCCATGTATGCCATAAAGTGCTCTGGATTTTCTTGTACAAATATAATAATAATCATTAGGCCTGTCACTAATGATTAACAACGTAGCCTTTAAAATTAATTAAAAATAGATAGCAATGAGGCAATAATAATTAATTCAAATCAAGTATGAAGAGCAAGTATTCATGGTTTTATTGAACAAAACTGTAAAAATGCAATGTATTATAAACAATAGAGCAACGTACATATTGTAAGCATATTATAAATGTATTATAAACAACAGAGCAATGTACAACGTACAATCCCTTATAACAAATGACTGCAGAGGGGGCCAACGGAATGACCATAGTTTTTACACTTTACTGCATGATCTAATTCTTGTTTAATATTGACTGAACAAAATTTAATTTAATTTAATACTACAGCCACTGTAAATTATTAAACGTGTACATCAAAACTTGTAAACTCAGAGCGAGGGTTTAAACTTTTATTTTGAAATCGCGATGAACAGTTAGTGTTTGTGTAGGTTTATATGATTTACCTTACAAATCTGATGAAATGGCACACGTTGCGCTCCCAGATGAACGCTATAATAAACCCAAACTCACAACAATACGCAGAGATGGAGTGAGTTTGAGACGCTCCACACATGTAAAATGATAACAGTTCGAGTGGAACAGCATTTACTGTGAACAGAGTAGTCTACATAACCTACACACATGTAAATAATTAAAGTGCAAATATTAAACTTGCATTGCTTATATTTATTTAATTGAATCATAGCATTTGTGAATTCACAATAGCATTATGCTTTATCATGCTTTTAAAATTAGTTTAATATATAACGCGTCGCAGCCTTGGAAAACGGTCTAATAATGCATTTCATGGATTCTCGTTCATGGAATGTGCCACTTCAGGCTTTTTGCCATTACTCTGCACAGGCAAAATGCAATGGAGGATTTTTTTTTTTTTTTAATTTAGTCTATTTTTTTTTTGGTTAGTTGATCTTCTGTGCATGATTGTGTATTCATGAGAAACTATCAGCACCACAGTTCACTCTGACTCTCTCAGGAAATGCACACGAGTGAACCAATTTGAGAAATCAAGATTAAATTAAAAACACGTAATGAAACACAATGCCAAAATATCCCTAAAAAGTATTTGTGTACTTTCTTTCTTCACTGAGTTGAATATCTCTGGACTGGAACTCCGGTTGTCAGTTGACAGATGTGAACATGATATGATACATGACAAACACAACAGATATATTTACCTCAGAGAAGAAAGTACATTGATTGCATTTTGTGACAAATTTTTATCCATCTTGATTTCTCACGAAGTGTATGCTTTTTCTGGGCGAGTCAGTGTAAACTGCTGAACGTGTGAAATATTACATTAAATTTTGGTTTGTTTTTCACTATCATGTACCCGGGCCCCAGATCACTTGGAATATACAGTATGTCACATGGGACCATTCTGTGATTCTTTTGTGTCTTTTTTAAAAAAAGCATGGTTGCTGTCCATTGTCATTATACTGTATGGATTAATTGGAAGAAGGCAAACAAATCTCATTCTCTTTCTGAAAAAAGAAGGGTATACTGCATTGGAACAACAGCAGGGTGAATAAATTATTAGATTATTTATTTATTTTTTTATTTTTTGATGAACTAAACAGTTTCAGTTGTTATTTTCTGAAAACCTTCCCCTTCGTTGTATAGCTTTCAAATCTCATTTAATTCAGATGAGAAATCAGTAAGTAGGGCCTACTTATTGTACATGCACATACTCTCTGCTGGAGTTCAGACCTTTCTTTATAATTCAAATGTTTTACTGAATATTCCACAGAAATGTCTGGAGTCTGTTTTTTTTTTTTTTTTCTCTCTTTATTTTCTAAGTAAGACTTCCGACATCTGTCTACCCCAACTTTCCATGACACATTCATTTGTTCGCCCACGTTCTTATCCGCTAATAAATCTGCTCATACTGCGCGGTCCCAGTCATCCATTTGATTCATTCATTCATTGAATTTTGGATGGAATGAATCTGAGGATCTGATACAAAGCATCTATTCACAGCACACCTGCCTGATGGCACAAAATTGCACATGGTTCTAGTAAAATGCCCGAGCTTTTGAGACAACCATATTGATTTCATCAGTTCAATAGGAAGAGCAACCAAGGGAGGGTGGGGTGTTATTAAGCCCAAAGATGAGAAATCCTATCAGCCTGTGCCCCGTCACCTGTGGAAAACACAAATATGAAAATATAATGGGAGGTGAAGGAACCTTTTCTTTTTAGTCAAAGCCAATATGATGAGTCGATAACAGTTTGTGTAATTAGAGCCTAAATATGGGCAGAGGACAAAAAGAGCACAAAAGAGAGAGAGAGTGAGAGAAGAAAGGAGGAGAGGTTGAGCAGAAGGGAGGATGGGTAGCGACAGAGTCTCCAGGGTCACAACAGGAGGAGCGGAAAGAGAAAAGGTGACACTTTTATTGTGTGCAAAGTCCCCGAGCGCATACTAATGTAAGCTTGCTGTAACTCTCGCTCATTTTTATAAAGACCAGTTTTAGAGGAGCTATCTTAAAACTGCAGCTTCCCAAATTAGTCAAGCTACTACAAAAAGCAGCTAAAATAAAGAAGCTGCATTTATCTGGCAATAAATAGTGAACATGTTATTTACAGTGACAGTATTAAATGAAGAGTTCATCCAAAAACCAAAATTGTTGTTATTTACTCACACTCGTGTCATTTCAGAACCTGTATGCTGTTATTTATTATTATTTTTTTTATTTTATTATTATTTTTTTTATGGAATAAATAAAAAAAATACCTTTTTTAAAGAATTTTCAAAAAGATTAATACAAACTATAATGTCCAAAAAAAGATGAAAAGGCACCATAAAAGTGACAAAAAAGTATTTTGGCAGCTTTGTGTGATTGACAAACCATTAATCACTCTGATTCATGTAAATCATTATGCAGCTGTCAAATCAAATATTTAGTCTCATGACTAAATATCAATGATGTCAAACCCGTAGGGATTAATTAATGAGCCTTTAAACATAAATACGAAAAGTAAACGTAGAACTATTTTACATAATTGCATGAAAAATATACTGAAGAACAGCAGCCTTTAACTAAATATGATTGTGACATGTGACATGGAGTGCAAAGTCAATATATATACAGTGCCTTGCGAAAGTATTCATACCCCTTCATTTTTTTCCACGTTTTGTTATGTTGCTGCCTTATGTTAAACTGCTTTTAAATTACTATTTTTCCACATCAATCTATACTCCATACACCATAATGGTAAAGCAAAAAACAGGTTTTTGACATCTTCGCAAATTTATTAAAAATAAAAAACTTAAATGATTCCATTGCGTAAGTATTCATACCCTTTTCTGGGACAGTTGGAATTTAGCTCAGGAGCATTCATATTGCTTCTAGATGTTACTACACTTTGAATGGCGTTAACCTGTGGCAAATTCAATTGAATGGCTATGATTTGGAAAGGCACACGTCTTAATAAAAGGTCTAACAGCTGATAATGCATATCAGAGCAAAAACCAAGCCCTGAGGTCCAAAGAACTGCCTGTAGAGCTCAGAAACAGGGTTGCGTCAAGCCACACATCTGGGGAAGATTTCAAAAAAAAAATTCTGCTTCACTGAAGGTTCTCAGAAAAATGTAGTCTCAGTTACCCTTAATGGAAGACGTTTGAAACAACCAGGGCTCTTCCTAGAGCTGGCCTCCTGGCCAAACTGACCAATTGACAGAGAAGGGCTTTGGTTGGTTTGGTGACCAAGAACCTGATGGTCACTCTAGTTGAGCTCCATGATCAAATGTAGAGACAGGAGAAACCTACAAAAGGACAAACATCACTGCAACACTCCACTGATCTCGGCTTTATGCCGGTGTGGCAAGACTCAATCCCCTCTTCAGTGTAGACACATGAAAACACACTTAGGATTTACAGAAAAGCACCTAAAGGACCCTCAGACTGTGAGAAACAAGATTCTCTGGTCTGATGAACCTCAATTCCAAGCATCATGTTTGAAGCAAACCAGGCACTGCTCATCACCTGCAGAGTACCATCCCAAAGGTAAAGTGTGCTGGTAGCAGCCTCATGCTGTGGGGCTGTTTTTCAGCGGCAGGGACTGAGGGACTCGTCAGAGTAGAAGAAAAGCTCAATGCACCAAAATATTGAGATAGCCTTAATGAAAACTTAGTCCAGAGCATTCAGAACCTCAGACTGGGCAGAAGGTTCACCTTCCAGCAGGACAATGAACCTAAACGCACAGCAAGAGTGGTTTATAGACAACTCTGTGAATGTCCTTGAGTGGCCCAGCCACAGCGTGGGATTGAACCCAATCAAATAATTCTGGAGAAACCTGAAAATGTGCATCTACCCCCGTCCAACCTGACAGAGCTTGAGAGGTGAAGAGGTGAGGAGAAGAATGACAGATAATTGCCAAATACTGATGAGCAAAGCTTGTCGCATCAAACAAAAAAGGCTTGAGGCTGTAAAGGTGCTTCAGCTTCATTTTAGTTAAGGGTATGGATACTTATGCAATGTACTTATTTCAGTTTTTTTATTTTTTAATAAATTTACGAAGTTGTGACAATTCTGTTTTTGCTTTGTCAATATGGTGTACGAAGTGTAGATTGATGTGGGAAAAAACTAATTTAAAGGAGTTTAACATAAGGCAGCAACATAAAAAAACATGAAAAAAAATTAAGGGGTATGAATACTTTCGCAAGGCACAGTATATTGATGATCACAAATAACTGTGCAGTACATATCTAGAATTATAACCAAAATAATAAGTTTGACTCCTATATGTGACCTCTCAGTTATCACCGTTGTGCTCTTGAGCGAGGCACTTAGCAGCTCCAGAGAGACCCTGAGTCCCTGCAACTTAACATGCTGGGGTGACAATGTGTGAAAGCTGCAGAAACAAATAAAGATTATGCTCTCTCTTTCTGGCAGTGCTAACCTCAGTCAATACAAGAACACATTACAGTTCACAAGGATCTGCTGAATAAAGTCATTATTATGAGTGGCATATATAAAGACCGGAGCTTAAATGCTTCATATGATTTTCTCCTTTCTTTGAAATTAGCAAAGGAATCCAACTTTGTGTTTTGTGGCTTTTAGTCCATGTCTATTAGCTTAGAGGTCATTTATGCTACTGTTAAAGAGTTTGGAGTCAGTAAGATTTAAAAAAAAACTAAATAAATTAAAAAAAAAAATAAAATAATATATATATATATATATATATATATATATATATATATATATATATATATATATATATATATATATATATATATATATATATATATATATATTTATTTATTTATTTATTTATTTATTTATTTATTTAAGAAGTCATTATGCTCACTGTGGCTGTATTTATTTGATCAAAAAAACAGCAATAGTGTGTGAAATATTATTACAACTTCAAATAACTCTTTTCCATTTTAATACATTTTAAAATGTATATTTAATACATTTAAAAACTAATTTATTCTTGTGATAGCAAAGCTGAATTTTCAGCATCATTACTCCAGTCTTCAGAGTCACATGATCCTTCAGAAATCATTCTAATATGCTGATTTGCTCTTCAATAAACAATTCTTATTATCAATGTTAAAAACAGTTGCACTGCTTAATATTTTGGTGGAGACTGATACATTTTTTTCATGGTGAATAGAAAGTTCAAAAGAACAGTATTAATTTTAAACACATCTTTTGTAACAATATAAAAGAGTTTATTGACATTTTTGATCAATTTAATTAATCCTTGATAAATAAAAAATATTAATTTCTTTACAAAAACTAGTGTACATTTATACACAATTCTCTTCTTAGAAAACAGACCAAAAATATTGATGGCAACGTACTGCACTTACAGGTGTATCCAAAATTTTGTCCAGTCAAATGCTCTCTATAAGCTTTTTTATATAATTTTTTTAGGAAATGAGAAAAAAAAAGAAAAGAAAAGTGCTTTGTGATTTGCCTGCTAATGGAAAATAGACACCTTTTTATCTGTTCAAAGTCATCTGTTTCAAAATCTGCTTGTGTCACATCCTGTATCTCACTGTAAACACAGGATACCCCTGCTTTCAAAACCGGCCTCTTATCAGTTTTAATACAGTCAAAAGTTTGTCTCTTAGCTTTAAAAGAACAGTCTGTGACACAAGAGGGTATTGTGTGTCTATGCAGAAGAAAAGACGCTATGGGGCATCAGTGACTATCTCTGCAGATGACAAAGACACGTGTACCAGCAAAAGTGTATGATGGAAAGCTCTAGGTAGCTATATAAAGAAAAATAGAGAAAAAGCCATGGCTGCCACACTACAATCGCCACTGGAGTGATTAATAATCTGTGCCACATACGCAGTGGCATGATCTCATGAGGGAAAATCAGGTGAAAGATCAAGAGAAAACATCTCTAAGCATTATCATCTCTCTCCCAGTCACCACATGCTATGGCCAACAACAAGCGCAATTACAACAGAGCTTCAGATTAGTTTGCTAAACTAGCTTTAGTGTATGGAGCCAAAATGATCTCAATAATAATTCACGCAAAAGACGTAATGCACACATGCGTAACCCAATGCATGAAAAATAATTCACATGCACAAAAAAAAAAAAAATATATATATATATATATATATATATTCACAAAAACCAATTCACATGCACAAAATAAGAATATATATTCACAAAATACATTTCACAAATGCAAAACACAATTCACAAATGTACAACATTTTTGAATGTTTAAAATTGACTTGTTTATCATGGACTGTGATGAATCGCCTTGGATTTGTGTGTATTTTTGAGACTTTCCTGGCAGCGAACTCCTCCCACGCGTTTCACTCGTACTCTGTAGCCAATCAGATTTGAGACTGTCAGTCGACCAATCATAACCCGCTGTGGGCGTGCCTACCTGGATGCTGACGTCATCGGCACGAGACCACCGTTCAAGTTAGGATTCAGCAGAGGTATATTGATCGTTTCATTTCAGTTAACTAGCTAAGTAAAGGTGTATCGTTTTATTTTTGCATGTTTACTGAAAACTTGGAAGTAAAATCGGTCGTTTAGACACTCGCTAACGTGAACAATGTAAGCCAGCGGCTGCTGTTTAGTCCAGAGTGTGTTATGATGTAATAGTGATTAGGGCTGCAACAACTAATCGATTATAATCGATAATTAAAATCATCGACAACGATTCTCATTATCGATTAGTCGGGTTTGCCCACAGTGCACGTCCAACTTCAGCCGGTCGCGTCAAATTAACTTTACAGCACTGAATAACGCATTTCTGTGGCCAAAATGCATCTAAAAATAGTGGAGGAAACAGAAAGAGATGCTGCTGGAGAAGAACGTGATCCAAGCTGCACAAAACATGACAATTATTTATTTTAAGATTTAAACTAATGCATTAGTGTAATGGCTTGCCCTGTCAGGCGCTTTGACAGATGCGTATGCGTCCTCAACGCAAAAACGTTCACTTTACGGTCATATTCTTATCTGTAAATGTCACAAATTCACGCGAGCATTTCCATTTTTACATAAAGTTTCGCCTTTTACAGGATAAAGAAATTACAGTAAACGTGACTGTGATCAAAAAGTTGTTTAACGCTGAGTTTGTGTTTTTATTCGTGTTTATTATCTTTATTATTATCTTAATTTTTGATGAAGAGATTTAAACTATAGGCCTATATACAGTGCTTAAATTTATTAAAACAAATTTATTTAAGGTTTATAACAAATAATGTAAGCTTTGTGCCACTGCTGCTCTAAACTAACAGTATTGGTGTTTACTAAAATCATTTTTAGCTATCTGTAATTGTTAGTCCTCCAATATGCATAAGCTCTTTAGTAACAGTGGGCTATTTCTAATGCTATAATATAATTATTTCTGTTATCTGTGAAAGAATGAAGATCTAGATCTATGAAAGATTTTTTCAGATACCCAATTACAGTCAAAAAGTAGCTAAACAATGCCAGCAAGAATGCATACTGTTATGAAAGGCAGGAGGCTATTTTTTTTTTTTTTTTTTTTTTGTGAATAAAAATTTAGTTTATTGTTTCAGTTTATTTGCCCAATAAATGACAATACCATTTTTAGATTTAAGCAATTCTTTGACAGATTCCTAAAATATTTGTGTTTTCTTTTTATTATGACAGGTGGTCTAATAAATTAAGCACTGTATGTTTTCATGGCATTCAGTTGGCACGTTTGTTTGAAGCAACCCGTGTTTTTGTCAATAAAATAAAAGAAGAAAAAAATTTTGCTTTTTTTTTAAATCCGATTAATCGATTCATTTAAAAAAAATCCGCCAACTAATCAATTATCAAAATAATCATTAGTTGCAGCCCTAATAGTGATCAATTCTCATGTTTATTTAATAAAGAATCATTATTCACGTGGATACCATACCACATTAAGATATTAGATTCAGAAACTCAGTGTAAAGCATACTGATGGGACATGTGGTAAATAAATAGAATGAGAATATACTTTTTTGTTTATTGAGAATATGAAAGAGCTGTCACAGCAGAGCTTGTCTTGTGTGTAAAGTCGCATTCAACTGATGACGATGTGATAACATGAACACATTAGAGACCATGTACATTTCATTTAAGTTTGTTTATGCTGCATATACTATTTATTTCAGAATTGTGAGGCTGATGATGTATAAGTAGCTGCTGAGACAACCGTGACCCTACTGTTCCTACTTCATCCCTTACCACAAGTTATGAGGTGTAACTCTTTGAAAACAGTCATGTTGCAACCTATTCTTTTTGACAGTTTCAACAGATTTTTAAGTCATGCATTATTACTACTTATATATATATATATATATATATATATATATATATATATATATATAAACAGGTCCCCATAACTTTTTACATTTTCTTTAAGACTTTAAGATGTTAAGCTTTATGCATTGTTTAATTTTCTTGTTATTGTTCTGGTTTTATGTCAGAATTAAAGCATTCAAAAGAAGTCAGTTGTTACAGTTGCTGTATAAGATTTATTAATTTATTAAAGTTTTCTGAATATTTTGGGAATAAAATGTCAGTGAAATGACCTGACCATGATTAATTGCAATGTGCCTGTAACGTGAAATATGAATTGACAGTTATGGAGTACAAACGTAGCACAGCTGAATATATGTCTCTTGCATACAGTAGGTCTGAGATTGGCTCGATACCAGTTTGACGCTGTGCTAGAAGTTCACCAGTCAAAGGGTATTTAACACCTTGGCATGTTAACTCTTTTTTTTAATTTTTTTATTTTATTTTTTTTACAAGAGATGCAGATACAGAAAGAGCAGGAAGCATGAAATAAAGTGATAAAATAACTAAATAAAGATTACTGAATAATCTTTGTTGCATTCCTCTTTATGATCCGTCTTTGTCTGACCAGCATAAATTCCACAACTGTTACCAAGCAAATACAACTGCTGAAAACCAAAATCGTCTTGTGATGTAAAAGTCTTTGAGATTATAATACACAACACAACATAAGATTAAAGATTAACAATGGTTAATCACAGTAATATAATATAAAAATTAAATGAATGTTGACTACATTGAGGAATTTATACACAAAGGTGAAGTATATGAAAGAGAAAGATTAATGTGAATCAAGACGTCTGTAGCATTTGGACCAATCAGACACACAACTATTTGTTATATTTAACAAATAATCTCTAATGCCCCCCTCACCCAACCAAAGGGCCAACTCTGAGGGTCTGTGGATCCTTCCCCGAAATACATCTAACACCTCAGAAAGGCAGAACAGGCCTCTGGTTCCATGGCAACCAATCTGATAACACTAGTTGTATTGCTCAAAGGAATGCGGGCAGAGCAACTCACACTTCATTTCCCCTTAGGAAAGACACATAATGTCCATAAAAATGGACTCCTCTCTAATTCAAAGAAAAACCTTTATTTGAATGAACACACATATCCTTCAGGTCATTGTGTATATTATTACTGTTCTTGTATATGTTCTTGTGTATTGTATACTGTTTTATGCATGCTTATGATAGCTCACTAGTTAATATCACCTCATTTATACCATGTTTGGTCTCTATCAATTCGTCTTCGGATGATCTAATTGAGAGGGTATATTTTATAATGATACCTATGCAACATATTAGTGTTCTAAGAATCTTTACTAGTTTGTATATCAACTTTGATCCAGTTACATATGCAAATTACCATGCTTGGAGACAAAGAGTCGTAAACTTTCCCTCCAAAACTGAAAGTCACCATTGGCTCTTTGACCCCCCCAGGGGTGTGACCTCCATAGGGTTTAAAAGGCCTCACTTCAGTGACCTGCCTTGCTGGTTTTTTAGTCTCTTCACTCGTCTCCCATCCCCTCTCCATGTTCTGGTTGATAAGTCTCAGGGCTGGCGCTACTACGCCAGGCAGGCCTCGACACAGGAGTCTACGGTTCTTTTAGATCCTAAGAGGATGAGAAGGATGTGAGCTCCTCAGCAACCCTTAAGTTTTTGTGCCAGGTCTTGCGGCCTTGACTTTCCATTCAACCAAAGATCCTCGGATCTCAGCAGATCTCTTTCTTAGCTCTCTTTTTCACTTTCTACCTGGGAAGAAACTCCCAATCACCATCGAGTCAAGACATCTTTGGAATTCATCACTCTTCAACCCGGAAGAATGTGATCGCGAGTCCAAAACCTTACAACCATCAAGACTTTCATCCGAGACTGCATCTGGACACTCGTTCAACGACCAAGGCAATGCAAGTATTGTACATTTAACTGAATGAAACAGAGGTTTAGTATAAGCTATAGACCCCATTATAAACGGCGCTGATGGTTTTACTCAGGTGGTTAACTGACTCTTTCCATAACTGCATTCTCTGTTTTCTCTAATGGCTTCATTCATCCACTTTAGATCCCCTTTGTATGTACGCGTGAGTGTATGTTTATTTCATTTGTTTGTTTAGATTAGTTATCTGTGTTAGCGTTTAGTTAATAAAAGTTGTGTGCACAAATTACGTGAGTTTCTGGTTCTGCCTTGCAAATTAATGTGTCTTTACGATTTTGACCCTCGCTACATGCTCTAATGCATTAATAGGAAAATATTTTCTGTGGCCACGGAAATATCCTTTCTTAGAGTTGATATGAACTTACACTGAATGTTCGCTGGACGAACAGATCACTTGATGGCAATTTAATTCTGCTACAGTTATTACTGTCAGCCGATATAAATAATTGTAATTAATCATAATTAATTGTAATTATTTATATACATTTCCCTTTTGAGCTGATTTGCTACACGTCTGTAACTGTCATCCAGATGTTGTGCCAAAAGTGTTGAAATCCTGAAAATGCAAGGAAAACAGTTAGTGTGTATTAATTGAAAACTGCATCTTGTTGCATAAATGGTGAGTACTAACACACCGTTATTCAAACACTGAGTTCTTATGAGGTCTATTCATCATTACATACAGCTATGATGATGAGGGCAGGGTCAGTGCTAAGTGGGAGCTAGACTGGTAAGTGGCCACCCAGCGTTGCTGAACAAAAACAGGGCAATGAGCATAATTGCTTTCTTCATTTTGGCCAGACATTGTGGCTAACACAAGACAGCTGCATTTTTGCAAACGCTATCTGTATTCATAACAGCCACTGGCTTACATTGTTCACGTTAGCGAGTGTCTAAACGTCCGATTTTACTTCCAAGTTTTAAGTAAACATGCAAACATAAAACCATACACATTTACTTAGCTAGTTAACTGAAATGAAACGATCAACATACCAGGGCATACGATCAAAAATACATACACAAATCCAGGCGATTCATATTCACAGTCCACGATGAACAAGTGAATTTTAAACATTCAAAAATTTTGTACACAGTAGTAAATCTGTGAATTGTGTTTTGCATTTGTGAAACATATTTTATGAATCTATATTCTTATTTTGTCCATGTGAATTGTTTTTTGTGAATTTTATTTATTTTTTTTTTTCGTGCAGGTGAATTATTTTTCATGCATGTGAATTGGGTTACGCATGTGTGCATCACGTCTTTCACGTGAATTATTATTGAGATCATTTTGGCTCCATATTAGTGTGTCAGCCTGACGAGAACAGTGCTGTAATAATGCACAGTGTCACAGCATTTAAATCATTTCCTTACCATTTAAAGAGCTTGCAGATACATCTATACATACAGTGGGCTAAAATCTGAGACTACTATGAAAAAAAGGCTTTTTTCTGAAAATATGTTAATTGTCAGCATAAAAATTAATTGAACTATTAACATTTTGTCTGATTTTTTAACTAATGTCAGCATACATGTAGGTTTAGTATGACATTTAGTATCATTTGAGAGTTATTCAATCAAATGCTCAATAGAAGCCAGAAAACCTGAGATTCAAATAATTTTGTTAGTGACCTCGAAATAGCGAAGAATATTAAAAAATTCATATGAACTTTCAACCTTTCTTTTTTCAAATTGCCTTAAAATTGTAAAACTTTCTTAATTTCCAGGTTAGATGAGAAAAGAGAGAGAGAGCGAGAAAAAAATAAATAAATCACTGACTTTTTTGACCCCATTGTATGTCACGACATTGAAAATTTCATTTAATTCAGCTGAATGAGTGTTCGCTAACAGAAAAGCTGAAAGATAATTTAAAGTAATCTCAAGTTCATTAATGTGCCCTTTGATTGGAGTCAGAAATATATATTATATAGTTCAGAGCACATTAAATCTAAGCGAAGTTGTGTTTACAAGTAGGAAACTGAATTCCGAATGATACACAAGTTGCGATGTTGGCATGTTGATTAGAAGCTCTGCAGAAATAATATATTCAGTAGAGATTAGTGAGTGAAAAGCAAATCTGTTCAGACATCAGCAAGTTGCTAAATTTGTAATAAGTCTACCCACTTGTGTGACCCATTCCTCAATAAAACAGGTACTCAAAAAATCAACCTTAAGAGTATGATTTTTCCTTTGGACCAAAAAAAAGAGTGTTTTGTACAATGCATTGATCATCAACGCTTTTTGGCAGAAAAGGAACGCCATAATTTTTGGAAATAGTCTTCCATAAACAACAGATGATGACACGGAAGATGACAGAACAAGATGATATAAGGAGCATACACATCAACATATACTAATTTATCTTAACAGGTACTGACTTACAGATGCTGACTTCTCCTGTGTGAAAACACACTGTACATAGCTAAATCTTTGTTCTTCTACGGTGTACTTATTCTTGTCAACCAATGTGAGATCACATCAACAAATTTATGGTACTAACCAGGTATAAAACCTCAGGCTAGTAGTCAAATGGCTTTATACATTTTATAACCACATTGTTTATTTTTAACCTCAGGGACCCATGGAAGAATACCACAGCTTTGATATACAGGTCTGAGAGAGCCTGGGGCTTTCAGAACATTTACGGCTGCTGTAACAGTGCAAATGGAGCAAACAACAGCTCTTAGCAGGCTAAGCCAGGAGGGATGGAGCAGAAGACATGAAAGAACAGAGTAACATCCCTCAGATGAGGCCCAAGGACCTGCTGAACCTGTGAGGGTGATGCTTCTAAACTGCAAAACATCAGATTTCATGGTCATAAATAAGGGTAGATCAAGGGTAGATTTGTTAGGACAGAAAGATGACAAGATATTTTATAGCTGCTCTACAGGGTTGTTTATCATGTTAGCAGGGTTTTGTGGAGCTCACATCAAAAATTTAATGATGGCAGATTTTGCTTGTTCTTTAAAAATTGCTTTTCCTTATTTCACCCAGATAATTTACAGACCACATAAAAAAGAATCTCCATAGTATAGACCTCAACAGTGTTTTTCCATATGCATTACTAAAAGTTCATTGGACATACATGATTCACACCAGCCACCTCTGAGGTAAATCACAACATTACAAACATAATCAAATTAATAATAACTATGGAAACAAATTATACGTATATAATGCGGGATATTTTACTGGCGTTCCAGCACATTTTAACGGTGCTCTATTGGATTGAGATCTTGAGACTGTGGAGGTCATTTGAGTATAGTAAACTCATTGTGATGTTCAAGAAACCAGTTTGAGATGACTTGGCGTACATGGCGCATTATCCTGCTGGAAGTAGCCATCACGAGATGGGTACACTGTCATCATTAAGGGATGGACATAGTCAGAAACAATACTCAGGTAGGCTTTGGCGTTTTAACAATGGTCAGTTGGGGCCCAAGGGGCCCAAAGTGTGCCAAGAAAACATCCCCCACACCATTACACCACCACCAGCAGCCTGAACCGTAGATACAAAGCAAGATGGATCCATGCTTTAATGTTGTTTACACCAAATTCTGACCCTACCATCAGAAATTGAGACTCATCAGACCTGGCAACCTTTTTCCAATCTTCTACTGTCCAATTTTGGTGCAAATTGTAGCCTGAGTTTCCTCTTCTTAGCTGAAAGGAGTGGCTCTCAGTGTGGTCTTCTGATGCTAGCCTGTCTGCTTAAGGATCGTAATGTTGTGCATTCAGAGATGTTCTTCTGCATAATTGATTATTTGAGTTACTGTTGTCTTTCTATCAGCTCAACCCAGTCTGGCCATTCTCCTCTGACCTCTGGCATCAACAAGACATTTTTGCCAAAAATAAATGCTGCTCACTGTACATTTTCTCTTTTTTAGACCATTCTCTGTAAACCCTAGAGATTGTTGTATGTGAAAATCAGAAGTTGATCAGCAGTTTCTGAAATATTCAGATCAACCCAGCTGGCACCAACAACCATGTCACATTCAAGCTCACCTCTCTCCCCCATTCTGATGCTTGGTTTGAACATCAGCAGACTGTTTTGACCATGTCTACATGCCTAAATGCACTGAGTTGCTGCCATGTGATTGGCTGATTAGATATTTGTGTTAATGAGCAGTTTAACAGGTGTACCTATAAAAGTGCTCAGTGAGAGTATATTTGGATTCTTTACTGCAGAATTATGATGTACAGTAGTTCCTCAGCTGGAATTGTGCAAGATTTTTATTTATTTATTTATTTTTGTAATGTCACTTGAAACAATATGCACCGGTCTAAACTAAAGCATATACCTTGGAGTTTACAGAAGGTAGTACGCTTTTTTTTTTATTTATTTTTTTTTACGTTTTTATTAGTTATCGTCAAACATCCATTCACATACATAGAAAATGAATAGGATTTTTACTTGTGGAACCAGACTTTAACACTTTATTGAAATCACAACAATAAGAAGATCAATACATGGCCACCCATATTTATATAACAACTGAACTAAGTACATATTCAGATACTGAAGAAAAATGGTGTTAACAAGCAGTTACAAAGAAATTTACCATTGAATTCGATGTGATATTACAGCTTACAACTATTTACAACTGTGTAAATATAATTTACAGGCAATATTCTTAAAGGTTCAGTAACAAATGTAAGGTCAGAGAGTGGGTGAAAATGGTCTTGTAAATCTACATTACTTGCAGAAAACTTTAGCAAACATAAGTAGACTTAAGGGAAAGTGCAGAATATGGCCTTTTAAAGCTACTTTTGAGAAGCACATTGGCAGAGCAGAACATGCTTTCCAGACATATCTGCTAATTGTCCCTCAGTCAGAACCGCTCATGTTTCTGACAGTACACCATGTACAGCATTTAAAGCTGAAGTCACATGAATTACTGGTGGCGTCGGACAGAAATGAACTGACATACCTTCTTAGGGTGCTGACAGCTATTTCTGTTCATGCCAGTTTTGCATAATGGACCATAATGTTTGCAAGAGCACCAATTTTCCTCAGATCTCCCTTTGCAGAACAGGAAGTATTCACTTGATGTTGTTTGTAATAATTGCAGACATGTCAGTGTTTTTTTGGGGGGGATTTTTTCACAGATAGGTCAGATCTGGTGCAGAGATCCAGTGTGATGAAAAGATGCCCTATTGAAAAGCTGACAAGAATATCATCATGTCATCATTCCAACAGAAAGAAAAAATGTAGATATAAATATTTAAGTCTTTCATATATTCAGATGACGACTCAAGAGTAACATCTTAAGGAACCGTTTAACTTGAAGGGGATTGCTGAGCCTGGGAAAAGAAGTCTGTGCATAATGTTTTGGTAGAAAAAAAAACCTACTTTTATTCAGGTTGAAATATATCATTTAAAATTATTTATAAGGTAGAATCTAGTAGAAATTACTCGACAAAGGTCAACAACATTCATTCCTTCATTTTTATGAGTGATTAAAGGGATAGTATACCCAAAAATTGCCTGTTAATTTATCTCAGGCCATCCAAAATGTAAGTTTTTCTTCTGTAGAACAGTAAAGAAGATTTTTAGCTGAAACCGTGGTCTTTGGTGATTCATAAAAGTCAATGGCTACCGTCACTTGAGAGTCAAAAAAAACATATGTAGCCAACACTAAATTAATACCAGTGGCTCCTGACGATATATTCAACCCATTCTCACTCCCAGGGCGTCAAAAACTGAAGCATGGTCAAGCGCCTTTATGAAGCGCACTATGAAGACGCCAAAGGTGCCCCTCGGCGTCGCTATATCGACGAGCTCGGACCTACATTGACTTCAACAGGAAACTTTTGGCGTCAAACACAGACGCGAAGGGCATGAAATGTTTTTATCGCTATGAAATCACGTTCAAGAAGTCTCATTCACCACACATCGCGATATTTGCCATCAGTTTACATGTGCAACAGGTTGGGTGAGTAGTCGTAAATACACCGTCTTAATGTCTGTTATAAAATGTATTCAGTCTTCTTTATTTATCAGATTAGCGCCTTATGTTTATTCGCTGCATTATATTGGTCATCCGAGGCTGTCTTTGAGTTTCATTGCGTTTAACTAAATGAACACACCTGCTAACTAGAGTGATTAAACACTATCTGTCACGTGACGTGGCATAGACCTTGGATCAGTTTTATATTCATATCAGGTTCAAAGATGTAAGTTGTATTTGTAGTAAAATCATGGTAACCATGTAGTTTTACTGTGAAATTTTAAGTTAAAACAGTAAACAGGACATTTACCATGATTTTACCACAGTAACTGTAGTGATATGTATACACAGTATCACCAAACTTACTATGGTTTTACCACTGTAATGGTAGTTTTGATGTGCTTTTATGACAGATATCACAGTAAATCACAACATTTACTGTACCATGCTTGTAATACCTTTTAATGTCAAAAATAAAAATTTCTTTTAAAATTCTTTTAAAAATTCTGGGGTTTTTTTTCCATCTTGCAGTTCATTCATATCAGTTTATATCTTAAATATTTTACTCACAGATAATTATTAACATTCTCTATATAATTCTATTTTATTTTCTCTCCATTTTTTAATTATTATTATTATTATTATTATTATTATTATTTATTTATTTATTTTTTTAGCTGAAAAGACGTAAATGAAGCAGTCAGCCCAGTCGTGTTTGTGGAGAGGTATTAATTCAGAAACAGAGAAGACAGAAAGCTGCAGAGAGACATTTGCAGCGGTAGGTCTGTGTTAGTTTTACCCCTCCCAGCAGGCACCAGACGTCTATGTAACGTCAGGTTGACGTTGGACATGATGTCGGACAGACGTTGCATTTTGGTTGAAAATGAAAATCGGGTTGATGTCAATTTGACGTTGACTTAACTTTGGATTTTGGTTGCACAACCTAAAAACAACAAAATCTCAACGTCAGCTGACGTCGGTATTGGCCATCAATTTAACATTGACATTAGACGTTGAATTTACGTTGAATTTTGGTCACCCGACGTCGCAACCGAAATTTAACCAAATATCAACGTCTTATGACGTTTTGTACCTGTTTTGTGCCTGCTGGGTTTTATCAAAAATTCCTGCTGTTATAATTTGCACAGCATTTGTTGTTTCTTAAACTTTTGCCAAATTATTCCTAATATATAATTATTATTATTATTATTAATAATATTTAACCTACGTTGGAAAGGTTTCTGTGACCTCTCACGAGATCTCAGCAAAAAGTCTCACGATTTATTCCAAAACATGATGCATGATGGGATACACCAAACCTCGAATAGCGCTCCTGTGTGGTATTCAAGATAGTGTGGGTTTAGTGTGCGTTAAGGGCACTGCGTTTTGGCATTATTAAGACCTGGGACAGTCCTGCGCACGCACTGTCACGTACACACGCTCTCAAGTGGCCAAGACCGCAAGTGTGGGTATTTGGACAGGGCAAAAGTCTTTAAAATGCCCCATTAGTAAGAACCCTAAACACAGTCTCACGTCAAAGTCTTAATAATTCAGTAATTCAATGTAACACTTGTATGATATTGTACAAGTGTACTTGTAGACAATCCTGCAATGTTTACTCTACTGCTGTCGTTAGTCATTGCCTCAGCCCCTGTACACTATCACAATATTGGTAAATCAGTTGCGCTCTTCTTGGAAAGCAGTCAGATGCCCCACACAGTCAGAAAGTTTATATTGTCCATTTGCTTCTTAATAAATTACTTCAAATGGGCCCTATCAGTTCATGTTCCAACTATACATGATGTCTCTCTGCACCTTGTAATTTATCTGTTGCCATGAGTGGAAATGCTAGTTTGATGTGTCACGTGATATACCAAACCTTTGATTAATTTGTCAGAACCAGATCAGTTGCACTACTGATAACAGTCCTGTTAGCATCTAATCATGTTTAAAAGAATTCTTATGAATATAGCTTGCTATTAATGACTTGATTTTAATAATGAATGTATTTAACATTTAATTATACAGCATCTTTACAGAGGCTGCTTTTACGGCCTGAAAAAATAATAAAACCCACAGTAATGTATAAACCAACAAGTTACATGCAATGTAATAATATTTCCTTCCTTTCTGTCTTACAGGATTACTTGCAGATAACGCTGTCTTTCTCCATCATGCACATGCACTCACCTCTTTAACAGAAATGCCACCTGGATCAATGTTAAGACTTTGCAGTGTTTTTTTTTTTTTTTTTTTTTTGCAGAAGATGCAACCTTGTTTTAATTATAAGCTTATAACGAATACATTTTGACCTTCCAGCAACCCGTATACTGTATACAGAACCAGTAATGAAAACAATAGTTAAAAATAATATTTTTTCGTATTGATAAAGCATTGTGTTCGCTTTTTCAAGCTTCATACAGTAAACTTTACTTGGTGTCTTCCTAATGCTTTTATCATAAAAAGCATCAGTTCTCATCAGGAGTTTTAGTAAAGGACATATTCATGCACAGCCATCCCCTATAGTTCCAGACATGCAGCTATTTCATGATGCTATTGTCAAAAGTATATTTCTGTGTTTGTATGTAACAGGTGTTTGTTTTCCTGAACTCTTTCTCTGTCTTCCATTGTTCAGACAATTAATGTTTATTTGGTGCTGTGCTGACAGTGTGTTATAGATGATATTGCACACTTGACATGCATGACTTTGTGGTGTTATTTTGTGAGTTTGAAACAATTACCTTGTGTTGTATCACTTTTTGGTCAATTTAATTTTTAAGAAAATTAATCTGTTTCCAGTGTTCTCTGAAAGACATATACTGTTTTTACTGTTTTTGTTTTTTTTTTTTGTTTTGTTTTGTTTTAATAAAAGCATTTTCATACTAAAAATGTTTTTAATTAGATTTTTTTTTAATTTGCTTTGCATTGTCACAATAAAAGTTAACAATATTTATAAAGTATATATTTACAATATTTACAAAGTATTAAAGTACAATGTTCTTAATAATTGTTTGCCTTTTTAATTTTTTTTTTTTTTTTTTTTTTTTTTTTAAGGGAAGAACAGAAAATATTTTATTAAGATTACTTTGCATGTGTTTTGCAAAAATATTGTTTGGCATGTGTGTGTGTACAGTAAGTAGTCAAGTGGTCAAGTGCAAAGACCGCAAGTGTGGGTATTTGGACAGGGCAAAAGTTTAAGAAACAACAAATGCTGTGCAAATTATAACAGCAGGAATTTTTGATAAAAGGGTAAAACTAACACAGACCTACCGCTGCAAATGTCTGTCTCTGCAGCTTTCTGTCTTCTCCGTTTCTGAATTAATACCTCTCCACAAACACGACTGGGCTGACTGCTTCCTTTACGTCTTTTCAGATAAAAATAATAATAATAATTATTATTATTATTATTAAAAAAGGGAGAGAAAATAAAATAGAATTATATAGAGAATGTTAATGATCTGTGAGTAAAATATTTAAGATATAAACTGATATGAATGAACTGCAAGAAGGAAAAAAAAAACTTTTTTTTTTCTTCATTTTTTTTTTTGGATTGTACATTAATAGGTATTACAAGCATGGTACAGTAAATGTTGTGATTACTGTGATATCTGTCATAAAAGCACATCAAAACTACCATTACAGTGGTAAAACCATAGTAAGTTTGGTGATACTGTGTATACATATCACTACAGTTACTGTGGTAAAATCATGGTAAGTGTCATGTTTACTTGTTTTAACTTCAAATTTCACAGTAAAACTACATGGTTACCATGATTTTACTACAAATACAACTTACATCTTTGAACCTGATATGAATATAAAACTGATCCAAGGTCTATGGCACGTCACGTGACAGATAGTGTTTAATCACTCTAGTTAGCAGGTGTGTTCATTTAGTTAAACGCAATGAAACTCAAAGACAGCCTCGGATGACCGATATAATACAGCGAATAAACATACGGTGCTAATCTGATAAATAAAGAAGACTGAATACATTTTATAACAGACATTAAGACGGTGTACTCACCCAACCTGTTGCACATGTAAACTGATGGCAAATATCGCGATGTGTGGTGAATGAGACTTCTTGAACGTGATTTCATAGCGATAAAAACATCTCATGCCCTTCGCGTCTGTGTTTGACGCCAAAAGTTTCCTGTTGAAGTCAATGTAGGTCCGAGCTCGTCGATATAGCAACGCCGAGGGGCACCTTTGGCGTCTTCATAGTGACACTAAAGGCCCTTGACCATGCTTCAGTTTTTGACGCCCTGGGAGTGAGAATGGGTTGAATATATTGAGGTACCTGCAGTCCATAGCAAAATGGTTCTTTTGGACAGTTTGTTTCAATGAACTGGTACAAATAAGCAATTTACCAGTTTTTTTTTATGTAATCTTGTTTACATATGTGCAATTATGGTATTAAAGCATCCAATAATTATGTGAAACACAGATGTTTTACATGTCTACAGCATATAAAGTGAATAACCTAGTCTTAATTAACTAACCTTTTTACATAAACCTTGAGAATCCATAAAAACTTAATTAAAGTGCTTGGTTTATGAATGCACTTATCACCGGATCATTGGTTTCTGTTTCCTCAGTTTAGTGTAACTGGAGCTGGGCTGGCAAAAAATAGCATAGGATCATATACCCCAGTATTTTGGCTCATTTTGAGTCATAGTGACTGTCGGGCACATCTGAAATAAGGCTTGATTAACTTAAGTAATGTTCGTGTTGCCTGTATATGCGTTGTTTAACTCTCAAGTGATGGTAGCCATTGGCTTGCATTTTATGAATCACCAAGGACCACAGCTTCAACAATAACAAAAATCTTCTATACTGTACTACTGAAGAAAAAAAAAAAAAAAAGTCACCTACATCTTGGTTGGTCTGAGGGTGAGTGAATTTAACAGAATTTTTTATTTATTATTTTTCATTTTTGGGTGAACTATCCCTTTAAATAGGAAATTTGAAAATGGCTCTTCATAGCTAAAAGGTTGCTGCTTTAAGGTAACAGCTGCAAACT
This sequence comes from Spinibarbus caldwelli, assembly GCA_039654775.1. Taxonomy (NCBI): domain Eukaryota; kingdom Metazoa; phylum Chordata; class Actinopteri; order Cypriniformes; family Cyprinidae; genus Spinibarbus; species Spinibarbus caldwelli. The sequence continues at coordinate 20,427,298 of CM077260.1, forward strand.
GTCAAAGTTCACAGTGTAAAAAACAACATATATTGAGTTATTGTAATAAAATACGGACAAACCTCAAGCTGTCCAATTTGCAATGTATACCCCAATGGAGTTTCATGTCATGCTAGCAAATATTATGCGAGTATGAATGTATAAAGCATTACATGTTCAAGCCCAATATTAAACTGTTCAACCAGTGCACTGTCCAAATATTATCAATACTGTTCTTCATACAACGTACCAAAACTTCAGCCAGTAACAGTGTAAGCTTCATGAAATATGTTGCAGAAACTATCTATTTGCTGCACTTCTTTTGAAACTACTCTGTACTTATTTTCTTGCACTGCTGCGATTAGTGTTCAGAAAAAACAGAAGAAAAAAAAAAACGGTGATAATTAATTGTAATAAGAAGTGTTATTCTTGTGGATTAATCTAAGAATTACTGTGTGGGGGTTGAGGGCAGGCAGGTTACCCACTGTTTTGTTAGTTCTCTAGTGTGAAACAGCAGTTTTGCTAGATATAAAATGACATCCAGGGCTTAACCTGTTAGTTGCGTATCATAATACAAAGCAACATACAATAATTAAAACAAGAGCTCCATTTTTTCATGCTTTTTCGTGCAGGATCGTATAAACATTGAGAATAAAATTAATTATTTGATAAAATGCGCTATAAATGTGCATGAGATATACATGTGTGTATTATGTTTATGGCCAGGTCGCATTTTAATCTGATTTACCTAAACTTCTCTTCCAGTGTACAGGCAACGAGGCTTCTTGCAAGTGATGAGACTTTTTCCAGGCTGATAGCAGCAGACATGAGAGAGGGTGGTTAAGTGAAGCACAGGATGCTGCTCGAATAAAGTACCTTGAATCTAAGGCCACGATCCAATGTGAATGAGAGAGGCAGTCGGGTGGAATGGAGAGAGGCACAATCCTGTGGAAATGTCGCAGATGAGCCATAGTGAAGTGGAGTGTGCGAGTATGAGGAGATGCTGCCTCGGGGATTGCTGTCATCTACGCCAGAATCCGTCTCTGGTTGTGACTTAATGTCACCATGGTTTAGTGAAAAATGTTATACGACATGGATTACTATGCTGCTTTTTATTTGGATACTTATCTAAAGAAAGATTACATTGCATGAGCTCGCAGATCCCTAGGTTGTGCATCAACATATAATAGGACCGAAGACTTCTTAGGTTGAGGAAGATCTGAGACTGAAAATACCTTTGTTCCATTCAATCCAAAAGTCCTTACTGAAAAGAGCTTCATAAAAACCTACAGATTATAGATAAATCTGTCAGTGCTCCAGTATACTATCAAAGTCATTACCTGAGAATTGCCTCTTAATCCTTCAAAATTACTAAGGGAAGAGGGTGGAAATCCTATAGATACTGCAACTGGTTGATAAACAATTACTGGTCTCCTATTGAGGGAGGCTGAGGTATCATCTTACCAGGATTATGAGAATGCTGACATTTCACATGAGAAGAGTGGCATACCAGTACTATTGTATTTTGTAATTTTATATTCTGTTTAAATGGTTATGATTAACTTTGATCATTCTTTCATTTACATTATTTAGGGATGTATGATTTGTGTGACATGGAAAAAATGGACTGAATTGTGGAATCCAGTCATAAATATGGAATTTACTGTATAATGTTACTGAATTTGGCTATATTTGGATTAATAACTTTGGATAAATTAAATCTGTATGTTGTGTGTCTTGACACTCGCTGTGTTTTCAGCATCTGCTGTCTCTTTATAGGTAGACATGAGCACATGAACTTCATTTCCAGAGATGCTCTTAGAGTCACTTCACATAAGACACACACAAAAAAAATGAAAGGTCTTCACTACTAATCGCCAAAATAAAAATTTGGGTTAACTTAAAGACATTTTTACAAATATATTATGCATAGTAGTTTGTACTTCTCAAAATAATAATAAAAACAATTATACACTTTATTATAACATTATTTTTAGGAATATCACAAATTTTTAATATATATATTTTTTAATTTAAATAGTAACCTCTGTTGTGCAACACCCTGTTTGCAAAAAAATAATAAATAGACAGATTAATTAGATTTGTGTAATTTGATTTCCACTTTTTGTTTTTTTTATTAAATCAAAACATAATCCACAAAAAAAAAATAAAAATAAAAATAAAATAAATAAAATTAAGAGACAACAATTTCAAACTATTAAAACGGAATTCAGAAAAATAACAAAATAAAAAATAAATAAATAAAAATATTCAAGGGAAAAAAATAAGGAATGTGGATTACCCTCGAGTTGTTTTTAGAAACTAATTGTTTGTAAAACAGGAAAGTTTTAAAATGTATCATTATTTACTCACCCTCATGTCATCCCAAACCTACAGAAACTCACTTTCAGAATGGAAAATAAAACTGTGAGAAACAGTGTAAGTCACAAATGCAAGATATATAAAGTCATATTGTGAGATATAAAGCTGCAAATACAAATCTGAGAAACATTCAAATGACTTTATTTGCTGAAGTGGAAATGAACTTCCACACAAACCTGTATAAAATACTTTCTTTTGTTAAACACGGTGTGTAAAAAGTTCAGAACATCACAATGGTGAGCAAATGATTTCACGGTTTTTCATTTTTGGGTGAACTATCCCTTTTAGCTTAGCTGTGCTAATGTAACCCACTATTATCACCTCAATCTGAAAGACATCTAATGCGGTTCCATCTCTTTTCATATCACGGTTAATATGAGCAAGTCATCACTGATGATTCAGAGGATGCCTTGTGTTCCTAGAGCAATGATCCTAAACATTCAAGGGGCTTTAAAAAAAAAAAAAAATCACATTTAATCTCCGCCAAACTGATTCTTCATGCCCGAATAAACCATCTCTGAGCATTTCTCTCTCCGTTTGCATAACAACATTGGGAGTCACGTTCATCTTCAATGCAAATGACAGCGATCAGTTACTAAGCAGACACACGATATGTTTTAAAGGGAAATGGAGTCAACCTTGCAGTCTCATGCTACTCTCAAATGACTTTCATTGCAGTTTTCTCTCTCACATTGAATTTAATTTAAACTGAATTGGACTGTAAAGAGATATTATGTAAAAACACATTATGATACGGAAATCTACTCATTCCAGTCCCAGAAGTCCAAATCGCAAATAAACCAATAGTTTTGTCAATGTGCTTGCGGTGTTTTGTTTAAAAAAAAAAAAACACCATTTCCTTTCTCTTAAATGATTCAGGTTCATGATTGGTAATGTTTTTTTTTAATCCCTTTCATACCTTCTGGTTCTGCTGCAAGGTCCGATCTGCTGAGACCCGTCAAGACACGCCACTGGTGCGAAACAATTAAAGACAGCGTGGAAGAAAATTGAGGTTTTAATCAATATGCAAATGAGTCATTTGTTGGGTTGAGAGACAGTCAAGTAAGTTCATGTCTTTTTTGTGTGTGTGTGTGTGTGTGTGTGTGAGATGGGAGGGGGAATTTTAGCTTTACATTCAAATAGTCTGTTAACCAGGTTTTGGATGAAAAACTAGATGAAAAGCAAAACATACAAGGCATACGATTGCTCAGGAAAACCATGAATCTCAGACAACACCCCTTGCCATGCATGCACTTGCCCACAACCACATACAAGAATAAAACAAGCACACAATATCAAACAAACACTCAAGCTGTGACACCGGGTGCCCTAAAGGAAATGAGAAGATGTCAGAGAAGATGAAGGGATTCAAAATAAACTAATAAGAGTTACAGACATCTGAGCAACGGCTGAAGCTCATGAACGGATGCTAGAAATCCCTGCAGCCACAGCTTAATAAGCATTTTTTTTCTTTGTTTTTCTGGACTTACTGTGAGATTGTGGAGCTGTCATATCACTCTAAGAAAGAATGAATCTGACAAGACAAGACCAAACAGATAATCTGACAGAGAAATGATGTCTCAGTATCCAACGTTCAATTAACGTTAACTATCATATAAAGGAATAACAGAGAAAGGAGGCTAGTATCCTCTTTGAAACACTGTATAAAAAAAATGGGAAATTAATATATGATGTGATTCAGTCTCGTACCTACAGCCAATTGCAATGAAATGCTGCTAAGAACCGAAGTCACTGAGGATGCACAATATATCGGTTATCTGTCAATATTAATGAGGTATTTATAGTACCAGTTAACACTGGATATTTAACTGTTTGTGTACATTTATCTCTTTTTAACATTTGCACTACCATTCAAAAATTGTGATTTTTTTATGTTTCTGTTCCATTAGCAAAGGTCAAACCACAATGAAATTCATTTTTTTAAATTTCAAAAACATATAGCTTAATGCTTTGACTTGAATTATTGACCTTTCTGTAAATCGGTGCTGCTTTAATTCTTCTACGTTTGATTTGGTAGATTTTTATAAATGACAGTTTTTCTCATATACAGTACTTGACACTGTGAAACCCTGTATTGTATTATTTGTTCATTCTTCGCCTTGGTATAACTGAACTCCATTACCAAAATGCCATGGGTTGTCGACTGGAGAGACTGTGCAAGAAAATTGGTCTTGAAGTGCATAAACAAATGTACTCAGAACACTTAGTACAGCTAAATCATCTTTTTATGCAAATATAATTGCCACTGGACAGAGTATTACAAAGACTTTGTTTAGCATTGTCAAACTGTTGAAGCCTTTTGATACGGTTTCCTTTTCTCCCACTTTAATCTAAGATTAACAGTACATCAATTATTACCTAAATCTGTTTTAATGTTTAGTGATTACTAAATTGGATACAAACAAATCTGTCAGTCTGTAAGTATGTCTTTCTTTCTCATTTTGAGCTAACTTCTGAAGATTATATTACTAAATTGATTATGAAGTCTAAGTCCTCCACATGTTCACTTGATTTTTAACTACTGTTTTTGTTAAATTGTGCATTCATTAAATTTCCCCTGTTATTACAGGCATAATAAATTATTCTTTATCTACTGCTATGCTGTTCCTAAATTAGCATCTATTACTTAAATTCTTAAAAATATTATCCTAAAGATTTTAATAATTATCAGCCCCTTTCCAAACTTCCTGTTATTTCAAAAATTCTTAAAAGAACATAGTAACTCAGCATGAATTACATCTTAAAAGTAATGACCTCTATGAGCACTTCCAATTGGGCTTTAGATCTAAACATAGCATTGTTAAAATTACAAACAATCTTCTTCTTGCAGCTGATTCCAGCCTTCTGTCTATTTTTATTCTTTTAAGCCTGGTTTCCACCGAGCAGTACGGTTCAGTACAGTACGCAATTATTTCCGTTTCCATTGTCAGAAGTTGTGAATGGTACCAGAATAGCAAACCGTGCACTTTTTTTGTGATCCTTCAGTTGGGGTACCTAGCACAGTAGTCCGATACCTAAAGGATGGAGCTAGACTCATTGATTGGTTTGCTTGCGTGTGCTACAAGGGGAATGACAATACAAGGGGAATGAAATGTCTCGACCTTCACTCAGCGTGTGCAGTACAGTAAGAGTGTATTTTAGAATTTTATATTCTCACACACATACACAGACAAATGTCATGCTTTCTTCTTCGATACATACGGACTGTACTGTATACCCTTCGCTGGAAATGAGGCTTTGGATATTAGTGCTGCATTTTATGTCATTAGTCATTCAGTATTATTAGATTGATTGGCTTGTCTTGGGGTAACTGATAATGTACTTCATTGGTTTTCATCTTAATGACAGAAAACAGTTTGTACAGATTAAGAATGTTCAATCTGAGCCCATTTTAGTTACTCACAGTGTTCCACAGGGGTCAGTGTTGGGTCTGCTTTTATTTATATTTTTGCATTTTGGTCATATTTTTCACTCTTATGGTATTAAATTTCATTTTTACTTCGATGATACACAACGGTGTATCTAAAATCCTAATATTTCCCATCCCCCTCTCGAAATTACTAAAAGTCCTTCTTGTTGGGTGTAGGTCTACTTTATCTAAAACTCAATCTTTTTCTTTGCTTATTGATAACGGTTCGGTTAATAGTTCTACCCAAGTGAAAAGGTGTTTTATTTGATGGTGTTTATTGGCGTTATATTTTATAGTTTGCTTTATTTTGGTTCACACACACTATTTCATGTATTGCAATTTTTATTTACGTAACATTGCTAGACTCTGTTCATCATTTTCTCAGCACAGCACTGAAGTTCTTTTTCATGCTTTGGTAACACCACAGATTGATTATTGCAACTGAAAAAAACAACTTCAACTGCAGCTAATACATGCAGCAGCAAGTACTGTTACCCATTCACATACTTCTGACCATGTAACATCTATTCTTTTCCAGCTACACTGGCTTCTTCTACGATATTGTCTTCATTACAAAATTTTGTTGCTCACGAGACCAGTCCAATAAACAAACCTGGGTTGAACGATGGCGAACGTAATCCTGAGGATGAGGCAAACGAGTAATCCACAAGGCGAGCTAGAGTTCAAACGGGGAGCAAACAGTGTCCGAAACGGCAAGGCAAATGATAATTCCAAAACAGGCTATAAACTTCAGGGCAGGCGGAGATCAGACGAGACGAGATAACAGGCAAGGATCAGGCACAGGTAAACAGACTAAGAACAAGGCTAGACTAGAGACTAGAAACTAGAAACAGGGAATGGCTCCGTAAAATAGCTATCAGCTAACACTGTGATATATGCTAAACAATACTCAGCAGTGAGAGAGAGGAAGTCCATGGCTTATGTAAGGTGTGTGATTAGCTGCAGCTGAGTGCGTGTAATCAGTGCAATGGATTGTGGGAACTGAAGTCCAGTGTAAGTCTAACAGTCTTTGCAGTGTGAGAGTCAATATGATGGTAGGGCGACCTCTTGTGGTGAATGAACGGAAGTTCATAGACTGGATTCGTGACACTTACAAAGCTCTTCATAATTTGGCTCCTCCTGATTTGTCTGACCTCCTTCAATGATACATTCCTATACGTTCTCTAAAATCATATTTTGCAGTCTTATTGATTTTTCCAAATTTAAAGTTAAGTTCTTTTGGTGACAGAGCCTTTAGTTGTGCAGCCATAAAATTATGAAATTCTTTACCACTGCATATCTGCCAGCTGGATTCCCGGCTGATTTCCCAGTTTAAAACTCAGATAAAAACTTATTTATTTAGAATAGCTTTTAGTGATTTCATTGTTTGATTTGTTTGTCTTTGCCACAGCCATATCACCCTGCAGCCCAAGACTGGTTGCCCACGGAAGCTAAGCAGGGTTGAGCCTGGTCAGTACCTGGATGGGAGACCTCCTGGGAAAACTAGGTTGCTGTTGGTAGAGGTGTTAGTGAGGCCAGCAGGGGTGCTCACCCTGTGGTCTGTGTGGGTCCTAATGCCCCAGTATAGTGACGGGGACACTATACTGTCAAAAGAGCACTGTTTTTCGGATGAGACGTTAAACCGAGGTCCTGACTCTCTGTGGTCATTAAAAATCCCATGACACTCATCGTAAAGAGTAGGGGTGTAATCCCGGTGTCCTGGCCAAATTCCCTCTACTGGCCCTTGTCAATCAAGCCCTCCCTAAAATCCCCATCCACTTGATTGGCTCTATGACTCTCTCTCCTCTCCACCTGTGGCTGGTGTGTGGTGAGCACACTGGCGCCGTTGTCCTGTGGCTGCCGTCGCATCATCCAGGTGGATGCTGCACACTGGTGATGGTTGAGGAGAGACCCCCCTACATGATTGTAAAGCGCTTTGGGTGTATGGCAATACACAAGAAAGCGCTATATAAATGCCTCATTCATTCATTTGTTTTGGATTGATTGTATTTTATTGACTTTTGTTGTAAGGTGTCCATGAGTGCTGTGAAAGGTGCCTATAAATAAAAGGTAGTATTATTATTATAAAGAAATTAATGTTTTATTATATATTATTTTAAAATATTTCTATTTCAAATAAATGCTGCTCTTTTTAACATTTTATTGAACGAATCCTGAAAAAAATCACAGTTTCAATAAAAATATTAAGCTGCACAACTGTTTTCAACACAGAAATAAAAATATATATTATTATTAATAATGTTCACACCATTCACGTTACTGCTTTTACTGTATTTTTGGCCAAATAAATGAAGCCTTGGTAAGCGTAAGAGACTTTCAATTAATCAATCAATCAATCAATCAATCAATCAATCAGTCAGTCAGTCATTCAGTCAGTCAATCGTACTGACCCCAAACTTTTAAACAGTATAAGATTACTTTTGATCTCATCTAATACCCACTTAAAACTTAAAAAACACAAATAATTTAATAACATTATTGATTTTAAGATTTATTAAAGATTACCATTATTTTTTTAAAGTCTAAATTCACTTGTGTCACTTAAAATTACTTATTTTATAGTGTTTTATTTGTACACAAAATAGCATAGAGATTTAAATCACAGAATCATAAGAGATTTTGATCATTAAAATTATCTGCCATAATTTTAATGTTGCTGCATCCCTAATACAAAAAGAAAAAAAAAAAAAAAACAGTGCAAAAAAAAAAAAAAAAATCCAATCTAGTAAAGCAATTAATACATTGTTTCATGAAAAGACAGAATGATCTCTAGACACATGGCAGTCAGAGTGATGGATGAAAATCGTGCCTTGCTTTCGTGATCAAGTCATTATTGTGCAGGAAGGGTGGTTGATGGGTCACCCTGATGAGTCACCGCTAAGATCCACCCAGGGTTCCCTGGAAGGAGCTGAACGTCAGCTTGATTTAAAATACATTTGATATTTTTTCACACAGAGAGCTAAGCCTATAAAACTGCCTGACATTTAATTTCTGTATTTTTTACAAAAGCTGTATAACAGACATCTTATAAATTCTCGCAGATACAGCTAGTAAAACCCCTGCTAAGTTAATGTTGTAAACACACATTTTCATAAAGTAAATCTAAGTGGAGAAAATGTGTACCTGACATCTTCTGTTTGCTAGACATCAGAGATTAAAATACAGAATGAATTGTTGACATACTGTAGCAGAATAGAACTAAAAACATAATATGGGTAGCATAAATATGGTGTAGCAATAGTTGATAAGAAACGTTTTGGGTTCATATTACCTTGGTACAGTCTGTGACATTGTTTAGATCTCTTCTGAAACTCTAGAGGAAACATGTCTAAGATGTGCATCTCATGACTGATGAGAAAAAAAAAAAAAAACCCTAAACATGCAGCAACATCATTGGACCCAGTGCACAAAATCAATACGCACTCAATGAACAGATAAATGCTTCTGTCCACAAATGTTAAATCGGCAAACGTGTCTGCAAAGCAACCATTTAAGTGTGTCTGCAGGTATATTCAGGTTCTGGCATTTTATTTGAAGTAGGAGTCCAACAATTCACTTGTTTTCTCAATGCATCTGCTGATTTATATGTACTGAAATATAATAAGGTATGAAGTGTTTGCCCTGGCCCATAATCAATTTAAAATGCTAAAAAAATAAATAAATAAATCACAGTTTGTAAAAGACAATATAGGTAATGATATGGTTTATTGAATCTAATTTAATCAGGCTGAATTTGTTTTTGCATTTAATTGAAGACAAGTGAATGACGAACCGAATCAATTTGCTATCAACCCAAAGACTCACACCACTAATCTGAATACTCATGCAATTTAGAGAAAATAAAGAAAAATAGTAAGAGCTTTCAAATAAATCATACCATTTTATCCACTCACAAAGACAACAGCTAAAATGAGACCAAAATAGATTGCCCAAAAATGTTTGGTAATGGGGAAATGAAAAGGCTAAGCTAATTGATTTTCAATATTAATATCATTTTCCAAGGACAGAAAGCCATTACATTAGCACTTCTAATTAGCAGCCTTTCTTATCAATGTATCCAGTCTACTGGGATGCACAGAAGACCAGCATCTCTTCATAGCTTTCAAATCTCAAATAGTTTTAGAGATCCTGAGCATGCAATTTCTAGGGAAATACCTAAAAAAAAGAGATAGTAATTTATTCATAAATTTATTCTGCTCCATGAGAAATGAACTGCTGAGTGATTTATGTATGTATACTGTATAATCACAGTCCAATTTTTTCTTCCATATAGACCATATTCAAACAGACTATGGTGTAAGTCAAGGTAGACTGAATAAAACAAGCCTTTTAAAAAACAAACATGTAAAACCTTCAAATTTAGCTCTGGAAAACGAGAAGTGTGATGCAAAATGAAAGGAGGTGCAGCTTTAATCCTGAATTCCCATTACCAAAAATAAATTGAAGACAATAAACAAATATGACGTGAAAGCAGTTCTCAAGCAGTTTGTGAAACACACACGTGCACGCACACACACACACACACACACACACACACACACACACACCAGTGCTATCAGAAAGGTGGCTGCAAACACACTTGTTCCAAATTGACTCTGCAGGCACACAGCGTCACAAATCACCCCCACTTATTTCCCGGAGGGACTGAGATATTATCAACCCACTGTGTATTAATGAACAGCTCCAATCCATACATTTCTCCTTTCCCTGCTCCTCACTTTCATTTGCTCTCCATTTCTTTCATTACAACTCTCCTTTTGTGACTCTTCTCGTTGTCCCCGGCCTCATCTGTTCTTCTCCCTCTCTGATTTCATACTCAGAGCCAAAACGCATTACATCTCCAAATGGCTCTCGCTCCACAGTTTGCATCTGACATCTATAAACAAGTACCGTCCTGCCATACCCTTACCATCCTTCACGTCTGATCTATTATAGCATTCTCCCAGTGAGCACACAGGGACTGCACTGCACTGTTCTTCCTTCCTGAATATGTCAAACTGCATGGAAGCATTGTCTTTACATTCAGATTGTTGCATTCTGTCAATGGAACACTGAAGACTTTTATAGAAGGAAATCATAAAATGTAGACATTTAGAAGGATGTTTTCATGTTTTAATATGAAATGATTATAAATTAACCTAAAAGGGAATAAAATGTGATTGATGCCATTTAACCAGGTTGAAAAAGATATAAAAAAGATGATTTTTTTGAAGTTCTGCATTACAAAGAAAATACTACTTCAGTATTTCTACTTCAAACCCTCACATTTCATTCAAATTCTTATTTATTTATTTATTTATTTATTTATTTATTATTTATTTTATTTATTTATGTTTTTGCAATTATTTGTGAAATTATGATGGAGAGACCTTGAAGTTGTCTTCCATCACTTTTTTTTTACTGTGTTCTTACTGTTTTTGTTCATTTTATAACAATAATGTGGGGTTTGCTGGTTTATATTTCCTGTTTTAGATGAGTGGGCATGGCTTGAACTTGTGATAAAGTGCTCATTTTAGCTAATTTATGGAAATGTGGTGGCAAATATGTTTTGTTTTATCTGTTCTTTTTATTGTATTTACCTATTATTTATTAATCATATTGTGAGGCAAGAGTTTATTTTATTTTAAAAAATGGTATTTTCCATTTTGTAAGAGCGAGAAAGTTGTGTATTTAAGATGGCTGTCACTAGCAGGGATTAAGAGCAAACTGAAGAAGGTTATTATAGGGCTGCTTGAGCATGGTAAACTCCTGCCTAATTTGTTTAGAAGGGAGTTTGGACTGTTTTAGCAATTAATTATTCTAGTTTTTAGGCTAGATTTTATTAACCTTTGTTTTTATGCTCTTAAACATATTTATTTGCACATTTGCACATCTGCTCCAAATAAACACCTTTTTTCAACCCTTTGCTTCACTCCCGTATTTATGATCCTGCTTGTGTCCGCTTTGGTCCCTATCACAGAAATGTACTAACAATTTCTGAGTAAAATTGGTTTCCATGTCAAATTCTTTTCAGTACATGTTCAGATCATACATTTTATACTTGACTTTTGAAAGTGCACGAAATGTTCACATACACACACACACACACACACACACACATATATATATATATATATATATATATATAGCTTCAAAAATTTATATAAAAAAATGAAAAAAAAATGTGATTTATGTGTAGCAAAAAAATATGACTAAATAATGTCCATTCAGATAAGACATTTTGTACTTCACTTTTCACATTGCTTGGCTGAATGATTTAAGGGTATTTTTGAGATTCAGACAGCATCCTGTGGTGGTAAATTGTGGGTATGATTACTTGTGATCTCTCTGCTGATAGCTTCACTCTATTGACAAAAAGCTCAAGGGTGTTGCTAAGATATCTAAGGAAATGGTGCTGTGCAGAACTTCCCGCAACTTCAAGCACAAGCCAAGTAAAAGCATATAAAATATCTAGTACCTGGTGCAGTTTTATAGATGTCTTGAGAAAAGAGTCTTGGTCACATCTTTAGGCTTTGTAAACAGTAGAGAAAAAACAATACTGGAGCTTCCCACGCTTTTTTTTTTTTTTTTTTCCAGATTTGTTATCTTTTGCAGGTATGGTATGTTGAAGCAATATGGTGGCTAGTCTAATTCAATAGCTACATAAAAGGACAGTTCACATCAACAAGCATGTTTGCCACAAAAATTTGGTCCAATTTTTATGTGTAATATGTCTGTTCAGACAGCCCGATCTCATGGCAATTCGTACATATTTTACGAGGTGGCTAATTCGGCCGAATTCGTACGACCTTACTCGTACAAATTCATATGATTTTTGCTAAATTGTACGTATTTTACGAGTTGCCAATTCTTATGAATTTTTACGAATGACCTACACCTAACCCTACCCCTAAACCTACCCGTCACTGGGGTTTAGACAAATCGTACAAAATCGTGAGGTCATATGAATTAGCCACCTCGTAAAATACATGCGAATTGGTCGTGAGATAGCGTTGGTTCAGACGAATACATAAAAAGGGGAAATGGACTGAGACATAAGACACAAATTTCCTTTTCTGGCATGCACTTGTCAAAGAGAAGAAAGGAAGTCAAACAGCCGTTCAGATTTCTGTATTCACTATGGAATTTATCAAACAACACCAAATACAAAAGTTCAAAGACCAGATTCTTCCTCTGCTATTCCAACTCTATTTCACGACCAGTTCATAAAACCTTACTCATACGATTTTGTACAATTTCTGTGAGGGTTTGGTTTAGGGGCAGGGTTAGGGGTAGTCTTTCGTACAAATTCCCGCGAATTTGCCACCTTGTAAAATACGTATGATTTTTCACAAATCATACAAATTGGAATTTGCCACCTTATAAAATATGTACAAACTGCAATGAAGTTGGGTTGGATATTCACTGTCACTTAGCAAAATAGCCACCAAGCTGTAGTTTTATGTAACAGCAGTTCTGGGCATGTGATCAAAAGTGTGAATCTTATTGGTTGGTCTAGTTTTATTCACAGCATGATGGAAAAGAGATGACACCTCTCTGTAAAATTGTTGGATTGACAGAATACAAATGTTTTTGTTTGTGTTTATGGCACCAAATTTTTGCACCGAACATTCGTCTTGGTGTAAACAGGCCATTACAGCATGTTCATCTACTTAAACTAATGTATTATTATCAAATCACAACTCCAATTAATTTCCACAAATTAGCTTGAATCTTCCGACTTACCATTGTTTTTATTTAACCCAGAACCATTAGCATATTTTTAGAATTATTCCTTAAAACACTGCAAGACTTTAATCTGAAGATATAATTAGGCAGGAGAGAAAAGCATTATAAATAACAGCATGCGCATAAACTAAATATTCTTCCTGCATGTAAGAATTAAGCTGATAATTAGGTGATATTTATGCAACGTAACTCAGGTTAATTGTATGCTGCATAATGCACCATCCATTAAAATAGTCTAGCAGTCCCTTAGATAAGGCACAACAACTGAGCCAGACGAAGAGAGCATAAAACTCCTAAAAAGACAAAACCCTACTAAAAACAACAGAGATTGTAGTCATTTGTTAGAAAAGACACAAAAGCGTATCTTCCAGACCAGAATTGTCTGCAAGTTCTTTGGCACATACACTTGCAACAGTTCATTCAGATGACTAGGATGTGCTCTCTTCTGCAATGCTGTAATTACAACAGCCAACTACTGAACTTGGTGACACATAATTACATGAATTATGGGAACAGTGTGTTAGAGAGACTTATTAATGGGAGGTTCAGTGATGTGTGAAGTCTTCCGGTTGTCGATTAACACTGAGGTGGAGCTTGATATTATTTTATAAAGTGTTGAATGTCTTTGAAAATTTGGATAAATTTGCCACGCTGCTGCCAACAAGTCTGATGATTACTTTCTGGTGAAGAGAACTTGAACTTTATGTAATGAAATAAGAAAGTGATATAAATGAGCAGATATGACAAGAATTGGATTATAAAGCTTGTAACATGGCTGCAATTGAAGTACAGAAGCATCCATCATGATCTCATGACTGGGTGACTTCAGAAAGACTGCCTGAAGCTGAAATGCAACCAGAGAGAGATAAGGGCTTTTCACTATGTGCTTAAACCTGGGTTAAGCAACATTTCAGACTTTGAGAGGTGGTTAGTGCCACTTTTAACGCAGGGTTATGAAACCCTGCTCCAAAGTACCACTTCAAATGGGTTAACCCCGACTGTAGTGCCAAAGGTGAGTAGTGTGAAGTGATGCAGTGCGAGAATGATGCAGTGAGTTGTTTATCAACAGACAACCAATCATAAACTGCCTTAGTGCTCACAATGCTCCAGACTGTGAATAGAATAGAATAGAATATAATAGAATAGAAAAGGAAAACATTTTCAATGTTTCATTAAAAAGAACCAGTTGTTTGTTGATAAGCAAGGGAAACCAATCACAAACTGCCCCCCCACACACAAAAACATACACATAATAATAAAATACAATTATATTATATTATCAATTAGCTAAATATTTTGAATATTTTATTAAAAAGAACCAGTTATTAGTTGTTAAGCAACAGACAACCAATCATAAACTGCTCCCACCACAAATAAAGTAAAATAAAATAAAAATAATAAAAAATAAAAAGTAAGGTAATTAATAAATAGATAAAATGAATAATAAAATATTTTGAATGTTTCATTAAAAAGAACCATTTGCAACAGACAACCAATCACAAACTGCCCCCCTAAAAAAATAAAAATAAAATAAAAATTATATTAATAATAAAATATTTTGACTTTCATTAAAAAGAACCAGTTATTAGTTGTTAAGCAACAGACATCATAATCAAAAATCAAATCATAAATCGCTCCCACCACAAACAAAATGAAATTAAAAATAAAATAAAATAAAATAAAATAAAATAAAATAAAATATGTATTTTTTTAAAGAAGTGTGGGGGGGGTTGGTCAATTTAATGAAAGTCATTCTACAAAATATCTTCTTTCATGTTTCAGAAAAGCAAGAAAGTCACACAGGTTTTACATGAGACATTATGACATGCAGAATTTTCCATTTCAGATGGGTCCCTTTAAGAATGACTCTTGATGATTAACAGTTTCAAGTGCGACAAGCCAAACTGAAACAAGAATTACAGTGAAAATCAGGAAAAAGAACCTGAAACACCTCCAGACTGATAGAGTACTCAAGAGTACTTCATCCAAAACCTATATCCTTTAATTAAACACACAGTGTGGCGACAGAAATGGAAGAAGGTGGATGCAGTCCCCATGGCAACACATCTCCACACCACCCAGAGCACAGCGGGCCAAACAGTGATGTGATGAGGTGAGAATGGCCAATGGAGATTAATAGTTGAAAAGTGAAAAGGAACATGAGAGCAATGAGAGCAGATCAAAACAAGACATCATACAGACATATATGAGAACGAAATGTGACAGAATAAATTGCATCCACATCTGCCTCTAAATACCAGCGTTCAGTTAGATCAACATCAATTAGTTCTAGCACTTCGTGTGTGCTGGTATAACATTAAACATAGCAAGAGATGCCTCAGGAATGGACAAATGTTGGAATTTGTTTAGAGGGTACTTATGTTTGAAGTGGAGGTTTATTACAGAAACGATTTTGAATATTTTCTCATACACAGTTCCCATTTTGTACCATTTTGGCTACTAGTGGCATGTGTTTTCCCTGGAAACCAAACCCATGACCTTGCCATTGTTAGCATTGCCGGTGAACATTTTGTACTCATGCAATATGTTGTATAGTATTATCATAATTTATTTCTAATTAAACATCTTGACTAGGGACATAAATTATCAAAGTTCCCCTTCATTCTCTTTAGTTAATGATTAAGTTGAGTAATGGTAGCCAGTTAATAAGCAAACGAACTAGTTAGCTATTTTACATGACATACAGTTACAATAGTAACACATTTTCTTATGCTTTAAAAAGCAAGTGCAACAGGTGTGATGAGGTGTGATTTTCTTTATCACTAACCGAAGTGTTAAGTGTAAGACACTGCACTGGGACATGTGATACATTTTGGTTTGTAATTATCACTTCAGTCATTATTTATTAGTCAGTCATTCATGAAATAACATAAAAATGTTTGTACACTCTCATGTTCTTCAGTTCGGTCCGGTGTCATGCTGTGTATTGCTACTAGCCAACAGCCACCACTCCATTCTCTCAATTACAGGCCACCTGTGCCTCAAGCACCTGTGCTAAATCAATAATCTACTCACTTGTTTACTTCAGCTGAAGGCACTTACAGCACAGCACTGACATGTTAGCACAGGAATGAGCAGTGGACTCTACAGCTTCACTCTGCTGCTGATATTGATGAGCATCAGTGATTTAACATTCATGAGAATCCACAGTTGAATGTCATCATGCTAGATGAAGTCATTATGAAGATGGTGATCTCTGACCAGTGCATAAATTAGACACAGAGGAGATTATATTTCAGGTAACCCATGAGATGAAATTCAATTAAAATACTAGTTCTAGTGTATGAATATTAACACACACACACACACACATATAAATTATTATTTGTATGTTATTTTTGGTCAGTAAGAAAAATATTGCAATGGGGTAATATGGAAATGTCATCATCTATTAACTTGGTTACATTTTTTAGGTTTAATTATATGTTTATCATGACAACTCTCAGAGGATTGTAGGATTTGTTATGAAAATGTTAGGTCTTGGTGGAACAGATCTGCTACACTGCTGCTGCTGAATTGCTGCTGCTGCTGTTGGTGTTATTGTAGATTGTTGTTGCTGCTGCTGCAAAGCAAATACAGGAACTTGCTACTGCCAATGCATGCAGTAATACTGTCAGACCTGTGTCCTGTCTTGTGTTGTAATTTTCTGTCTCGTGCTCCCCTAGACTTAATTTTCCCTCATGTATGCCCATATTTGGTTATGTTCCTGTTCCTGTCTTTATTGTTTCAAGTTTATTAGTCCCTAGCTGTATTTGATTAATTAATTTTATCCTGTGTACTTAAGTTCCTGTCTGTTCAGTTCTGTTTGGTCTGGTCTACTCATTACACTCCCTGTGTGTCTCCATCCTGCCTTGTTTTGCCCTGTTGTTTTGGATTAAAGACTGTTATTTTGAAACTCTCGTCTCCTAGATTCCCTTGTGTGCACCGTGACAGAAGACCAGACCAAAACAGTAAGCGGCGGCCATTCACCTGGTTTGTTTTCCGGTTTTTAAAGTCTTTTGTTTTTCTGTTTTGTTTTTGTTCTCCCCTGCGGCATGGAAGTTGCCACTCGTCATTCCGCCCAAGCGCGCTAAAGCTAAGCGTGGGAGTTTGGCGGGATTGCCTCGAGCGCTGCGAGCCCACTGGCCGCTCATCAGTCAAGTAAGCTGGCCGTTCATCTGTCAAGCCCATCCGCTGCGGCTAACCCAAGCCCGCCGGCTGCTCTTCAGTCAAGTTCAGCGGCCGTTCATCTGTCCAGTCCGCCGGCTGTGGCTAACCCAAACCCACCGGCCGATCCTCAGTCAAGTAAGCCAGCTGTTCATCTGTCAAGCCCGCCGGCTGCAGCTAACCCAAGCCCGCCGGCTGCTCATCAGTCAAGTTCGCCGGCCAATCCAAAGTCAAGTTCGCAGGCCGCCACTCACTCAAGCCCACCGGCTGCGGCTCTCTCAAGCCCGCCAGCCATTTCGAAGTCAAGCCGCCGGCTGCGTCTCCCTCAAGCCCGCCGGCCGCTCTGAAGTCAAGTCTGCCAGCCGCTGCGACGTCAAGTTCGCTCTAGTGGATCCAGTTCCCCAGTTTCAGTCAGCAGTGCCATTCCCAGTCACCGAATCCAGCCCCTGACCAAGAGTCCAGTGCAGGCTCCAGCCCCTATCCAGAGTCTTGTCATGTCCCTTAAAGTATTGTCCACAGGAACAGTTTTAATCAACCTTGTCTTGTCTTGTCTTGTCTTGTCTGTTGGGGTTCTCTTATTGTCTCAATGGAAGCGGTTCCTGAGATCACCCCTGAGAGGGCCCCTGACTCCACGTCCAGCCCAAGGAGGGCTGTTGTGCTCTCGTCATGCCCAGAGAGTGCCTCAGATTCCGAGCCTAGCCCTAAGTGGGCTCCTGTTCCTGTGGATAGCCCCGAGGAGGGCTCCTGTTCCTGAGTTTAGCCCACGGAGAGCTCCTGTTCCTGAGTTTAGCCCAAGGAGGGCTCCTGTTTCTGAGTTCAGCCCAAGGAAGGGCTCCTGTTCCTGAGTTTAGCCCAAGGAGGGCTCCTGTTGCTGAGTTTAGCCCACGGAGGGTTCCTGCTCCTGAGTTTAGCCCCAATGTCTCCCCAAGTTATTTTTTGGGGGGGTGGGGGGCTAATAGGATCCAGTCATACAGGCCGGGGTGAAGGATGAGGCCACAGCCATGAAGACCGCCTGCCATGGCCTCCAGAGCTCCCTGCTCCGCCATGGCTCCGGAGTCCCCTGATCCATCCTCCCCCGTGTCTGTCCTGAGGGGCCTCCAGAGTGCCCACCCCACTCCCTGTTGGATGTTAGGAGGCATGTGGATGCACCTTCTGGGAGGGGGGAGTACTGTCAGGCCTGTGTCCTGTTGTGTTGTAGTTTTCTGTCTCGTGCTCCCCTAGACTTAGTTTTCCCTCATGTATGCCCATATTAGGTTATGTTCCTGTTCCTGTCTTTATTGTTTCATCATTAGTTTAGTAGTCCCCAGCTGTGTTTGATTAATTATCTATTTTTATCCTGTGTACTTAAGTTCCTGTCTGTTCAGTTCTGTTTGGTCTCGTCTACTCATTACACTCCCTGTGTGTCTCCATACTGCCTTGTTTTGCCCTGTTGTTTTGGATTAAAGACTGTTATTTTGAAGTTTACCTCTCGTCTCCTCGATTCCCTTGTGTGCACCGTGACAAATATAGTGCTGCGAGTATTTAAGACCTACTTCTGCTTCACAAATAGCATATAAAATAACCCATAGCAGATCTGTACAGGTGGAGCTGGGGAGCTGGAGGGTTTCAGAGGAACTCTGAAAGCATGCTGCAAACTGCTCTAGTGAAAGCTAACCAGCCATTTAAATGTAAAGCAGTAAGCTCTTTGGCTGCATATGCAACATAAACCAATCAGCTTGTGCCAAGTAGTTTAACACTGTGAATATCATCAGTTTGCGTTAGCGACCCATCAGCCTGCGCCATCTAGAGTTTCATGACATAACTTGGGATTTTAGTTTGCCATCATCGACAACAACAACAAATCTCAAAACAAAACAAAACTCAACAAAAATAATTTTGAGTATGTAGTATTATCCTCCTTATATACAGGAGAGGTACTTTGTATAATATAAATGAACAATTAGAATATAATTGGTCATTTATAAAATCTAAAATATTACAGATTCATGTAAGACTGGGTGATATGGACCAAAAATCATATCTCTGTATTTTTTTTATTATTATTATTTTATTATTATTATTATTATTATTATTATTATTATTATTATTATTATTTCTACAAAGTGTTCTAAATGTTAATAAATATTTTCATAAGGCACACCATGGGTAAATGGAGCTTGCAAAGCACTTTGTTTCACATCCTGCCAAGTGTCTTCCGAACAATGTGGAAACTGAAGACTATGAAATCTAATATAGTAAATATTCCTATGTAATATATGTATATGTGTATACCTATATATACCTAGACATTATGTGTGAAATAAAGGGTTAATGTATAAATATTCGATTCTAATATATATATATATATATATATATATATAGATAGATAGATAGATAGATAGATATTTATATCTATCTATCTATAGATAGATAGATAGATAGATAGATAGATAGATAGATAGATATTTTTGTATGTTCATGCTTGGAAGTCAGCCATCCACGATGACTGTCATTTTAAGTTTTAAGCATTTTAATTGTTTTCATAGTATTCATGAGAAAAAGTCAAGTCTGAGTATGGTCTAAATCAAAGAGACATGTATATAGATAACACAATCCTCAGGGAACACAATCCTGAGAATGCCAGGGCAAAAACAAAGGCATCAATTTGTGAACAAAAAAGGCCACAAAAATAGAAGTGTTCATCTGTGTTGCCATCGCAACACTGAGTTTGGCAGTAAACCTGTAGGGCCTCTCTCTCTCTGCTTGAGTCTTAGTGCAAGGGTTATAACACCATTTGGAAAACACACACATAGTGACTTGAGTATGTTTTGGTCTTCGGTAAGCAAGATTGTATAGTATGATTTAAGACCTGCCAGACACACCTGTGGTGTCCCACTAACAAGCCTTTCTTAAAATACTCTGACCAAAATTATGAGTCATCGCGTCCTCTCACAAAAACCTGCAGACAATTGAACGCAGAGAACTAGGAGGCTGGAAACTAACTATTGGGTGAAAATCATGTTTTCATTTCAGTGTAAAATCAAACCATTTTAATGTAAATTTATGAGCCATGCTTTTCCTGTAATATATGTATCACCCTTTTTAATGCATGAAAGTGAAACATTTTCAAAAGAAGCCAGATTGGAAGTGAAATATGCTGGAAAGTACATGAATCTTAAAGGACACATCTGATGTATAAATAACACAGTCTCTTCTAAATGACAGATCTAAAGTTTCCAATAATGGCTGAGGCAAAGCACTCTGCTCTTAGGTTCGTTCTCCATAAATTACTGATAATTTGCTGTTCCTGTTGTGTAAGACATATTCATCGGAGGTCCTCTTGGTTGAAGGCTACTATATGCTGTACAAATTTTTAAATCCTCTAAGACAGACTTCCTGAAGGAGCTGCAGGGGATTGGTAAGTTGATGAAAAGCTAATAATTAATTAAATCATATGTAAAATTAAAATAACGCCATGAGACTGCATAATTAAAAGAACATTTCATCCAAAAATGAAAATTATCTGAAAATTTACCAAGGCCAAGATGTAAATGAGTTTGTTTCTTAATCAGAACGGATTTGTAGAAATGTAGCATTACATCCTCATTATCACTTATTACTCTGCAGTGAATGGATGTGCATAATCTTTCATGTCAAAATCTTTACACAAAAATTAACATTTACTGAAAATATACTCACCCTGAGGCCATTCAAGATGTAGTTTTTTTTTTTTTTTTTTTTTTTTTTATTCGTCAGAACAGATTTGGAGAAATTTAACATTACATCACTTGCTCACCAATGGATCTTCTGCAATGAATGGGTGCCGTCAGAATGAGAATCCAAACAACTGATAAAAACATAACAATAATCCACAGGTAACCAAAGCGACTACAGTCCATCTTTTAAAGTGAAAAGCTGTGAAAAACAATTCCAAGCTAAGATGTTTTAACTTCAAATGTGTCCTCTATCCATAATATTGCTTTCTCTGGTGAAAAAGTTGTCCCATCTGTTATCAAGTGAAAAAAGTACAAAATGGTTCTTAACAAATATGTCAGCTGATATGAGATGATAAAAGGTGATGGATTTTTTTTCAATGAAGGAAGTGTTATCTTGTCCAGATTCCTCAATGACTGATTTGTTTCTTACAAAAATGCAGCTTTTTCAGAAGATATTTCATTTTGGAAAAATTGGGCCAAAATTGTAGAGTGTACACTGAGCTTAAGATAATTAATGTACTAATTAATGTGGAGACCCCATGAAATTCCTTGAGTTAACCAAGTCCAGAAGTGAATATATACCACTGGTAAATAGCTATTTTTTTTATTCATTAACATTTCCACCACACTGTAATTTCCAGCACATCTTAAATCATGCACCGTGTTTAATGGCATTATGAAAAGTTACAAAAAAATAAAAAATAAATCAAAACATCCATCCTTTGATGAGGCAAACATACCACAATTCAAACCCAAAGGTACAATGTGAAAAGAGACCAACTAGGGTGGAATCAAACAAAGCAATCTAATCAAATGTGAAAAGGTCCCAAAAGTATAGCCTTTACAGCTAATTGTTTCAGTCAGAGGCTGATATTTCATGCATGTTTGTTCCATTTACAAAATCAAAGGCATGTCCCATTTTAGCATTGCACACACACATGCAACCATATCTGTTGCCTTAAAAGCCTTGTCTCTATCATTCTCTCTGAGTGGGTGTTCAGATCTCTCTCCTAATCCCACAGATATACCCGCATTACCAGAGAGGGGAACAAGAATGCTAATGCACAGTAATCTAGATGAAGCTCAATACTTTTGTGTTTATTCATGCTTTTTATGTGTTTACTTCTTTTATTGATATTTGTGAAACTACTGCATGTTCTTCATGAAATAGGAGCTTTGTCACAATATATTTAAAAAAATGCTCCATTGCAAGTCAACAAGCTCACACAAAAAGTCCAACTCTAAAGATATAATCATGGGATTTCTAATATCAACAGACATGACCAGGATCAGCACAATGAGGAACCTTCAATCCCCTGTGCTTCTGCCAGACAAAAGATGAATCCAGTGAAGAAAATTAAAAGGCAGATTAAATGTCTATGAGTCACACCACAGCGACCCTGTTGGACCCTGGCGAGTAAATAAACAAAAAGGAAAAAGAAAAAAACACTTTCCTTCTTTTTCCTTGAACATTTCTAAAGGCCATTTCTGTTTAAATGTGAAGGGACAACAACTGAGCAAAGCCATTTAAATGGAGCACCCTCCAAAGGTATCTGGACAATGCTGCTATAACAATATGAATATGGAATGAAGCCATGACTCTGGGGGTCAAATTCTGACTGTCAGCTCTCGTTTAAAGGGATTTCTGTTAAATAAATAAATAAATAAATAAATAAAGATCAAGATCATTTTATAACGAATGAATGGTGACTCCAGTGCAGAAGTCTTTCTTGTTGGAAGGAGATCAGAATGTCAAATTAACCATAATCATTAAAAAAAATATTCAGCTGGACTTTGCAGACGATGATATGAACCATTACATTTTAAATATTTTATATTTAGATTTGAATAGCCTTGAGAGTCCATGAAATTCACGGTGTGATGCTGCCTATTAGAATGCCGCTATAATCCTCCCAAAAATCAAGATATCACATGCACAAGAGTGCTTCTTTCCAGAGTATCTGCAGGATTGCAAATGTGATATTTTTTTAATACACTTCAATTTACAAGAAGTTAATATTGCAAGCTACATTTTGATACAAAATTGTTGGTTTTTGTTCTGTTTTGCTAATGAAAATAGTTCCAAAAAAGCAGGAAACCAGTTGCACATCTCTGAGCAAAACAGTGGTGTTTGAATGAATCAGATCTATTATATATATATATATATATATATATATATATATATATATAATTACATTATAAAAGATTATATTATAAAAGATTAATGATAAAATAAAAGATTAAAAAAAAATAATTTAAAAATGTAATCACAGTGTAAACGCATCCATGCCACCTCTGAGCTGCATTAAACTGTCTGTGTACATGCCACTTCAGACAAAACTGCTTTTTCACTGGAAAAGTAATTTTATAATTAGAGAACTAATCTGACGGCCCCCATTCACCGCAGAGGATCCCTGAAGTGATGTAATGCTACATTTCTCTACAGTGCCCTTATAAAAGGCAAAAATGACCATTAAATCAATTTAAATAACTTTAAAAATGCCCCTAGTATTACCCCTACAGGGTATACAATTATCATTATCGAAAAAATCCCAGAAAATACTGAGTGGAGGATGCAATAAGACACTTAAAAGCTTAGTTATATTTGTTTTATTTGTGCACAAAAAGTATTCTCATTGCTTCCTATCATTACAGTTGAACCACTGATGTCACATGAACTATTTTACTGATGTCGTTACTACCTTTCTGGGTCTGGGAACATTTCAGTTGCATTACTCTCTATGGAGAGTCAGAAAGCCCTCAGATTTCATCAAAAATATCTGTTTTGTGTTCCGAAGATGAACGAAGGTCTTACAGGTTTGGAACGATGTAAGGGTGAGTAATTAATGACAGAATTTTTAGTTTTGGGTGAACTAACCATTTAATACAAGACTAAGTGACAGAGAGGAGCGGCTGGATGGTTGATCTGAGAGGCCTGTGGCTATGATGGATGGCAATGTGTCCTTCTATCTAAACCTATAAAACACATAACAACACTTTATATTGAATTCTGAATTGAACTGGTATCCAGAGAAGAGAGATCGGGATAGGTGATATATGGACCCTGTTGGTATTTGTCACAAGTCTCACA
This sequence comes from Spinibarbus caldwelli, assembly GCA_039654775.1. NCBI lineage: Eukaryota > Metazoa > Chordata > Actinopteri > Cypriniformes > Cyprinidae > Spinibarbus > Spinibarbus caldwelli. Next base: position 20,451,791 of record CM077260.1, read on the forward strand.
GCAGCATTCTGCATTAACAGAAGCTTGAGGAGTCAGAAACATAGTCTTCTGGAAGCTGACCTGCATTTGGCTTGAAGAAAAAGAAATGCATGGAATAACAAGCAGAACCTAGTGCCCCAAAGCACAGTAGTTCTTCTGTGAATATAGCGTTGAGTTGGTTTGGGCATGTAGCCTTGGCCCTGGAATTATATTACGACTGACCTTCATAGAAGATTGAATATCTAGGTGTACAAAAGCATCATATCTGCTCAGATACAAACACCTTCACACTCACTGCAACGCTATGTCCAAACCTTTATAATGGACAGACAGTGAGTAGTCAGAATGGACTGAATAATTTAATGCTCTCTCCAGTTACTTTTCCCTACAGCATGCAGCAACTTTCTGCAGTATGGATAAAGCAATCACACTGAAAGTCATGATTGCTGAATAATTGCTCAACTGATCAATACTTTCAACAGTTATCTGTCCTCAATTATCTGTCCCTCAGGTTTATGTTAAAAACTGCCGCTCATAAACCAGTATACCAAAGATTTGTTGGCAAAGACACAGAAATTGATTGAATGAGAGCAAATAGGTAGTTGGCCACTGATCAGTTAAGCTGAAGGATCTAAGAATTCTTAATAGCAAATTGTGTGTAGCTTCCATACATCTGTTTTTGTTTCTTTTTTGTTTTTTAATAATTTATTCATGCATAATCATGGGATAGTAAAGTGTCCACTAATTACACACTCCAGAATCTCAGCAGAAATAGGTTATCCGAGTAATTTACAGCTACTATGAATTTGGACTACTGCTATTTTGGTGACATTGTTTTGAAAATACAAGTACATTTACTCAATAAAAATATAAAAACTGTGCAAAGTAGGGATGCACAATATATAAAACCACACCATCTAATTTTTTTCATGATATTCAATGCTCATTTCTTTTATATTTACATTTTAAAATGACTTTGCCATCATCTAACGCTCACTTAAAGGGTTAGTTCACCCAAAAATGAAAATTCTGTCATTAATTACTCACTCTCATTCAAAACCAGTAAGACCTCCGTTCATCTTCAGAGCACAAATTAAGATATTTTTGATGGAATCTGAGAGCTCTCAGACCCTCCCATAAATAGTGAGGGTCCTTACACGATCAATATCCAGAAATGTAGCAAAGAGATCGGTAAAATAATCCATGTGACATCAGGGGTTCAACTGTAATTTTACGAAGCTACGAGAATACTTTTTGTGCGCAAAAAAAAAAAAAAAAAAAATAGCAAATTTATTCAAATTTGTCTCCTCCGCGTCACCCTAGCGCCATTTTGGAGAATATCCGTAGGACACAAACTGCGTACGCTCTTCTGTGTCAGCCGCATACCGGATGCGCTGTTTTCGTTCAAATCAAAGCGTAAATATACATAGAAGACGTATCCGTGTGGTGTGGCTGACACAGAAGAGCGTACGCAGTTTGCGTTCAGCGGATATTCTCCAAAATGGCGCTACGCTGACTTAGAGGACACGAACTGTTGAATAAAGTCGTTATTTTTGTTTTCTTTGCATACAAAAAGTATTCTCGTAGCTTGCTACGTTTCTGGACCTTGATCGTGTAAGGACCCTTGCTGTCTATGGAGGGTCAGAGAGCTCTCAGATTCCATCAAAAATATCTTAATTTGTGTTCCGAAGATGAACGGAGGTCTCACGGGTTTGAAACGACATGAGAGTGAATAATTAATGCCAGAATTTTCATTTTTGGGTGAACTAACCCTTTAAAGTTAATCTCTAAAAAAAAAAAAAAAAAAAAAAAAAAAAGAAGAATATCACTGTTAAACGTAATATTTAGCAAATCTCGACATAGTCATATATACATATAATGTATATATGACTATGTCATATATACATAGATATATACATATAATGTCACTTCTAAAATGATGTATTTTAGTGGTCTGTTTGCCGTAGCAAGAAAATAATTATCGGTTGTATCAGAATTTTAATATCACCACATCTCAAGCTCAAAAGCAGAGCTACACAACTGTAATTGCACAACTCAGTTCACTCACTTTAATGTAAAAGGTGGCATGAACTGTGAGCCACACCACCACAGCACGCACATTATATATTCCATTTTCTTATTTCTTATCCTTCTAAAAACTCATTTTCACTCTTTGCGGTGTGGTTATGCCTCTGTAGACCCCTCTGTGTTAGGCTGAAAAAAGTGGTAGCTAGCAAATTTAAATGTAAATATCTGAGCCAGCACTCCCAAAAGAACTGGAAACAACAGCAAAGAAAGACTTTAATACTCCAACTCAGACTTTAAAGGTTACTTTTCAGCTTGATGTTATGAGCTGGGAATCAGTCGATATGATTTTGCCTTGTGTGGCTCTTTCCTAACTATTTAAATATCATGTTGGAGATTAACTAGACGAAAATCAATGAAAACTGCAGTTTTGCTGTCTGCCAGGTTCTGCAAGCATTAGGGAGCTATATCAATGTCAACGGCTCCAGCTTGAGAGTTGGGAAAATAAACTGCTTTATAAAATATACAATTTCAATTGATTCTGCTTTCAACCACAAGAATGCATTAGAGGTACATACTATCCGGTGGCGTCCACATCAAAAATCTGGTTTTCAAAATTAAATTTAAGCTTGGAACTAAAGGTTTTAGAATGCTCAGACATTAAAACAAATAAATGTTATGGTACAAACAGAATAAAAAAAAAAATAAATAAAAAAAAACCTTCAGATTCTGAGTCACTGATCAAATAATTTTGTGATCACGTGACTGTGTATATACGGTCAGCTCACAATCAACTGTATTTTAATCATGATCGATCTCTGCTTCTCTTGCTTAATTAAGCGTAATCATCCACCATATTGGCCTTTATTATATTATAATATTATCCTGACAGTTTTTGTTGTTGTTGTTTTTCTTATTTGACATTAATGTTATCTTGCATCAGGATCAAGTCTCAACAAGCTTTTATAGGGTTCCCATTTGTTGTCAAGAGTTCAAATCCTCAATCAGAGCTTTACTATTAAGAGCCGCACGATTCGATTACATTGAGAATCATGATCGTGATTCTAACATTACTCTGTAGAAAGGGGGTGGGGGGGGGGGGGGGGGGTGCAAGTAATCAAGTAAAAGTACAAGTAGTCAGTTTAAATTGTACTTAAAGTACAAATCCCCCAAAATACTTAAGTACAGTAATCAAGTAAAATTACTACCTGTAATTTAAAATACTAGTATTAGTATTTTACACCCCTGTTTAAAGCAGCATTCAGGTAATAAATATCTTCTTATTAAGCTACAAATGTTATTCAGTCAAGAGCACTGAGTGATTTTCTGATTTTATTTTATTGTTTGGGTCATATTAACAGCACAGACAGCAAGCAGTTGATACTGTATATTACGCTGCTGTCACTTTATACACAAATATAACATAAACATGTGATTTCTTTCCCAGCAGTTTACTTCCACACCGACTGTGTTTCTGTAAATTGTGTGTTTTTGACATAACCTTGTGTATATTTGACAGTTTATGCACCATAATACATGAAAGAGAACTTAGTTTAGTACTCAAATGCCGTGTGACAGCCTCTTTTTGTGCGTTCGCTTCGGATGTGTGCTCTCAGAAAAAAAAAGTATATCAGAATTTTAAATTGATTTGGCTTTAAAATGCATTACAACCGAACAGATTTTTGTTGGCAGAGTATCTGGCGCTATTCTGAATCTGGAAAAGTGGGCGGGGAGCAGCAGCTTATTTGCATTTAGAGACATGCATGCATGTACATGCGTGACGGGGTGTTAAAAGACAACTAAAGTCTTCTGACAGGTCAGAAAGAAGAGAACAATAAAGGAGGAAAACAAACCAACGCTCTGATTCAGACTGAAGCAATTTTGTGTGAAGCAGCCAGATGTGTGTATATTCAATTCAGTATATCAGATCTGTGCATTCAGTCTTAAAGTGACATCATCCTAAACCTGCTGCTGTCTGTAATCAATGCTCTTAAAGGGTTAGTTCACCCAAAAATGAAAATTCTGTCATTAATTACTCACCCTCGTGTTGTTCTAAATCCGTAAGACCTTAATTCATCTTCGGAACACATTTTGTGTATTTTTGATGAAATCCGAGAGCTCCCAGACCCTCCATAGACAGCAACATAACTGTAAACGTATCAAGGACACCGGTAAGATAGTCCATAGGACATCAGTGGTTCATCCGTAATTTTAGGAAGCTACGAGAATAATTTTTGTGCGCAAAGAAAACAAAAATAACGACTTTATTCAACTATTCTTCTCCTCATCCCATCTGCAGCGCGAGCCGCCATTGTGGAGAGAGTATCACAATGCATGCACTTGCTTGTGCGTGTTACGTAAGCAGCAGCACCGTGCACATGTGTTGTATTTATATTTTATATATTTATATATTGAATATTTTAGGGTTTTTTTGTTTGTTTGTTTTAACAGTGAAATACCAATTTGCTGACTAACAGCAAGGTCCTCTCATATGCCTGCGAAAAATGGTGCTGGAAACAAATATGAGACTGGAGAAAAAATTATATTTCACAAAACTTTTGTGTTTCCCCCATATATATATATATAACTATATAACTATATAAATAGAAACTATATAATGCACAGGGAAACTCAATACCTTTGAAGATTTCTACAGATTTACACTTTTGATATCCAACTTCTTGATTCTGTAATCCCATTACAGTATCTATAACAAAGAAATTATTAAAAACATTAATAAAAAGGAAGGAAAACATATTTTCTCAGTGCACAAAGGGAAACATATTTTCTCAAATAAAGACCAGGTAAGGCCAATTCAATTTCACATACAGTACACAGTGAATATGACACAGCAACAACCTGTATTTATTACAGCATAGTTTGAAATCAAGGAGTTTCATCACTCATGCAGTGAACGCATAAGTCTCCTGTCCGCATGAAATGCGCATGGACGGACCATCGCGCATGCAGTTTACAAACGCTTTTCAAATGAGTATCAATTAATTAAGAAATCAAAAATTTGCCAATAATTGCTATAGTATTGTGCATACTATATAATATACTTTAGTCTTAGTATGTTGGAAATAGCATTAAATTAATTTCCTCAGATATTTTTCTGTTCCTGCCAATTCAAGAGTCAAGCCTTTCCATGTGAAAATCATCTCAGATGACACTCACCACTCAATCTCCAAAAATGCATTGCCAAGACTAAATGACCCACTCAAAATAGGCGCCCACATTATTTTAGGTGTGAATTTTGTTAGTCTTATTAGATTGTCACTTTAAAGTCAAAAGTCTGTCAAGGCTTTGACATATCAGCAATCTTACCATGGCAAACTACTCTTTATTTCCTGCCGAGACTGACTCATCCACCTTTGAAACAAGATAAATAAACCTTTTCCCTCTCTGCTGGATTACAATAGACATCGTAGTGCAAAACAGCTCCCTCTGTGTCAGGTTAAACTCCACAGATGGTCAAAAACATCCCCGGGGAAACATTCTGACCTGTGATTACAAACAATTGGTTTGTTTCTCAGAGCGAGTCAGGGGACACATGGACATGTTTTCCAAGCTGACTAAATCTAATTGAGCCAAAGAAGAGCTTAATAAGTGCTTAAATCAGGTGTGCAAGTGGTAAACTCAAGCTAAATAACACGTCTTGTGCCTGTAGGACACAGTCTGATTACAAAGTGACAAGAAATTGAACTGCATTTGGGTAGTTGCATAAACTATGTTAGATGCCTTTTGATTTTTTTCACACATTATACTATTTTTTTCCCATGTAATTCACTAGGGCTGCCTACCACCTGGCTAAAGATTTTTGTAGTCTTCTAGTAGTCGACTAATTGCACATTTATATTAATTTAATTACTTATATATTGGAGGGTGGGGAACTAAATCATAATATATATATATATATATATATATATATATATATATATATATATATATACAGCCTTTAATATAGCCTATTCCATCCTTAAGTGCACGCATAAAGCTTGCTGCAAAGTCAGCAAAAGTAATGATTATGAATATGTTAGGAATAATAGCACAGAGATGTTTTAATTAATTATTAGTAAATAAATAATAAACTAGTAACAAATTAACTAGTGCTTTCTGAGTTAGTGTCTGCTGCAAATATGCTGACTCACCTTCTCCATTGTACAGTGGACGTGCCTTTAGAGAGAAATGCACCCTTCATAAGCCCTTCATAAGGATTACATAGTCAAAGAGTGTTTATTTTCTTTCTTTCTTTTTTTTTATTATTATTATTATTATTATTATTATTATTATTGTTATTGGAATTGAACCTTCGCAAAGAGCTTGATTGACAGGCGATCTGACCAATCATAATGCTGAATATGCCATCTTGTCCAACAAACAAATCAGATAGGAGAGTAGATTTACTTCGGTGGACTTAAACTTGAAAATTGTGTGTTTATTTACGTATTTTCGCGGTTAAAATTAAATACGTTCTGATGTTTGTTCATGTTCATTTCGTGCTTTAAGTAAATATGAAAACACAATCGGTTCACATGCCACTTGAACTGAGGTGCTACTGCGATCTGTCACAACACATTAAAGTGCCACAAAATGGTATTTATTGTTAGTATTTCTTACAAAATGTTAAAGCTGAGACTTTGTTTCGTACCAGAAGTGAACTGCTCTGTCTTGTCTGTCAGCGTGTTGACAGTTTTCTCTTTGCTCCGCAATGTATTTTTTACTGCGTGGGAACATGGTGTGTAGTGTGAGAGCGGCATTGTTTGTCTGAGATAGCAATAGTTACTAAGGAGGGGCAGGCTTTTTTGAAGGGGTTTGTTTAAAAGTAGACAATTCATGCTTTCTATCCACCTTTTTCTTCCTGTAAGAGCGGGTGCAGCCAAATTTGTAAATTCTATGAGTGTAGCTTCCGGTCTTGTCCACATCCATTATCTTAATAATGAACACACTGGTTTGCAGTGCAAACAGTTTTACCATTTACTGCATGTTGTTATTCTTCTCGTTATTTCCCTATAGAAGCAAATGAACCGTAAATCTTTCCCATAGGCTTACTTCCACATTGAAGAGAAAGGTGGATAGATATATTTCTCATCTCTGTGAGGCAAGTAGTTTCCGTTCATTTTTGTGACATGCTTCAGTTCACGGAGTCCTAGACAGCAGAAAGCACATTCTGTTTGTTTATTTATTTTACAAAAGGTTTTGTTGATATTGTGTACTAAAAGTAGACCCTTGACAGTTTCGAACAATGTATTACTCTTATGGATATGACCAAAAATTACTGGGTATTTTAAATTGTTTCCACTGTTGCTTTCCTGTAGCTCAAATAGTAGAGCATGGCGCTAGCAACTCTAAGATCATGGGTTCGATTCCCAGGGAAAGCAAGAGCTGATAAAAACGTAAAAAAAAAACTGTAACTTGAATCCAATGTAAGTCCCTTTGGATAAAAGCGTCTGCTAAATATGTAAATGTTATCAGGTAAAAACCGTGCATGATCGTGCCTCCATGTCACACTGTGGCGTGCTAACATTTCCACACCCTGCACAAACACTTCGATAAGCGCCTATTCACTCACATTTATCTAGGTTAAACGTTTGAGCGAGCAGCTATGTAAAGTTGCTATTACTTACATATTTCAGTTTCAAATGATAAGCCATATTTGAGATTGATGAATGATAGGCGAATGTTAGGACTTCCTGTCCGATATACTGTAATTAGCTCAAGGACCAGCAGTTAACAATCTGTCCGTCACATACACCAACAAATTTTTCTCTGAGACTAACCGACTAATAAAATTTTAATTGACTAAGCCTCTTCACGTCAAAAAAAAAAAAAAAAAAATCAATATATTGTTCATTCCTATTAACTATCCATATATGTTATGAACACATATGTACACGAGAGATCTTTTCTTTTCCACTCTCAATATAGAACATTTGAAACATATCTCACAGTTCCCTATCTGTCGGTCACTACGAGTTATGTCGTGACTCGACATTATGGGGATTCACTTGGGAGCCCCAATCATCTCTGACTTTAAGAGAAAAGGCCAATGAATATTGGCTAGTGGATTTTGCATACCTGAGCCACTCCCCGTGCATACGGGTATAAATAGGCGACAGGTGCATCCACTCTTCAGAATTTTGCTTCGAAGCCGAGTGGATGAACTTGTTGATCTCCACAAAGCCATTCATCGATCTGTCTGGAAGCTGTTCTGGATGGCGTCACGGTGCGAACAGCGGTGTCCCTGTCTGTAGCAATTTCCCCGGGCACTTCAACTAAAAGAGCAGATTTCCTAAAAGAGCAAATCGCGGTCTGTTCGCATCTTTTTAAAGACGCCGTTCTGGCAGTGTCCTCTTGGTTGCGGTCGTTTCCTATCCTCTGTTGACAGCCACGATCATTGTCTTCAGTGTCTGGGCATCCAGCATGCTGAAGCTGCATTCATGGATGGTTTATGCATTCGCTGTGAGCGCGTAACCATGGCAGCGCTGCGATCGCGCCTCTCTCTCCTCACAGGGATGGGAGGGGCTCTCTCTGTCACTACCCGCGCTGGCTCCTCTGCCATGAGCAGAGAACCATCGGCTAGTGCTCTGGGCGATCTGAGGGTTACAGTGAGAGCCTTTCCGCCGGGCCAGTCCCTACGGACCTTTCACTCCTCCCGCAGCAGCTGTTCTGTGTAGCTCCCCGGTGATTCTGCTGTGCCGTCTTACGGTGTACCCAGCGTTTCATTCGGTGCACCGATAAGAGGATCTGATGTCGATAGCAGCATCGGGGGATGAGCAATCGTCCTCTGAGGATGAAGATACGGTTTGGCGGCTGTTGTCGCCACTGCCGAATCGAACCCAGAGTTGACGGCCGTGCTTTCCCGGGCTGCCACGAGCATTGGGCTGGAGGTGTGCACACCTTGTGGTGGGATGATTGGTTCCTCTGCATGGGCCGTGGCTCACAACCACGCCCTGCCCCGGTTCCTTTCTTCCCGGAGGTGCATGAGGAGCTGACGAAGTCGTGGACGGCCCCTTTTTCGGCCGGAAGCTGCTCGTCTGCCTCCCCCTTCCTCACTATCCTCGATGGCAGGCGGCTAGGGGGTATGTTGACATTCCCCAGGTGGAGAGTGCGGTTGCGCTGCACCTGTGTCCGCAAAATGCCACCACTTGGAGGAATCGGCCTCGTCTCCCGCCCAAAGCCTGTAGGCTGATGGATGCTCTCATGGGGTCAAGCCACCTCTGCCCTGCATGCCATGGCTATCCTGCGAGAACACCAAGCCAAAGCACTAAAATGCACGAGGGTAGTACCAACCCGAGGTTGATCCAGGAGTTGCACTTGGCGACTGTCCACATCGTGGTCCCTCAGGAAGGCGATGTCCACACTTGTGGCCCAAGAGCCCCATCTATGGCTCAGCCTGACTGAGATGAGTGATGTCAACAAAGTGCGCTTTCTCGACACTCCCATCTCCCAGGCTGGACTGTTTGGTGACACTGTCGAGGACTGTGCCCAGCAGTTCTCAGCAGTACAGATGCAGACTGAGGCCATCCAACACATCTTGCCCCGGTGTGATGCACTATCTGCCACCGCTCCGCCGCGGGCCAGCCCCCAGTCTGCTCGTTGCAGTGGGCGCCCTCCTGCGTCCTCCAGAGCTGCTCCGCCTCGTGCTGAATTGTCACCTAGGCCGGCGCGTCGAGCCTCTCGTAGAAGAGCGGCTCCTCCCGTGTCCCAGCCGGCCCCGAAATCATCCAGGGAGGCAATAAAGCGGCCCTGACAGGGGCAACCCGGAGATGTGGGAAGCTGCTCTTTCTCAGGAGACGGCGAGGATAGTGCCGCTCCTTTCCCCGGAGGAGGGTCGGGTGGAGAATCTTTTATTCTGTTCCGCTGCTGGCTCAAGGGCCAGCGGTAACCACATTGTCAAAGAAAGAGCAATTTCCTTTTCCTCCGGGTTCTCAGGCTCGCGGACTGACAGTGTACGACGCACTGCCTCCTCACACAATGTCTCTCAACGCATCTCTGGCCAGTCCCTCTGAGTTCTGCTGTGATCAGTCAGAATGCGATGTCTTCTGTGCTATCCAGCTCAACTCCCCTCTGCTGCACCACCGCGGGTATGTCGATTGTCCCTTTGGTGCCACTTGTACAGAGTTTGGGGGCGTGACTTGCGCTGCCCAACTCGTCCCGCTGGCTCATTCGCACAATCCGACTCGGCTATGCGATTCAGTTCACCAGGCGACCTCCCGAGTTCAGCGACGTTCTCGAGACTTCAGTGGCAGTCCGAGACGCACCTGTCTTTTGCTGTCCTCCTGGCAAAGGATGCAATCAAGCCGGTCCCTCCAGCCAAGATGAAGCAGGGGTTTTACAGCCCTTACTTCATCGTACCCAAGAAAGGCGGTGGCCTCTGGCCAATCCTGGATCTGAGAGTCTTGAATCGGGCCCTGCACTAGCTCCTGTTCAAGATGTTGACGCAGAAGCGCAACATCAGATGCATCCAACCCCAGGATTGGTTTGCAGCGGTCGACTTGAAGGACGCTTACTTTCATGTCTCAATTCTCCCTCGACACAGACCGTCGGTTTGCGTTCTCAGCCAGTTGGGGCTTCGGGTCAACTGGGAAAAGAGCAAGCTCTCCCCCATACAGAGAAACTCTTTTCTCAGTATGGAGTTAGACTCGGTGACTGTGGTGGCGCGTCTCACCAACGAGCGTGCCCAGTCCATGCTGAACTGCCTGAGTTCCTTCAGAGGCAGGATGGTGGTACCACTGAAACACTTTCAGAGGCTCCTGGGGCATATGGCATCCACAGCCGCAGTCTCGCCACTCGGATTGCTTCATATGAGACCACTTCAGCACAGTTTACACTCCTGAGTTCAGAGATGGGCATGGCGCCGCGGTACAGTTCTCGTGACTACCACGCCAACGCGTTGCTGCTCATTCAGCCCCTAGATGGACCTTGTATTTCTACGGGACTGAGTATCCTTAGAACAAGTGTCTCGGCATGTCGTTGTCACGATGGATGCCTCCAGTGCGGGCTGGTGCGCTACATGCAATGGGCAGGCAGCCTCGGGGTTCTGGACAGGGCCTCGACTGCTTTGGCACATCAACTGCCTCAAGTTGCTGGCAGTGCTACTAACCTTGCGGCGGGTTGTCTACGATCATGTCGCATGTCACAACTCGCCCGCCATCTCCTCCTCTGGAGTCAGTAAGTTGCTGCGCGCCGTCCACATCCTGGGAGAGCTCAATCGTGCAGCCGATGTGCTCTCACGACAGCTCACATTCCCTGGAGAATGGCGACTCCATCCCGAGGCGATCCGGCTCTTCTGGAGTCGATCCGGGGAAGCTCAGGTAAACCTGGTTATCTCCCACGAGTCCTCCCACGGTCAGTTGTATGACTCCCTGACCAAGGCCCCCTCAGCACAGACGCACTGGCGCACAGCTGGCCTTGGGCTTTACGCAAGTTTGCGCTTCCCCAGTGAGCCTTCTCACACAGACACCGTGCAAGGTCAGCGAGGACGAGAAACAGGTTGCACCTTATTGGTCCACCCGGACCTGGTTTTCAGAACTCATGCTCCTTGTGATAGCCCCTCCTGGCGCATCCCTCTGAGGAAGGACCTCTTTTCTCAGGACCTCTTTTCCCGCGTCCAGAAGACACTTTCACTCAGGCCAGAGCCCTCTCTATGAGGCGAGCTCTTGCCTTGGAGTGAAGTCTGTTCGCGACCTGGTGTTCTTCTCGCTGAGAAGTCCCCCGAAAATGAACAATTGGACCTCCACCTTCAAAGCGTATGTGGCTGCTATCGCAGCAAATCACAATGCAGTGGATGGCCAGTCCCTGGGAAAGCACGATCTCATCGTCAGGTTCCTGAGAGTTGCCAGAAGGTTAATCCTCCTAGGCCACACCTGGTGCCCTCCTGGGATTTTTCTACTGTCCTGGCTGACCTTCAGAGGGATCCTTTTGAGCCACTGGATTCAGTTGAGCTTAAATTTCTGTCTGCTAAGACAGCACTCCTGACTGTGCTCTCATCCATCAAGAGGGTCGGGGACCTCCAAGCATTTTCGGTAAGCGAAGAGTGCCTTGTGTTCGGGCCGGCCTACTTTCACGTTGTCCTGAGACCCCAGCCTGAATACGTGCCCAAGGTTCCCACCACGCCCTTCCGTGATCAGATGGTGAACTTGCAAGTACTGCCCTCGGAGGAGGCAGATCCAGCCTTGGCAGGCTGTGTCCCGTAAGAGCGTTGCTCATATACGTGGACCTCACCCGGAGCTTCAGAAACTCTGAGCAGCTCTTTGTCTGCTACAGAGGTCAGCAGAAAGGGAAGGCTGTCTCCAAGCAGAGGTTGGCCCACTGGATAGTGGATGCCATCGCCTTGGCATACCAATCCCTACGGGTAGGATGTGGCCTCTGTAGCGCCCTTCTCTGGAAGGCTCGCTTCCTCACCGTTACTGCCGAGCTGTAACAACAAATAAGAAAGACTTGAAGCAAATATTTCATGGAAGGTCAAAATCCCTTCTGTTAAGAAATTTCTGTAGTGAAAGGAACATCAGCTTGACTATCTCCAGCAGCGATGTACTCACCTATGGTCCCTGTGGGTACCAAGGTCAGCGAATTTGCGCTGCGGCGGTGGAAAGGTTACGACATTTGAGCAGCAGTTGTCTGACACATGGTCACTTGCCAACATTTGCTGTACCATAGGGTTGTGACGAGGTTCAGGTTGTGGCGCTTTCCATGGACCCCATAATGTCGAGTCACGACATAACTCATAGTGACCGACAGATAGGGAACGTCTCGGTTATGTACGTAACCCTCGTTCCCTGATGGAGGGAACGGAGACGTTATGTCCCATGCCACAACCTCGAACCATCGCTGGCGGCCAGGGACAAGTTCTCGGCTCCTTAGAGTAAAACCTGAAGAGTCAATGCACCTGTCGCCTATTTATACCCATATGCACGGGGAGTGGCTCAGGTATGCAAAATGCACTAGCCAATATTCATTGGTGTTTTCTCTTAAAGTCAGAGAGATTGGGGCTCCCAAGTGAATCCCCATATTGTTGAGTCACGACATAACGTCTCCGTTCCTTCCCTCAGGGAATAAGGGTTACATACATAACCGAGATGTTACGCTGAACCTGAGGACAGTTTAGCAAGTTGCCACCTGTTATCTTTATACAAACAGAAAGTGCACTCCTGTGAGAGTGCGATCTGTGCATAACACTGGCTACCTCCTCCCTTTCCTTCTGTCACTATGGTAATATCATAACTGAGCAGCATCTCTGCCTGACAGGTGCGGTATGGACTGAGACGGAGAGATACTCTGGAGATGATGGATGAGGAGAAGCAAAGAGAGAGAGACAGATGCCAGGGTGTGTCAGTCCACACCATGATATCCAATCAAACTCAATCACCCAGCTCTGACTGGTAAGCATGAATACTCAGCCAAACAACTTATGTATCTATGCCCACCTGAATTTTAAATCTGGTCCGTCTCATTCTTACTCTGGACATTACACCCGAGAACATCTGGCTGAAGCATGTAGTCACAAAAAAGTCATGAATACTCTACACCTTGATGTGACATGATATTTTTGTATGCAGATGGTTTTGTATGCAGATGCAGGTTTTTTTTTTTTTTTTTTTTTTTTCTGCATTAGATAAGATATTACTGATGCTAGCAGGTATTAAAACTGTTTTTTATCAGATGTCTGTCAGAATGATATTTAATTCACTGTAGTGACAAACTGTATTTATTTATGAACTAATAAACTAAACTGCAATATTTAGCTTTAAGGTTTTAAACATCCATAAAATTGTCAGAACCAAGTAATAACATCACTCAAACAGTTTCTATTGTCTTGTTGTTGTTGTTGTTGTTTGTTTGTTTGTTTTGTACACAAGGTTATGTCTGTGTGGAACATTCATGGAAAACTTCAAACCAACATTTGGTCCCAAACCAGCTAGTCCCAACTAAGTGACAGCCCCATTTAAACTAAATTTGGAGGTCTGTTAGCCATTTCGAAATATCTGTCTTTTCTTTTTATTATTTTTGTACATTTTATATATGTAATTTTGATGTTAATTTCTTGTTTACTTGTCTTGCTGATCTTACACAATCAAAAATTAAAACCTTGTAAAATGTAAAGAAAATAAAACATATAATATCATATTTAATTTGACCTTTAAAGATTGACAAAAAAAATTATATAATTACTTGCTTTTACTGACTATATGCTGGCAAATATATATATATATATATATATATATATATATATATATATATATATATATATATATAGGTTAGAATATAAAACAGAGATATAACCTATTTGTGTAAAGCTGTGGGATTTTTTTTTTTCACCTATTTTATCATCCACAAGCCAAAAAAAAAAACTTAAATTTGTCTAGAAAAATAAGCACATATACACATAATTCGAGGTATCATTCAAGTCCACACATTTACAACAAACTCCTAAAACAGCAATGCATACCACACAACAATGGCCTTATTAAAAACATCAATTCATGCTAACATTTTATTCAACATTCAGTATCAAGTTGCAATACAAAAATGTCATAAAATAAGTAGTAAAAACAAAATATTATAGTGTATTTTACCATGTCCTTGTTGCCTATGGCATGTGAAGTGCTTTTTGCAGAGCTGGTCAACAGAGAAAAATAAAACGTTATGAATATTTGTGAGGCAGGCCATATATCACTAGTCTGGTAAGATGCCGCCGCATGCACACGTACAGACACAAAGAGTGTGTAGGACACCGACACACAAGAACGCACAAAAATGAAAAATGGCCATGTAGAAAACAAAAGCAACGCATAAACACAACAAGCATTGTCTTTTTAGTGGTTTTAATGCGCTGAAGACATTTGATTTATAAGACACTGTATAAAAGCACAAAAACAGACAGCTGCAAGGTGAGTTGGAAGGTCTGTTTGTGAGCGTTTTTACACATCGCAAGAGGTGCCAGGGATTTGTCCTTTGCTTGAGCTGTCAGCAAAGCTAAGGGACATTCAGAAAGTATTAAAGACATCCATCATCCGTGGAAAAACGCACAAAGAATTTAAAATCATCCAAGGTGAGGGCTATGTATCAATCTTTAAAGCAAATCTTTAGAAGAAGACTCCAAGTGGTTTCTAAAAAGCCACCGTTTTCTTCAGAAACACAACCACACACTGTCCAATTGAACTCTTTTTGTGAAGGGCACACTTGCTCTGTAGGGTGGAAGATGAAAGACAGAGCGTGATTTATGGCCAGCTCTCTTGACAGTGTGTGATGTTATTGCATGCCACTTATCAAAACTAAACTGAGATAGACCAAAGGGCTCCAATAAATAGACTGTCTCCTAGCAACATCTTGACTGGTGACTTTTCTTCTCTCGCTGGTTCATTCAGTCAGACTCTACTGGATGGCGTGGGGGAGAATGGATATGTATGTATGGGCAACTTACTCCTCATCTCCTGTTTTAAGGCAGAAGAAATGTGTCTGTCCATAATGAAAGCGAAAATGCTATGTCATGACACAATTACAGACATTCAGAACATTTTTGATGATTTTTGAATCAAGAGAAATTAGAGATGCGAGGGAATGAAAATTCTGGTCACTATGATATGACAGTAATTATTTTTTAATGTTATAGCTAAAAGTCAATAAATTGCCAATATGAACCAAATCAACCAGCTATGAGGTGAATTACAACATTACAAAATTTGATTTGAAGCAAAAAAACTATTTGAAAATCAGACAAAAAGGTACAAAGCTTAGCTTTAGAGGGAAAGAAACCACAACACGGCTAAATAAAATTAAAACCATTTTAATTGTTGTCTTAAATGTGATTTTAGGTATCACAACATAATGTACAGTATGAAAAATAGATCAGTGTGAAAAACAGATCTAAATATTACAGTCTTATTAAATATTAACCTTTTTTAAATTAAATTGAAGTGAGTTTTAAATTATGGTAAAGGTAATCTAAATAAAAAGAATAGGGAAAATGAGCATATTATTTATTTATTTATTTATATAAATATTTATTTATTTTATTTATTTTTATATATTAGTCTGCTTGAAACTGTATAGCCAATATGGTACAATATACTGTAGGTATCTCTAAGAGAAACTAAGTAAAATCATGAGAATTAATGACAAGAGGAACAATAAATCACTGTGATCCTCTTGATCTTCAACACCTCCATGATTCACATGAGCCTCTTTAATAATTACCACATAGAATAAAACAAATGTTCCATATAAAAAACGAAATTATTTTCATGTAAATTTATGAGGCATAAGACCGATAGTAAAAAAAGCCTCAGATATGCTGTGAAATCAAACATAGTGCAGGTGGAAAGGCTTGTCACTGACAATTAGCTTGTATTTATACAAGTCTACACTGCAAATCTGATGGATGGAAAGAATGAATTAAGACGAGATGGAGGGAAGAACACTGTGAGGAAGAGCTAAATGGTAACGGTAATGTAATCAGATGGCTGAAATGAAAAGATGATTGGTGCCAGTTGAAGCCAGCAATGCATCGCAATTTTGTTTTGACAAAGAAAATGCTTGGTGTTTATGGGGTGCCATCTCATCTTCAATGGACAAATTCCATCATGTCTATTCGGCGTGCAATAATTATAGCTACAACTTTTACATTTTTCATTCAAGCAATTGTATGACACATAAAATCAAAAATAGCCACATTTAACTGCTTGTGTGGTTGTAAAATTGTAAACTGTGAAATGGCTGATTTGGCATTTATTTGCTCTGTTTAGGCTTCTCCCAGCCATTGGCATCTCCCTCTGGCAGTAGTCTTTGCCTCCTGTGAACTCCACATGAGTCTTCTCTTTAAACACCCACTTGGCAATGTTTCACTTCAGCTATTTTAATTTTTTTTTCTCTAGCACAGAATAACCCACAAATCACACACAATTATCACACAATGCTGGATATCCAGCACAATGAATCCATCAGCAGTGTGATTGCTTAGTGTATCTCGTTTTAGGCATTGCTGTCACTTTCCCTCAAGCTGGCCTCTTCTCATTGTGTTGATTCATGTGCAACTACACATTTTAAAGTGTGTAATTTTAAAGTAATGGGTGTTATACATGAGAAACAATCAGAGGAAATTTTGGTGTATTTTTCCACTGAATCGAATGCAACAGTTTATAGTTTTAAAGGTTTTAAGTAAACTTTTACACCGATTTTCTTCTGTTTGCGTTTCACAAACCTTCCCAATGAAGGTTTATTTGTAAATAGTTCTCATAAACACTCCCACAATCTTCCATTGGTCAACAAACAGATAGTCCCACCCCAATATAAGACCATTGATTGAGCCAATGTATTATAAATCAATAATGTTCACTAAATATCTATATTTTTGATGCTTTGGATAACAGAGCAACCTTGGAACAGAAAAAATAAATAAAAATTTTGGAAATACACTTCAAACTCATACTGTGGATGGGATTATCAATCAATCTGAATAATGTTTTGATCGCACCACAGAAACAGTGCTTACACTCTTCCAGGGGAGTCAATATACAAACTGTTTAAGGTGCCGTCAACATTGACTGTTATTCACAAACTTTCACAGGCATAATACAGTCATTTCAATAGGAATCTACACGACTGTGAGTTTTACATGAGGGCGAAAAAGTTCCCCATGCAGATTTAGCTCGTATTCAAGTTGGTAATGCAAATTTGTTGAATTGCATTATGCACTTTTATACACCCATATTTTTCATAAAACAATGTGTTTCTACAATAGGGGTGTTCAGTTTGCTCTTGAAGATCTAACTGCCTGTTTACTAAGTTCAGACACATTTCTAATCGAACACACATGAACCAGCTAATTGAGGTCTTTGGGTTTGCTTTTAAAGGGTGTTTAAGGGGTGTTAAACATTGGCTCTGCAGTAAAGAAGATCTCCAGGAACTGGGCTGAGCACATTTGATCTAGATCATAAATTGGGTTGGATCATTGAGCTAATGTGTTTGTTGAGAACCGCTGAAGACTGGGCAGTGCTCAACCCCTGGGAACTCTACGGTTGTACAAACCAGACAAGCAAATCACCCCCAGATCAATAACTCGGCCCTGAAGTCTGACAAAAGGCCTGGAGGTAATATAAATCATTAAAAGCAAACAACTAGCCGCAAATGGTAAACATGTGGGAGGACCAGGGGCCAGCTCAATGCTGGACCCTTAATCCTTAGAGTAAAATCATAAAACATATACACAAGTGAAACCCCCCCAAAAAAAGGCTCAAAGTCAACATGGCTCTTCTCAGGTCGTTTACCTATGGAAGATCTAGCTGTATTCTATCCATTGTGACAGGCTGCAATGAAGAATTATAACCTTGAAATATCCCCTAGTATTGAATCAGAAAGGGATGGTGGCATGTGACACATTCAAATCAGTCTATCCACAGAAAGATACACACATCGGTCATCTAGAGATGTCTTTAGTTCATCAAAAATTACAGTTCTGGTAATATTTACTCCCCATCCTGTCCATCCAATGGCGTGCGGCCTTCTGTGGGACACAAAACTGCATATTTGAGTCAGTTTTCATCAAAAAGTAAATGAGCAAAAAGGCTGTTAAGTTGCAAAAGGACAAAAATGCAGTGTAATCCAAGTATTCTGAAGCCATATGATAGGTTTCTGCGACAAAAAGGCTGAGATTTAAGTCCATATTCCATGAAAATGTTGACTTTCAGTCAAGTTCTCCTTGCTGCGTTGCTGAGAGTTTATGAGAGAAACTATGTGCCATTCGTTAATGACTTCATATTATTGAATCGATTGATCCAGTTCACAAAACTTCTCTGAATGACTCGTTCACGAGAGGAACTGATCCAGTGTCATGACAAATCGGGTCAACTCTTGTAATCTGGATTAATTTTGGTATGCAACAAAGACTCAGCTTTCAAATTTTGTCATTTTTTAAGAAGTTCAAACAATAAATACCATTTTGTGGCTCTTTAATGTGTCGTGACAGATCAGTGTAGTGCCTCAGTTCAAGTGGCATGTGAACTGATCATCTTTATAGCACGGAATAAACATGAATGAACATCAGAAGGTACAGTATCTCGTTTCAACCACGGAAAGACAGCAGATTCCGTGTTACGATTGGTCAGATCAGATCATCTGTCACTCAAACTCCCCCCGAAGGGTGAATTCATCATTATTTTTAAACGGAAATATTTGGATATTTAATCACTTAATTTAACACATTACATAAAAGATTGTATGTAAAGATTGTGAATGTATAGGGTATGTGTGGTGCATAAACTAAGCTATCTGGATAATCAAATATCTGTAAGCTATTAGGCTGCGTTCGATTTACCTTGGAAGTTGGAGCCGAGAATGGCGTCATAAACCAAGAATGACGCATCCATAGTTTGCAATACCAGTCAATTAAAAGCAGTATTTTGCACAGATAATGCCATAGTATCATGTCCACAAATAGAGGTTGGGCAGTACTGTGTGGACCACTGAGTTTATTGAGTCAAACATAAGTGCTAATAAACTATATATTACTACTCTACTTTCTTTTCTGTTGATGACTGAGCAGCCATATTGGATTCTGAAGTTGGAGTTGTTGCAATTCCTCCGAGATTCTGAGTCAGAACTCGACTTGGGAGGGTTAAAAAGTTCAAAGTTAAAAGTTCCTACTGGAAAGCGGAATTTCCAAATTACAACATTAACAGTCATTTTAACGTAGTAAACAACATAACTGTTTTTTTTTTTTTTTTTACCAGGTTGGTTTAGCCGAAATGCTGGATAATTGTTGTTCAATTGGATGATAACGATGGCATTATTGATCCATTCAGATCGAAAACACATATAACTGTGTGATTTCCACACAGTCTATTGAATTCAAGGGAAATCATCTGATTTTGATAATAAAATTGTACCTAACAAGTACCTCAAATGTCAAAGTGCTCATTGTGAAATCTGAATAAAGATTTATAACTTTTTTTTAAAGTTGCATATTTGCATATATTTTTGTGCATATTTACTGTGGTCATGTATTTATGTTATGTTAGTTTTTTTTTTTTTTTTTTTAATAAGTGCAGGAACTAAATGTACACACGTGGTCAGAATTGTTGGTACATTTGGTAAATATGATCAAAGAAGGCTGTGGAAATAAATCTGCATTGTTAATCCTTTTTATCTATTATTTAACAAAAATCTAACCTTTCATTGGAGAATAAGAACTTAAAATAGGGGAAAATATCATTATGAAATATCATTATTTTTCTCTAATACACATTGGACACAATTAACGGTACCTTTTTATTCAATACTTTTTGAAACCTCCATTTGCCAAAATAGTATAGGAGTTTTCTCCTATAATACCTGATGAGGTTAGAGAACACCTGACAAGAGATCAGAGACCATTCCTTCATCCAGAATCACTCCAGACCCTTTAGATTTCCAGCTCCATGACGGTGCTTCTCCTCTTCAGTTCACCCCACTCATTTTCTATAGGGTGCAGGTCAGAGGACTGCATGGCCATAGCAGAAGCTTGGTTTTGTGCCCAGTGACCCATTTTTGTGTTGTTTTTAAGGTTGGCCCATGGCCCATTATAAGATTTCTAACAGAATCAGTCACTTTTTGATTTTTTTTATCTGTTAGTATTTGATAGAATCCATGAAGCCATGTGTCTAAACAAGATGTCCAGGACCTCCAGCATAAATATAGGCCCACAACATCAAAAATACAGCAGTATATTTCATCGTACACATGGGGTACTTTTTATCCCTGTGTTCAACTAACCCATCTTGAGTGTTTGCTGCTAAAAAGCAAAATTTTTAGTTACATCTGACCATAGAAGCCAGTCCCATTTGTTCCAGTCGTGTCTGACAACTGAATATGCTAGAGATTGTTTTTTGGTGAAAGCATTTTCTTTTCTTAATTTTTTTTCTTGAAGCCCTCCCAAACAACATGTGGTGATGTAGGGGTCACGCTACACGAGGAGACACGGAAGCCAGGAACGGGGAGATGAGGAATTAACCAAAACTTGAGTCTTTAATGATCCAACAGGTATGTACAGATAACAGGCAGGAAAGCCATTCACGTAGGACAAGGGATGACGTTCAATACCAGACAGGATACAAAGGGAAGAACACACTATAAATACACAACGTAAACGAGATAATTAAATAAACACAGAGAATTAACTAATAACGACAGGAACAGGAACAGAACCAAATAAGGGCATACAAGAGGTAGGGAAACACAAGACACAAGACAATCCTGACAGTAGGTGCTGTTTGATCATTTTTTTAAAGGTTTTCTGACTCCGAAACTCAACCTTTTTCTGCAGTTCTCCAGCTGTGATCCTTGAAGAGTCTTTAGCTACTCAAACTCTCCTTCTCACCGTGCATTAGGACGATATAGACACACGTCCTCTTCCAGGCAGTTTCGTAACATTTTATGTTGATTGTAAATTCTTAATTATTGCCCTGATGGTGGAAATGGGAATTTTCACTGCTCTAGATCAAAAAGATTAACAATGCACATTTATTTATTTTCACAGCCTTCTTTGATCATATTTACCAAGGGTACCAACAATTCTGACCACGTGTGTAAATGATTCATTTATTCAACAATATAAAAAATGACACTTAATTCATGAAATTAATGAACTGAAAATGTTATTAAAACAACATCAAACAGAGAATTTGCACTGAAGTGGATGTTGGTCTGTGAGAAGACATAAAAACACACTTCACATATTCTGATAAATATCCCTGGCTGTGAATTAACTTAATTACGTGACACAGCCTATTATTTCAAGTACCTGTCACTCCAAGCATGATGATATGGATATATGACTATAGACTACAAATTAATCCAATACAGAATGAATTCAAGGTTTGGTAATCTTTATTGTTAATAATTTTACAACAAATTTTCCCATAAGGGTTTTTTTTTTTTTTAAAAAAGTGTTCATTAAAGAGTTTTAAGCAATGAATCAACCAACTACAAGGACAGTCACAAAATTATAAAGTTTGAAAAAAAAAAGAATTGAAAATCAGACAAGAGTGTACCTAAGGGCTTTAAGGACTACATTTCCATTAAACACTATAAAAGTATTGTTTTAAAGATTATATAGGTCATATTTATTTCTTCATCGTTCAAAGTACATCATTAACGTGTTCTTTTGATGAAATTTGCTTGTTTCTGCTCTCTGATCAGTGGAGGTTTTGTTTGTAGAATCTTGGGTAATGTAGTTATTTGTTAGTATTTTTACTTGTAAATTGTGAGGTTTAAATTATCACTAAATCATTATAGAGCCTTTTTTTTTTTTGGACAAAGAAATACTATAATTACATATATAATAATTATATTTGCCTGAAAGGTTGTAAGTATAAATATATATTTATATTTATATTTATTTTTTATATACCTTCATGCTTTATATAACAACCTTGTAGCTCACAGTAGGCCTGTTTTAAAGGTTTTGAGTTATGTTAAAAATCAATTCCCCATGGAGAAAATGAACGCGATTTTCCGATACATCTCAACCCGACTGTTGAACTTTGCCCACTGGTGGTTAGGGAATCACTGTATGGTCGATAGATTTCTATAAGCAGCGATATAGATCAGTTCAATCGGCACAGTTCTAAGAGCAACTCGTGTTCCCTACATGAAGAATCATTTATGGGATTCACTCTCGCATATAAATGCGGCTGTCACTCCTGAAACTGTGCAGTGTGTATGTGATCTTAAAGACAGTTTGTGCATCTAAGATACTCTGAACAGCAGTGAACCACATATAGTGCACAAAGTATAACAGTATTTTAAACAATAAGGCTTACAACTTTCAGTCAATAAAATAGGGAGGCCAACAACATAGGGAGATGCTGATTAAATGCTTTATACAATCTAATTATAGCATCAACATCAGCACAGTGAAGCACCTGAGCAAAATTTGCACTTTGCTCATCCATGCTGGGTACAGCCAATTAATCACTGCACACTCAGTCATTATAGATCCTGTTTTAGACAAATAACTAATATAATTACATGGCCTCTGTTTTATATTTGTCTGAGAGGTTGTAAACTTATCATCCGGTCTTGGATCACACCGATAACAGCACCAGAAACTCATTCTCAGTGCTTCTAATCTTTGTGTAATAATCTCACTCTATTAATCATATCACTCTGACACACACACCCACATACACAGCAAACAAACAGACAAGCTAAAAGATACACAAGGAGCAGCTGGCAGATGGAGAGCGTTCTGAAGTCCAGACAGTCCAGGGTGAAAGAGGACACAGCACATCCAATTGCTTTTCCAATTGAATTTCAATCTTAAAATACCTTTGTGTGCCAATGAGACATCATGCTATTGCTGCCCTTGTTTCTGTTTTCAAATGCTCCCACTTTTCTGATCTATCCATCCACATAAATAGCCGCTCAAAAGGGCATCAGCAATTACCGCAAAGCCAAGCATAATGCTGAAGTGAGTGTTAAGACACAATGCGAAGAGATGCCCCAGGCTCAGATGAGTGCCAGTTGATCCTCTCTACATGTTTAATAGTAAGCTAGTTCTCAAGCTTTATAAATAGAGAGAGGAGAAACAGAGACAGTGATAAATAACTCATCCTGCACCATTTGTGCTACAGACACCACAAATCCCAAAACTGATTATCATCTTGTGGGAAACAGCTTTCCTAGAATATGCTACAGTACTGTATACGCTATCGTATACAAAAATACAGTCAGATCGGTAATATTGAGAATATTATTACAATTTAAAATATGAATTTTAAAATGTAATTTATTCCTGTGATGCAAAGCTGAATTTTCAGCATCATTACTCTGGTCTTCATTGTTACATGGTCCTTCAGAAATCATTCTGATGTGCTGATTTGAGCTTAAGAAATAGTTTTTCTTTTTATTATCATCAATGTTGAAAACAGTGTACATTTTTCCAGTAGTCTTTCATTAGTAGAAATTTCAAAAGAACAGCGCCAATGTCACGAATCCGGTTCGTGGTCTTCCATCCACTCACCATCAGAGGTCGCTCTTCCATCATATTGACTCTCACACCACACAGACTGTTACATGTCACTCCGGACTACAGTTCCCATCATCCATTGAACTGATTACACATACACAGCTGAATGCATTGATTACACATACACAGCTGAATCCCATCAGACACGCTTTATAAGCCCTGGACTTCCTCTTTCTCACTGTCGAGTATTGTCTAGCGTTTATCACTCTCTTAGTGATAGCTACACTACGGAGCCATTCCACGTTTCAGTCCTAGTTTCTTGTTCCTGTTCTAGTCTAAGTTTAGTTATTTTGTGTTGCCTTGTTGTCTGTTTCCTGATCTTCTGCCTGTGTATCTTGGATTAACCCTTTGCCTGCTGTTTCGGACTCTGTTTGCACCTGGACTATTGCTCGTGTTATCGGATTACCCCTCATGTCAAGCCCTCTGGATATTGTTCGCCGATCGAAGATCCACGCTTGCCCTAGGATTACTCTTGTGCCTTGCCCGTGCCATACCCGTTTGCTATTGTTTGACCCTGCTTGTGTTTTGACTGTTTACTAATAGAAGCTTGCAATTGGATCCGCTCGCCTCACGTCTCGTTGGCTCCGTTACAGTCTATTTGAATTTGAAATATTTTGTAACCTTTCAAATGTCTTTCCAGTCATGTTTGATCAAGTTAATGCATTCTTATGAAATTAAAATATTTCTTTCTTTCAACAATAACAAAAAAATAAATAAATAAAATAAATAAATAAATAAATATCTTACTAAAGCCAAACTTTTGGATTTCACAGAGACAGTTACATAGTGTGAGAAAAATAGTATGTGATATAAAGACAGCATGTTGACAGTACAGTATATCACAAGGAAGGAGAGATAAACAATTAGAAATTCACTTGTTAATTTTTCTCACACATCTATATGCAGATTTTTTATTTCTTAATGTTAAAATGAAATAATCATGATTCATTTTCTTAATTTCCAACCATTCTTTAAAACAAAGAATGAAACAGTAATAGTCAAATTATTTTTTTTTAATTATTATTTTCAATTTTTAGAAAAAACTTCATAGCAATGTGTTAAAAACTAATCAGAACCATACAGCAACATCTTGGCAACCATTCAGAACACCATAGCATCATGCTAACAAAATCAACAGAAATTTTCTTCACAAAACAGTACAGAAGTGTAAGGAACTGACATTACTTTGAGCAATTGATTGAGTCATTGTCTCCATTAATTAGAGCATTAGAAAAAGTGGAGAGGGCGAGAGAGCGAGAGAGAGGCCCAAGGCTGACAGTTATTGTGTGTGGTGTGTCTGCACTCTGTCGAGTAACTGCAGACCTTGCCTGTCCTTATATTTATCATCACTTGAATTCAGCAGCAAATGAAAAGAGAAAACTGGACACCATCTAGCTTTTGACTGCCAAGGCCAAAATGCAGTTGGCTATGGCTTTAATTGTGTCTTGTCCACTCCATTTTTCCACCCTCCTTTTTTTTCCATCTTTGGCAGGCTTGTCGTTTGGAGTCTACAGCCTGCAGGAATAAGCCAGAGAACAAAGTTACTGTGGCAAAGCCACTCGTCGCTTCTATCAGCTGAGTTTCCTGTTACAAAATCAACACAGTTTCTCTCATCTACAAACGCTCAGAGGTAGGAACTCCTTTTCAGGGTCACATTTCACCTTGAGGGGATCAATTTGCACATTTTACATTTACAGTACATTTTATATCAGTTTACTGGCATGCTGCTGCTTGAAAGATAAGTGAAGTTATTAAGGAAACAGAAAATTAAATAAGACCTAATTTTGAGTGAAATCTGCTTCTCTCAAATATGGCAGACAACTGAACAAGCTAAAAGTGCTTGTCTTCCTCCTCCACCATTTCATATTTTTCTGCATCCTACAGTCTGTAGATCATTACCTGACTCTGTTCTCTTCCTGAAGGTAAATGGTCTACTCTGGAGGCAGCCCATTAAAAGCCTTGTTCTATTGCCGTCATCTGAGTCTCCTACATACGCATCAAATTATCTCTTTATTCCAAGAGGTCATAAGGACACAAAAGTGGCAATGTGTAATTGTGAATTCACATTATCAGGACCTGATTCCCCTTACAGCTCTGAATTTCGCTGGTGGTTTTAACTGGTTAACTGTCCTGGTCAGGGGTGTAGGCATTGTGTGAGCAATTTCCTGTCTTAAAGACCCATTTCAACAAAATTGGAGTTTGACATTTAGTCCATGTTCAGCTGAAACATGCCATTTATTTATTTATTTTATTTTTATTTATTTATTTGTGTGTGTGTGTGTGTGTGTGTGTGTGTGTGTGTGTGTGTATAAGAAACATTTATAACACTAATATTTCAGCAAACTGTGATAATTATATATAAATTTGGAGCCCTGTTACAGTTGTTCTCAGTCGCTTTGGTGCATTTCTCAGATCAGAAATGAAATTTTCAAAACTACTTGTTCAACTTCCACATCATCTAGTTACTTGTGCACATCATAAAAGCAGTTTCTCATTCTTTTGAACAAGTTGCAATTGCTTTGGTACGTTCATGCAATTGATTATGTACATTTGTCTGCGGTTTCCTACATTATCAGTTGCTAATGTCATGTTGCTCAATGTATTATGTAGTTCTCTGTGCAATAGTCTTACCCCTCAAAACCTCAAGTCATTAGTTCATCGAATAAGTCATTAAATCTAGTTGTCATAAACTGTCAAACATATTGTCTACACTTCTATAAGACTTTTTGTAAATTTGCCATGAATTGTCCAAGTGAATCTTGACTTTCACTAATAAAGAGAATACAGATCAATCAATTATATACCAGTTCTCTGAAATAGCTCAAAGGTGCATCTCATGAACCTTCAGTTGGAAAGCATATATAGACAGAGGACAACACAAGAGTTACAAATTGTGACAGTGGATGAACATCCAGAAAATGATCAGGGTCAACAGCCGAGAGGAAGAAGAGGAGTAAGGATGCATAGTGGAAGGGTACAGAGGCAAAAAAGAGGAAGAGGCAGAAGATGCCAAGGACAGAGGAGCATATCAGATGAAATATTGTGGATCATGCTGTCAATCACGGCCTTACGATGGCTGAAGGGTGCAGCTAAATATTGGGAGATTGATCATATCCTCAATAATTCAAACATTTCGAAACAGTCTCCTACAATCAATATCCCACGTACAGAAAAGTGTAAATTTGTACTTTTGAAATGGATATATGGCATACATAAGAAGTGCAGCCTTCTTCATTTCAGTACAGTAATTGTCATCCAAACTGTTGCCATAGTTTACAGCAGGTAATACTAACAGAGTGCACTGTTATATTGACTACATGACTAAGCATTTTGCCTATCTTGTTTGTGAACAATTACACAAGGACTTTTCATTCTGATGGCACTGATATGTTCATTGACATAAATATGAGAGATGCACTAAAGATTTTGAGTAAATTACAGGCTTTTGCAGGAAATCCATTGTGTGGTGCTGTTTGTACAAATTGATTTGAGAAATGCACATAGGGTAGAGTGGGGGAAAATGCCCCCTTTAAGGATTGTGTAATTTTTTTTTAAACAAAAGTTAAATGTGCTCAGAAAAGTTATCATAGTTTTAGTGACAATGACATAAATTATAAACCAATTATGAAAAATGTCCAGAGTTTTCATGTTATTAGATTTTTAACAAAAATTTAATTTGTGCCAAGGGGGCATTTTACCCCACCTAACGCCCCCATGGGTGGGGTAAAATGCCCCCCAGTCTGACAAAGCAATTTGCTTTAAACATTTACAGCAAAATCAGAGTACAGGCAGTTTTACCTTAAAATTTTAGCGTTTTAGCATTTTACCCCACACACTATGTTTGAGAGAAAAATTATGTCATTCTGAAAAGATTATTATATTTTTATTAAATAACACGTACTCTTTATCTACAGGCCCTACTGTTCTCATATCATATATAACTGTGATGTTCTACAAAACAACAAGTTTTAAAACACTTTTTTTTTTTTTTTTTTCTTTTTTTTTTTACTGTTGAAAATTAGATCATTTACTGTGAAATCCGTTTTCTCTTCAGTACATCACCAGTGTAAGCTTCATGGTGAAAACTTCTACATCACTCTTGTCAACATAGTCCATAGTTAAAATAAAAATTTATCTTGACTTTATCTTGTGGTTATTTTGGGAAAAACAGTAGGTAACGTTTTACCCCATGGGGGTGTTTTCCCCCACTCTACCCTAATTTTTTGCAAATATTAAGGATGATTCGAGAAATGCACCAAAGCGGCTGAGAAAAATTGTAACCATTTTGACATCATAAAAAGAAAAGAAAACTTTTTTTGGAAACTTTTTTCTTGGCTACTTAATTTTTATGTTAATTTAATGTTTACTGGTAGAAAATGACACAAACTTACACAATCAAAAATTAAAACCTAACAAAATGAATAATAAAAACAAAAATATAGCTGCAAGCAGTGATGCTGGGCCCAAGTCACCAGTGCCAATGGTGGCATCAGACAATTTGACAATTATGATAGATAGATAGATAGATAGATAGATAGATAGATAGATAGATAGATAGATAGATAGATAGATAGATAGATAGATAGATTGTATAGAATATTGTACAAAATCTATCTATTGTATAGATTGTATAGAAAATTCCTTTCATATTCCACAGGAAAAAAATAATTATACTACTTTTTAATGAAAAATACTGATGATGTCATCGTTACCACATGACATAAACAAAGTTTTGTCCAGTAAAATGCTCTGTTCCCTCATTTTTAAACAGTCCTAATTACCACCAATAATACAGTTACTCACATACATGTAATAAGCAAATGATCCTACCATCTGACACATGATCATCCTCCTATATTGTTGACAGTGAAACTCTTCTTCAGAACCATCAGCCTCAGACTCAGGTTCAAATAATCCCAGCTTAATTTTCTTCTTCATCACTCTCTGACTCTGGCAGGTCTGCAAGACGAAGGTTGTTGTGAGAAATACTACACAGCTGACTGTGAAATATCTTCTTTGTTTTTTAGGGTATTGCCCAGCTGTGATGTTACGTAAAGGCTAATGGATTTTTTTTCTTCTTCTTCTTCTTTTTAAAGGACAACAACTGTCGTATTTCCCATCCTAAATGTCCAAGACACATTCGGTGGGGCATAAATAAGTGTTCTGCTTCTAAAGAGAAATATATAGTATTTTCACTCTCTCTTACGCACACATTTAAAAGATATACTGAAGTGCTAAGCAGCCTGAATTACAATCAAAGAGGGAGCGTGTCAGATATCATTGCTGGAAGCCTATACACACACACACACACACACACACACACACACACAAACAACTGAACATTTCTACAATTTATTCTGAAAGTTAACTTTTTTCTTTTCCAGCGTGGTATGGTGGGTTTCCAAAGATTAATAAAAGCACCCCCAGAGGGACTGTGGAATCATTCCTTTCAAGAGCTTTCAGTGCCTTTATGGGCTCAGAGCCAAACAGAGAGAGCTCTTATAAACACATTTTTCAAAAATGAAATTCTGGAAGAGATGGACAGTTTTTCCTCCCTGTACAAACAAAGCATGTGATCGTTTCAATAGGTTGGTAAACAAATACTCTGGGTTCTAGTTAAGTTCAGTTGAATCCTTTTCTTTAAAAAATAAATAAATAAAATAAAATAAATTGATAAAGCATGCAATAAAAATAAATAGGGCCATTTTTTAAATAAAGAAAAAAATTATGTAAAACATGAATGATACCATGATACAGTTTTTGAGTATTAAAACTATACTATTGCATTATCTGAGCTGTAGTTTTTTTTGTCATCGTTTTACAGTCGTTTTAGGGTTTTGTCCATTGTATTGCCATGGAAACTAAGTTGTAAAACGGTATATAATGTTATAATGTTCCACCGAATGTTTTTGCTGTTTTTTCCACATCATATAGTTCACAGATCACAGCTGGAGTTAAGTGTGCTACTGTGGGATCCATAGTGATGGAGAACATTGAACTTTGCATAGCACTCTGAGATCAATGTTAATCGCATGGTGACATGAGCAGCCAGTCCAATTTCCCTTCAGCAGCGCCTGCGGTGCACCAATTATAAGCCAACAGAGGTAGGTGAGAAAAAGAAGTTTGTTTTCAGGAAGTGTGTGTGTGTGTGTTTGAATTCCTGTCTTCATTTGTTTACTCATTGCAAAACAGGATGCAAACAGACAGCGTGTATCTCGTCTCTCTTCTTCTCAGCACCTGTCATGAGGAGGAGTTGGGACTCGTGCCAGTCGCCTGCTCCTCTCTTTACAGGAACATATTAACCAGCTAAATATCTAACACACATGCAATATTCTTTTATTGTAATGCTTTGATGCAGTTATTGTTCACTTTATCTGTTTCATAACTCAAAACATGCCATAAGATCACTTAAAATGTATTACTTTGATAATGTGGTATCAAATTGCAGTACTATGATACTTTGAAAAATAACATGGTATTGAATGATTGATTGCCATATTCATATACCAAATATGTAGGCTACCCCAAGGTGCCTTAAAGAACACCATTATATTACCATACATGTTCAAATAGGCCATAGTGATGCCCGAACATTACAACATAATTTCAGCCCGCGTTTCAGACTGTAATAGGATATGAATACTGCACTCATTTCACTGACCTATACTTTCATTGTACAGAACTGGTTCATTGCTTTTGTCTACAAGACAAAGATCATGTCACCATGACGACTTTAGTAAACAGCACATGTTTACGTCCTTGGTGACAGAAGGGAGGAACTCGTTTGGGTTTTGTGAGGTATTTTTTTTTAAATAACTCTTAAATACATTTCACGTATAGTAGCTCATAGTTTTATGTTTGACCTGAGATGTTTATAATGCTAGAGAAATGAGTTGAGATGCATCTGAAAATGTTTGCTTAGATGTAACGATGAGGTTTTTATTGATCTCAGTTACTGAATCATCTGAATAAGTTCACCAAAACTCTTTCTGCAAGTTATATTCGTTTCGCCAGCAGTTGGCGACAAGAGTGTTTTTTTGTGCGTTATATGAATGACTGACTCATCGAATCGCTTTCATATTCAACCACATTATTCGTTTTAAATAATTAAACGTTTAAATCTTAATACATTTTGCATTTTAGATATGTATCTACAAATCTAGTCTCCAGGAACAGTATTCAAAGTGTGCAAGAGAGAAGTGAAAGGAAAATACACTTCAGGGTATACACTGAAAAAAATATATATCTTAAGGATTTACCCTACTTTATAACAATTTTCACTCAAAAATGTCTAGTAAGTTTCATAAATAATTACAAAGAAACGGCAAGTAGCAAACTGAGCTAAATGTGTCATTTTGAAGTAGAAAGACTAAAATAGTATTTCCTTGTAAAATGTACTTCAATAATAGCCTATTTGTTTTATTTACAACTTAAGCCCGAAACACACTGCATGATTTTCTGTCCCAGATGAAAGATTGGCATCGTCAAATAATCGTGGCTCCTAATTGTTGGTCCTGCGTCATACAGCGAGAGAGGTTCAAAGACAGCCGTCGTCACGGACTTGCAACCAAAGATGACAGTGTCAGAAATACAGCATGATCATCGCACAGTGTGTTTGCTGCTACAATCCACGTTTACTGACCAACCAATAAAAATACGACATGAAATCAACACAACATGGCGCTAAAACATAAAACTGCCTTCCTCTTTCGCTGCTTCCACTTTTTTGAGCACACATCCCAGAGAGATAGATAGATCTGCAAGGTGTCTGTTAAAGATCACTTGATCTGGAAAGCATCTGCTGTACAAACATCTGACAGACGCCTGTAAGATGTCAGTTTTACATACATTCTAATCATAAACATCTTAAAGACACCTAATAGACGTCTATTTGACATCTAATAGGAAATGTCCTATAGACGTATTGCAGATGAGCAAACACTATAAAAAGTACAGTCTTCCAGATGTAAATGCAGACGTCAAATAGACGTCTCCATGATGTATGTGTGCTATCAGGGATAAAAACTACAACTAGCGCATGCTGATCACGTTTTATTTTTCTATAATAACGTGCATCGTAGCATATGAGTCATTTACGACGCAGGACCACCGATTAGGAGCCACGATCTCAGAAATCGCCACGATTGTTTCATGATGCCAATCTTTCGTCTAGGACAGCCATAATCGTCCAATGTGTTTTGGGCTTAACTTACCCAGCTAAAAGGGAACATTCTCAGAATGTTGACTAATATTCTCTCAAAGATATAAACAAACATTCTTCCCGTAACGTTACAGTTTTTCTCAGTCGCTTTAGTGCATTTCTCGAATTGTCGTTAATATTTGCAAAGAAGTATGTGCATTTCTCAAAACAATTTGGACAAACCGCACCACACAATGGATTTCCTGCAAAAGCCTGTAACTTACTCAAAATCTTTAGTTCATCTCTCAAAAGTAAGTTTTTATGTCAATGAACATATCTGTGCCATCAGAATGAAAAGTCCTTGTGTCATTGTTCACAAACAAGACAGTCAAAATGCTTAGTGATGTAGTCAATATAACAGTGCACTCTCTTAGTATTACCTGATGTAAACTATGGCAACAGATTGGATGACAGTTACTGTACTGAAATGAAGAAGGCTGCACTTCTTATGTATGCCATATATCCATTTCAAAAGTACAAATTTACACATTACTGTAAGTGGAATATTGATTGAAAGAGACTGTTTCAAAATGTTTGAATTATTGAGGATATGGTCGATCTCCCAATATTTAGCTGCACCCTTCAGCCATCGTAAGGCCATGATTGACAGCATGATCCACAACAGTGGCCCTTATTTCATCTGATATGCGCCTCTGTCCTTGGCCTCTTCCTTGGTTTTGCCTCTGTACCCTTCCACCACGCATCCTTACTCCTCTTCTTCCTCTCGGCTGTTGACCCTGATGGTTTTCTGGATGTTCATCCACCATCAGAATGTGTAACTCTTGTACTGTCCTCTGTCTATATGCTTTCCAATTGAAGGTTCATGAGATGCACCTTTGAGCTATTTCAGAGAACTGGTTTATCATTGGTTGAT
This sequence comes from Spinibarbus caldwelli, assembly GCA_039654775.1. Taxonomy (NCBI): domain Eukaryota; kingdom Metazoa; phylum Chordata; class Actinopteri; order Cypriniformes; family Cyprinidae; genus Spinibarbus; species Spinibarbus caldwelli. The sequence continues at coordinate 20,484,875 of CM077260.1, forward strand.
CTATACTCTCTTTATTAGTGAAAGTCGAGATTCATTTTGACAATTCATGGCAAATTTACAAAAAGTCTAATAGAAATGTGTAGAAAATATGTTTGATAGTTTATGACAACTTGATCACCATTTTGCATTTAATGACTTATACGATGATCTAATGACTTGAGGTTTTGAGGGGTAAGACAGCTGCACAGAGAACTATATAACACATTTTGAACAACATGATATTAGCAACTGATAATGTAGGAAACCACAGACAAATGTACATAATTTTACATAGTTGCATGAATGTACCAAAGCAATCGCAATTTGTTTAAAAGAATGAGAAACTGCTTTTATGATGTGCACAAGTGACTAGATGATGTGGAGCTTGAACAAGTTTTGAGAATCTCATTTCTGATCTGAGAAATGCATCAAAGCGACTGAGAAAAACTGTAATGTTAAACGTTAACAGTTTGGTGTGCATGAAAAATCTGTGTATGAAAAATAAAACAAACTTTAGGCTATGTTATTGTCTACTTGAAAAGCAAAATAAAAAATAATTATTATTATTATTTGTTGTGCAGGTCATGATTGCACCCACTTGTGGAAGTGAAAGATGGCAGGTCGAGAATCTCGGAGCAGTGTTTGTGTGAAGATGTGCCCTCAGCAGAGAGCTCGACATGAAGCCTACAGCGAGCCGTCTAAAGAAGCTCAGAGCTGGATGGCAGTGGCGAGGCAGCGCGTATGCACACACCTGAATAATCAAAAATCCCGCCAAGTCTGCAAACTCACCGCTGCTGCTGAGCGTCAAAATCAACTCACAGCACAATTAAAAGCCGCCGAGGCAAGGAATCGTGTTAGACAGCTGAGACAACACTATCAAAACCTGAAGGCAGGGGATTTCCTTAAAATAATAGTTTATTTTATTATGTGCAAACACTTAAAGGTGCCCTCAGTAATTCCATCTTTATGTTACCCTGACCAGTAGCAGTATGATGGTTGTACATAGTCAGCATGACTGATTGATTGATTGATTGATTGATTGATTGATTGATTGATTGATTGATTGATTGATTGATTGATTGATTTCGCATACAAGATTAATATTTAGCTGATAATATGATTTTAACATTTCTACTCCAGTGAGGTCCAGGTTTTAATTATCAATGTATTTTAACCTCGCTCATAATGTTAACATTAAATGACGTCTTCAAAAATGACAGACTTCTCTCAGGAACAATCAATGAACTGAATGAAGTCCCCATATTTTTCTTTCCCGATAAACCATTACACCCAGATATATGACACAATATCAAAGAAAATATTTGTCACTATTTCAGTTTCATAGTGACTTTAAACACATTTTTCAAAATCAATTTCTTTAGGATAAAACTTTAACAGTGAATAAAATAAATAATATTAAGTGCACCTTTAATCACAAAAACACAAGACCCCCTATAGTTACCCAAGTGTGAACATGTTAATGATATAAATCTCACCCAATTCTTTGGAAGGAAACGCAATACAGCATTTGCCTCCTTAAAGCTTGCCTAAAAGTCTAATCTCTCTCTTCACAAATGTTCAGGAGCAGGAAATTAACTTAATGATTTCATGCCAGTCTAACGCGCAGAGGGCTGTACACCTGGAGCAGCTACTCCCCGTGAGAGAGAGGAAGATAAACCACACAGACTGTATGGACCAATTACAGGTGGATATATTTGCCTAAAATGTCTAAAAATCTCATAGATTGCTTTTTCTTTTCTTTTATTATAAATATAAATGTACTGCAAGGGAAAGGCCAAGTCAGGACCTAAAATGTTTTTCGACAATGGCAGGAGGAGCAGATCTTTGCTTCATTTCCCCTTTCCCACTGCTGTAATATCATAATAACGTTAAGCAGCTCCCAGTTGACAATTTCTCATCGACCGTCACAGTCCTGATGGTATCTCCTAAATAAGCATGACCAGAGAATCAGAGAGAGAGGAGAGAAAGTGAAAGAGAGGATCTCCTCCAGATCTCCACATATTCTAACAGGTGGAGGAATGCATTCACATTATCTCCCCTCAGCAGGCGGGTATTTAAGTGACTGCCCCTGTTTTGTCTCAGCCTTTATTTTACCCTAAAAGGTTCTTCAATGAAAAAAAAAAAAAAAAGCATTTATAAGAATCATGACAACATCTGACTGTCCTTTCAAAGTCATGTTATCTTTAGATGAAAAATGTCAATGCAGTGCCAAGTGTCATCTGTGTAACATCGGCATACTTGGTTCAACTTTGTTCCATGCATATATCCATTGTATATACAAAACCATTCTTCAAAATATAATTTATGCTGTTCAGAAGAAAGAAAGTTATAAAGGTTTGGAATGATATGAGTGCAGTAATTGAAGACAGAATTTTCATTTTTGGGTGAACTGTCCCTTTAATTTGACTGCATATTAAATGTTTATGTTGTCATGTTCCTCATTTGCAAGTCGCTTTGGTTAAAAGCAATAGAAGGGCATTTTTAAGAAAATGAACTTTTCAAACAAAATTTTTAGCACCTTCTGTTGCTTACATTTTCTTCTGCACTGTTTTAGAGACGAAGAGTTGAGGAGATCCTAGAGGATGAGAAGGGCCTGTCCATCAGTCGTAGATGACTGAAGACGAAAAGGAATATATTTTCTGAATGATCTGAGACTGAAAATACAGAGTATATTGTGACCTTGCATGCCGTATCTTTATGCGTACGTTTGCATTGTACTTTCTTAGTTAAAATTGCAAGATATATTACCTTACCACAGACCAGTGAAGCAATTATGTTTAGGGATTCTGGCTGATTATGATTTCAATAATTATTATTTTCATATTGTCTGGTAAATGATAGATGGGCAATATTAAAATTCTATGCTATTTTTTATAAATAAATAAAGAATAATCTATGCTATTTTGTATAAATAAATAAAGAATAAAACATTAAATGCAAAAATTAAACATTTAATGCTAAATGTGAATCATACATTTAACTGTGTTATTATTAGTGTTTTTATTAGTAGTATTATTAGTGTTAACTTCAAGTGTGATGTTATTTTTATATTAGTTATACTATTATAGTATAAATAGTAATAATTGTATATATTATATTTTGAATTAACTTTTTTATATTCTCAGTTTTACTTTGAGTTTAAATTGTAATTTTGTGATTTACTTTTTTATTAGTTGTGCTTTTCTGTTATCATATATATATATATATATATATGATAGATAGATAGATTTGTGTGTGTGTGTGTGTAGTAATATTTATATATAGCTTTTTATTTCAGTTTTAATAATTTTAGTCCTTCAACTTATGTCAGTATGCCAAGGCAAGATTTCAAACTTTCATTCAAATTTTAAGTTCGTTTTTTCAATGCATTCAATGTAAAATATATTGAACGCAAACTAACCAGTAACCGATGTGGTACTGGTATACAGTATCATGCATCCTCAATTCTGTTCATTTTTAGAAATATTCATTCATATTTAAGCAATATCAGATTAAGACTATGACTTCTATATAAAATCCATGTATAAAATCCATTGTGCTGCAGTTCCTAAACCTTTGATTTTATTATATCATATTTCATAGTTTCTCCTATGTCTCCAAACCTGCTTTTCTTTCATGTGGAAACCAAAGGGGGATGCCAAAGTGGAGACTGGATATTCAGTAATCTCATCTCAGCAGATTATGATAAAAACCCATCTAGACAAAATGAAAGTCTTCAGCTGAGGCACAGAGGTTTCCAGGGTGGAAAAAAGCCCAGACTGACATTACCGGAAAATAGAAGAGAGAGTAAAGAACAGGGCAGCTTGCCATGTCAGTAGCAGTCAAACACAGATTGCTGGCAGCAAGGCTTTTTTGTGTGTGAAGTGTCTGTGAAGCATCAGGGGGTGAATCTGGCAGCGGGAGGTTGGACTGAGAGCGGGTGATCAGCTTGTAATGTGTGAATGTCCGAGTAATAGAACTGCCCTCTAATCACCTTGCAGATTGCTGATGTTATGACAGAAAGTGAGCTCATAGTTATCCTTCTTGGTGTGAATGGGCCTTTATTGCTATAGTTGTGTTGTGGACTCTGCTATTCTTTTAAATTTGGATCGATTTTCAAAAACATGCCCATTCACATCAAGAATAATAACTATAACGATAACTATTTTAGCATCCACAACAACACAGAATAACATTATTTATTGTAACCATTCTGCCGCTTTAAATGCTCAAGTTCTTTAAAGCAGGATAGATTCTGAGTGGCTGTCATTGTTTTTATCGTTCGTGACGTTAGCGTTATAGTTATTTTGTGGATTCTCCCAGCAAACACTAAATGATCCCCTAACGCTCCTGTTTTGTTATTTTTTGTTATGTTCTCTGTTGGTTTTGTGTTCATAGACAAAAGCTAATGATGAATTTTTCTATTAAGGGAACCTAAATAGTTAGCTGGGCTGCTATTCTTAGAACGATTATTAAAACTATCTTTAGCATTATAGTTAAAGAGATCATTCATCTGCTGGAACGCCACTCTCTCGCGAACACACATATGACTGCTATTATGGTTTATAAAGTTTTAAATATGGATATTTTTCTTACAAAAACACATTGATTCACATTGGAAGAGCCAGGACATTTTTAATATAACTTAGATTGTCTAAAAGAAGAAGTAAGTCATATATACCTATGATGGCTTGAGGGTGAGCAAATCATGGGGTAATTTTCATTTTTGGGTGAACTATCCCTTTAAGGCCCATTTACACCAAGAACAATAATGAAATATAACTACATTAGTATTTATACTGTTATTGTAAGTGCGCACTGCAGTTATTATTGTCTGACACCTTAATTGCTCAAACACTTTAAATCAGGATGAATTCTAATTGGCTGTAAATGAAAAAATCTTTCTGAAAGTGATTCCAAAGATATCGTTCCTCTGTGTGTCATTATCGTAACAGTTGTGATGTAGACTCTCACAGCAAACACAGAACATTTCACTAACGTTCTCAGTTGGTTACTGTTTGGCTGTTTTTTTCCATTAGGCCTATCTGTTGGTTCTTTTTTGTAGCCAAAAGCTAAGCTTCCCAGAATGGAATTCCCTAGAATGTTCCAGTGGTGGTTTTAGAACCAATAAATAAATAAATAAATCAAATAAATAAAAATAACGTTCCTAGAATGTTCTGGGAACTAAAAATTGTCAGCTGGGCTGCTATTCTCTTAAATTTAGAACAGTTTTTAAAACTATAGTCAAAGCCCGTTCACACCAAGAACGATAACTATAGGTAACCAATATTAGCATCCACACCAATACACGATAATGTTCTCTTTATTATAAGTGCACTGCAGTGTTGTCTCCTGTTGCTTTAAATGCTCTAGCTCTTTAAAAGCAAGATAGATTGTTATTGGCTATCAATGAAAAAAAAAAAAAAGTTCTGAAAGTGATTCCAACGTTATGGTTCCTATGTGGCATTGTCATTATAGTTGTGTTGTGGATTCTTTTAAATTATATAACGATTAAAAAGAAAAAAAAAAAAAAAAAAAAAAATATATATATATATATATATATATATATATATATATATATATATATATATTTATATATATATATATATATATTGTTATCATTATAGTTATCATCCTTGGTGTAAACAGCCTTTACACTCATATTTTGTTCAACCTGAGGTAACATTTTGGTTCTCCTCATCAGAGGCAGGTAAACAAAGTCAGAATTCAACTTAATTATGACTTCAAGTCATTATGTCAGCATTGTAATTAGAAAGGAAGGAGGGTGAAAGATTGGTCAATTTCATGTCTCTTAGAGTAAAGATGAGGGTGAACCCGAAGATGACAGGAAGCAGATAACACAATTAGCTGAGCTGCTACTTAAAGGTGGGGAGAGAAAATTGCCTGTAGCCTTAACAACATAGACTATCATTAATTACACCTAAAAGTAATTTAACGACCAAATGCTTTTTAAAGACATTCTTATTGCTCCCACTAACTAAATGCTCAGCAAAGTAGGTGCTTTTAGGAGGGATAAGCGTTTAATCATATGATAAATCAAACTGCGGGATTCTTAATAGTGTACAGGGGAGGGGTTTCAGCCCTACAATGACGCAGAGAGCTTTACTGACACCAAGTGGGCATCACACAGATGTCCCCTCGTAACCCTCAACCACCTCCATAGTCAGTCTCTCCCTGTAACTGCTGAAGAAACAGTGGAGTTTATCAAGAGAGATGCAGTACTTCAGATCAGTTCACAATATCTGGTGTAGCAATGCTGTGCTCTATCAGTAAAAGCATGGGGAATTGAATGAAACTGATCTATTTAATTACAAGTAATCAAACTTGTATATTAACACAGCTGAGTGGCATTATTTTTAATAGTGAACATTTCTATATTCTATAATCTTGCAGAAGTGCTGTTGAGGGATTTTTGTGAAGCGTTGTTCTCCTTAGTGTTTGGCGCCCCCTGCTGGACATTTACAAGATTTGTAGAAGGACATGATTATTCAATAATTATGGTTAGATTAATAGACATTCTGTGTAATTTAAAACATCCCATGTCTGATTTGCCGTCAATAAAGTGTTATGTACATGTAAAAATATCATAAACACATTTAGGTTGAATAGAAGTTATATGAATGCTAGTGTTATTCACATATATTAGAGAGAATACACAAAAGGGAAATTATTGTCAAATGATAGGCTGCATAAAAAGTCAAGTAATGCAAGGCCTAGTCAGCCTTATTCTATGACTGAAGTCCCAAACGTTTTTGTGACCCCCCTTTATACAAACAGTTTTGTTTTATTGTTTTAATCAACACATTGTGTACTATATTTCATCTGCATGATTATAGAAATATAAACTTGAAAAGTTCCGCTGGAAATGACAATTACTGAGGAAGTCCTTCGTCAATCGACTGAGTAGAAGTGTCTAAATCAGCGCATGCGCAATTCATCCCCAGCCTGCCTCCGTTAAGGGTGTCGAGTCTCAAGCTGCAACATTGGAGGAAAAAAAAAAAAGATACTGTATTTTACCCACAAAACAGCTACAAAACAAACGGATGTGTTTCAGAAAACGAAACGGCTACCGCCCACCAAAACATTTTAATGCCAAGATTGTAAGTATTGTTATCCTTAGCGTTTTTTAACAGCATGAACGTTGAGTTTACCAGCGGATGGTGGGTTTTTTCCCGTTTTTTTCCAGAAGAAAGGGTCGTCCTCCGTAAATCCCAATCTTCTGTTTCTGCATTTGTTTTTTGCACAGTCTAATGGGCAGGAACTTACTTCTATGGCTCGGTGAGAACGAAGCTTTCCTAGAAACTGAGCTTGAATGTCTTCGAGATCAGCGCTTGTTCGCAGTCGAGGAGGGAATGCCGCTCATCTCTGTTACTGCTCGTTTCGCTTCATCAGGACGGGATAGATATGTGTTTGGAAAGCTAAACTGAGTTGTCATCTGCTGTAAGGTGTATTTTGTGAGCCCCATGCAGCAGTCGTGCTCCGGGAGTGATGTGTTTTCAGTGTACAGTTATTACAGGAAGACCGGTGTGTGTGTGTGTGTGTGTGTGTGTGTGTGTCACGGGCATTACGGGTTTGATTTTTCATCTCAAATAAAACAAGATTTGCATAGCACACTCCGGTTTCTCAGTCGGTGTTTTAAATCGCTGTCCGTTAAGCAGTATGGGCTGATTCGGTTGGTTTGGGGCATTTCGGTGCAACGGAGAGTGAAAGCTAATGCACGGATTATAGCGTTGTATTTTCAAATCAAACATCTAGGAAGTGGGGGAGGATAAAGCTCAGGTTATCATCTGTCACTGCCTTTGTTTTATGCATTTCGATAAATTAACCGCGTATTTTAGGTAAGCAATGATAATAACGCCCGAACGCGTTTGTGTGTGTGTGTGTGTGTATTCGCGTATCGTTTTCGTCTCGAAAGATGTTCTTCTTTCCTTTTAGCTGGCTGTGTAGTAAAGCGCGTTCGCGAGGCGCGCGCGGGACCTTCGGGTGAATGAATTGCGCGTGCGCGTGCGCGCGTGCTCGCCGCTGCGGAACCGGAGGGGAGACACAGCGCGCGTGCAGCTCTGACGTCAGAGCGAGAATTCCCGAGGTAAAGAGATATTTACGTCCAATCGATGACTTTTTCTCTGAAGAAGTAATCCTTGGGTTATTTGTTGGCCGCGTCATAGGCATGTCTGTTACTGGACGAAATTTAATTTGTCGTAGTGGACGCATGTAGCCTTCTTAGTTTGTGGTGACAACAGTGAGGTCTATATTTAGCCAAAAGAATGATAGGTTTTGAAACACCAAGTAAGCTTCCACGTGGGCATGCCAGTCAAACTCAGCTGCTTTGATATCTGCAGCATCTCTGCTGTACCAGGAATCAGATTTACTGAGCTTACTTCATTTGTTCCACAAAGTCACGCTCTTAAGTTCACAGAGAACATTGTGTTTGCATTGTCTCTCTTGTAGTAAGTTAGTGCATTTGAAATTAATTAAACCAGACCTTTATCTCTGAAAATGTGAGCAGAGATAGAGTGCCCATGATCAGCACATTTGTTTTTCTGAGAAAAACCTGGCTTGTCAGGGAATAAAGCCTTGAGAAGTAGCTAAACTAAATTTAAGTCAGCAACTGAGACCTAGAGATGATTAGTAGTAGTAGTACTTTAAGAACCCTGTGGCATTCTTTCTTGTGTTGATGTGTTTCTGATTAAAAAAGCAAGTTGGAGCAAGATAATTCCATGGGCTTTTATTTATTTATTTTTAAGTATGTTATTACTGGTCAAAAGAAAAAAAGTTTTCAAGGCACATACGTAAGATTTTTGTTATAAAATATCCAAACACAACAAAAATACTTTTCTTACTTAGATTTTTTGTCTTGTTTCCAGCCAAAATATCTAAAAATTCTTAAATCAAGAAGCATTTTCTAGACAAGTAAAAAGTATTGTCTTGTTTTCAGAAAAACAAAAAACAAAACAAAACAAAACAAAAAAAAAAAAAACAGGTCAAAATTAAGTGAGTTTTTGCAAGCAATATAATCTGCCAATGGGGTAAGCAAAATAATCTTATTTCAAACAGAAAACAATATTATTTTGCTTGTTTCAAGCAAAAACTCACTTAATTTTGACCTGTTTTTTTTTTCTTTTCTGAAAACAAGACAATACTTTTTACTTCTCTAGAAAATCCTTCTTGATTTAAGACTTTTTAGATATTTTAGCTGGAAACAAGACAAAAAAATCTAAGTAAGAAAATAATTTTTTGCAGTGTATCAACGAGGTCAAATCTGCACTATCCTCAGTTTCTGCTTATAGACAGAAACAGAGGATACAGACAGACACAAATGTTGCTGTACAGTTAAACTAAATCCGATAAATTTTAGCATTAAATTTAGATCTGCTCAGTGTTACACCATGATTCTTTTAACACGGTTTTAGTGTTGCGCATTATAACCAATCACACACGAGTCTGTTGAGCTTTCGAATGCAATGGCCAATCAGAGGTGTTCAGATGAGTTTTTTTTTTTTGTTTGGCGTGTGCGCTCACTGACTGAATTCAGCTCTCTCGTGAATTCTCTCATCATAAACAACAAAGTGCAGATGAAAATTACGTATGATTTAAGTAAGAGATTCATTCATCAAACTGTGTATAGACAGCTTTACTGATTATAAGGGGAGTTTTTGAGAGAAACTCGCGCTAGACTGAAGTTAATCATATTGTTCTTTGACAATGTAAATGTTCTTAGCTCGCTCTCTCTGTATAATTTATTCACTGTTTGAATAACTGTGGAAGGTACAGGTAATAAAATATTAATTCATTTCCTCATCCGTGAACATTCTTCATAGCGAATTCAAGCTTCGTCTTTGTTATTGTTTTGAAAATACGACCTCTAGCAGCGAAAACTTACATATTGTTCCTTTAAATGCAAAAGAAGATTTTAATTCCCAGAGAATGCTGGAAAAAAAAAAAACATATATAGTATGATTTAATAACTCATGGAATTATGATTTAGATTATGAAAGTACAATTCACCTCGTAATGTTTAATTAAAATGTCATATCTGGATTTTCCGATTAAAAAAATGCCAGACTTCTCTCTGGTGACATATGCAGGATTTCTACAATCATTTCATCCGTTTAAACCCCGGCCCTGCAAACTCACATTCACCTGGTTCCACTTTTGAGTGTAATGCCCACATCTCAACGTCCAATCAACAACTGATATTACCGATAATCTTTTACACTTAGATTTATATTAAAATACAAAAGAAAAGATCTGTTGCTACTTCCATTTCATTGTGACCTCAAAAGAATATGCTCATAAGAGTCTATTATTTTTTCATGAATCAGACAACTCAGGTCGTGTTGTAGGTTTGTTTTTGCATGCAACTGAAGAACAAATTAAAAGACAGGTTTTCTTGACATTATTTCATGGTTCATTGTATTTTATTTCATCAAATTCAATTCAGACTGTTGGCATAAAAAAAAACCGCAGGAAACACTGTGCTGGTTAATTATTTTTATCAACTTTTAAAAGTGCACTTATTGATGGCTTCAGAGTTTATCGAGTGAAAGCCACTAAACTTAAGTTTTGATTACATGGGATCAAGGCCGTCGCTAGGAATTCTGGGCCCTGTGCACTGAATTTGCTATGGGGCCCCCTCAAAATGGAGGGCCTTCAATTGGAGTAATTAAATTAATAAATAAAACAGGACAGAAACGATAGATATTGCTGAATTCACAACAAATGCAACTAAATTAATAACGCATTTTTTTCTCACATAGAAACGCACTTGACAGTAAAGCATTGATTTTGAGCTAGACTGCTGGAAAGTTACTGCTAATAAATTCTGTCATTTCCTCACCCTCATGCCGTTCCAAACGACTTTCTTCTGTTGAACACAAAAGAAGATTTTGTAGAATGTTACCAAACCATTTTAGTTACCCTTGATTTCTATATGGACAAAAAATTTCTGGAATTTCTCAAATTATGTTCTACAGAAGAAAGAAATTCATACAGGTTTGGAATGACATGATGTTGAGTAAATGATGACAATTTTCATTTTTGAGTGAATCTCCCTTTTAGAACTTTATTATTTTTAAATAAGAAGCACCTAATTTATATAAGACACTGATATCTTTAATCAGGCCCTTATTGAATAAACATTTTACATCAGTTAAAATTAATTAGAACTAAATATTTAAAAAGAAAGAAGTATCCAGAGTTTAACTGACTAGTATTAGTAGGATGGTGGTCACAAGAAGTAAAACCATGGTCCTCATTACCATGGTTATATGGATTTTAAAATAAATAAGTAATAATAAACTACAAAATTTGTAGTTTAAAAAAAAAAAACTGAGGAAACTACAAAACAACTTCTATGAAATTAAAATAGCATATTCCCCATTATGTAATAACAGTAACATTTATAATAAATAATTTTTTGCCAACACAGGCTATTTGTATTTGTGTTAATAACTTAAAGTTAAATTACTATGGTGCTGAATTGACAAGCCTGGCGTTTTCCAATATACCTCATTATCGTGGCTGTTTTCAGCCAGCATCACTATAGAACCTTTAATGTTCTCATTTCACACGACACGACTGTATAACATTTCTGAATGGATCAAGCAACTTGCGCTGTTTATCTCTCATGAATCGTGGCAGTAGCGCGGCGCTGTGCGGGAGACTGACCCCGCTCTGCTTTGATGCGCGGCTGGCGGATGCATCGGGGAGCGCAGCTTTGCGCTTTTGGAGTATTTGCTTAATGCGGTTTCGCGTGCGCTGTAATTTAGAAACAGCGCCTAATATCGGGGAGGTCTCCTTCGTTTCGGCGATCTGCCCACTACTTGAATGGAATGTCCTGGTGTTCCCGATGGCCAGTAGGCGATCGCGGGCCCCCCAGACTTCTGGGCCCTATGCACTCTGTCACCCTTTTCCCCCCACTAGCGACGCCCCTGCATGGGATTGTTGCACTTTTCTTTTTCAGTGGGTGTATTGCTTCCAACTCGTTTTATTTACAAGGATGTGTAATGAAGACAGGAAATCGTGCTCTGAGATGTTTTCTCTTTCTGTTTACTCACAAGTACGTATTAAGTACTTTGATATTGAGTTCATCTCTGGATTGAAAATAGATGTCCAATTATATTTAGACATGCCAATTTAGTCTAATTTTATATTTACTGACCTCTAAAGACAGAGTTTAATCATCTAAAAATGTTTTTGCATATTTTTGCAACAACAACCAAAAAAGAGTTCCAGTAAGGTTTGCAGAGATAGATATCTTTAACCACATCCTATTGCAAGAAAAAAACCAAACTCGTTCTGTCTGCTGTATTGGCATTATTCAACAGCAGTTCCTGAATGAACAAAACCAGAGAAAATAGAAAAGCAATGTGACCAGTCACTGGAGCAGAATCCTGAATAAATGATTCCCTTATTCAGGGCCTTCAGGGTTGTGCAGGGTTCATAAGGGGCCAGTCGTCCTCTCTGAAGCCCTTTCAATCAGAACACTGCTTAGCAAAAACAGCTCCGTTTAAAACAAAAGTGAGTCACCACTGCAAGTTGCAACCGTGTCATTTTTACATAATATATAAGAAGCTGAAGTTAAACGGCTGACGTTATGTTACGGTAGCGTTGTTACAATGAGTTGTTGTTGCTATAGCTTATTGCCTGATCAGAGACCTGAAACTGTTATTTATTTATTTATTTAGAATAATTAGGGGGCGGGACATTCTCATTCTAGAGTACATTTGATTGGATGAAAATTTGTGTAGTTCAGTCATGACCTGAACGTGTTATTTATTTATTTATTTTGTGTTTTATGTTGATTTTGAAATCAAATGTGATAAAACGTGTTGCTTAGAATACTAATAAGATGAAAAAGATAGTGAACACATGTTTATATTATCTGGCTGAATACAAAAACAAACATACAGAGTGACCAGTGTAGTTGATTCGTCAATGAATGACTCTTCTAATGTGTTGAACTTTGTGAATGTGCTAGTGTGTTGTATAGTTTCAAATTGCATACGAATCACCATTGGTTTTTTTGACTTCTATAGGGAGACTGTTAGATGTAGGCTATTATTATTTTTTTTTTAATAAAAATGTTAACTACTTATAGCAAAAGTATTTTATTGGCATTTTTGACAAGCTTTGTGTGTAAAACTGTGATCATTGATCAATAAAGATAAAAAGGGAAGGACTGAGTTGTTAAATTGTCAGAACATTGTTAAAGGGACAGATGCTGTCTAGGAACAACCAAGATTGTTTTTCATGATGCTGCTTGTTTCATGATGAAATACAATGCCGGTATCGTTCCCTGGCAAAACCAAGCCTCGGCATGAACGTCTTGCTTGTCAAAATAATTCTGAGAAGCATTGTATTCACATTATATGCTGGAGTAAAACTTGTTGTTGATAAAATTACGTCAAATTGCAGAGAAGCCAAAAGAACATCTGTGAAACAAACTTTTAAATAGTTTAACAAAATTTAAAGGGGTCATATGATGCGATTTCAAGTTTTCCTTTCTCTTTGGAGTGTTACAAGCTGTTCGTGCATAGATAAGATCCCTGAAGTTGCAAAGACTAAAGTCTCAAAACCAAAGAGATATTCTTTATAAAAGTTAAGACTCGACCACGCCCCCCTAAAACGGCTCGTTTAAACACGCCCCCACATGTCTACGTCACTGTGTGGGAAGATTTGCATAACACCAACCAAACGTATACGCAAAGAAAGAAGGCGGAACTATTATTCTAGCTGTAGTATTGTTGCTGCCGACGGCGCCATGTCCTGGAGACGCTGTTTCGTTGTGAAAGCGAAAGTACTTTGTTTGGGCTTCCAAAAGAGGACACAACTAGAAATCAGTGGTTAAGTTGTATTTACAACACTGTTCCAGAACAGTTCAACTCAAATATTATAGTGTGTGCAGCGTATTTTAACGGAGGACTGTTTCCTGAACCTGGGAGTAGCCTACCAGCTATGCTCAAAGACTGTTTTCTATAAAGTGGGGCAATTCCAACTTTGCAAGGGCAATCTGGCGCTTCTGACTCACAGCCTGTAAGTATGTTTTCATATTTAAAGAATTTGCCACTGACGATTCAAACGCGAGTTTTGAATAGTGTAGAGTGGTGCTTGTTGTTTGTCGTTTCTCCGATCACAAATGCAGACATGGTAATGTTTACGGGGCACGATGCAACGCGACGTGTAAAAGCACAGTATAAGTCATTATAATCAGTAATTATGTCCCCACTGGATGCAACAAATGCCTCGTTTGTAATGGGTTTTATTGTTTTTGTGTCGTCGCGCCAGGACACGGCATCACAATACAGTAAGGGGCGTAACATTTCCGTCTTACGCTTGAGGTATTCGGCCAATCACAACGTACTGGATAGCTGGCCAATCAGAGCACGCCTTGCTTCTCAGAACGATGAGCTTTGTAAAAATCGACACGTTTCAGAAAGGCGGGGCATAGAGGAGCAACTATAATGTACAGTATGTGGAAAATAATGTGTTTTTTGAACCTTAAACCGCATAAACACATTGCGTTACACCAAATACACAAAATAATGTTCTTTTTAGCAACGTCATATGACCCCTTTAAATCAGCAGGTGAATCAGGACCCATCCCTGATAAAGACAGGCAGCATGCACAGTTTTATTGATGGTTTTCAAGGATGAGGTCATGTCAAGCAACTTTTGACTCAAAAGTTTCACTTTACCAAGTGAAAAATGAATATGGACCAAAGTTTGATTGAATGCGAGGCTTTTGCAACAAACACATATAATTATATTCCTGTAATCAAATGTATGATGTTAAAAAAAAAACATTTATTTTGCATTTAGTATTGTTTATATCCTAGCTGTCCATAACCCTGTCAGAACAGAATTCAGTTTTGGGTCATGACCCTTCAGTTTACAACCTAAGAATTCAAGTGTACACATAAACAACTTGTGTGAACAAGAGTTTATTGCGCCATTGTTGATTTGTGGGTTGATGGGAAAGGAATGCAAGTCCCCAACAGATTAGTGTGGTGTCGCTGTAAGAAAAACGGATTTTAAGGAGGAACCATGAGTCACTTGTGTCATTCTGGAGCCATTTCTCTCTCTCTCTCTCTCTCTCTCTCTCTCTCTCTCTCTCTCTTTCTTTCATCACTCTACTCTTTCCTCCTCTTGTCTTCTCTCTCTTTCGCAATCCTCATTTCTTTCAGTCTTCTCTGTCTGTCACTTTCCTCTGTACTTCCTGTTTCTATTTTTTTTTTCTATTTCTCTCTTAAAGGGTCATCAGATGCCCATTTTGCACTAGTTGATATGTTTCTTTAGGGTCTTAATTAAAAGTCTATAACATACTTTGGTTAAAAATTCTCAATGGTAGTGTAAAACAACACTCTTTTTACCCTGTCAAAAAAAACAGCTCTTTTCACAGCAAGCCGTTTCAGTGCATTTCCCTTTAAATGCTAATGAGCTCTGCTGACCCCGCCCCTCTCTTCTGTGGGGTGACGAGCAAACTGTAAACTTCAGCCACGAAACTTGCTAACTAGCACAAATTAGGAAAGGTGATTTGCAAAATCCATTAAAAACCCTCATACTCACTTGTTCTATAGGTGAAGCTGGATCACGAATGATTTGTGCTAACATAAACGCATTTAGGTAGATGGGGGGACGCATTCCCTTCAGAAACAAATGTAATCCACTGCGTCTTCAGCGGCTCAGATGTCGGGAGTAAATGACGACTGCTATGTTCATTATTACATCCAACAACAAAACACCTCAATCGCTTAGGAGACATTCTTGTCTACCACCACTCTTGCATTGAAACAATGGCGGACTGATGACAGCTTACTCAGGGCAGGTCTAAGATAGGACGGCCGTGTCAATCAACAATCGTGGGAGGGGCCTGGGTCCGTGTGATGTCACACAGCTAAGAATCTGAGAACGGCTTGATTTGAAAAAGGGGATATTATTTATCTGGATTTAAAAAAAAAAAAAAAAAACACTGGATGGATTTTTATCATTATAGGGTGTGTGCACACACACTGCCAACACACATTTCAGTTCAAAAAACATGTAAAAGTAAATTTTGCATCCGATAACCCCTTTTACACTAAATGTATATATTAATTTACTTTCGCATTCTACATTCCAATACATCATGTCTCGCAACATTATTTACTCACCCATCTCATGTCTTTCTACAGCAGTATGACTTCATACTGGTCACTATTTTCCATAAACAGGCTTCTTCCAAGCTTCAGAAAAAAGATGCAAAAAGTGACATAAAGTGGTGCATACAAGTTTTTTGAAATAGTCCAAGCCTTCTGAAGTCATGATTCCTTTGCGTGAGAAATAGATTGAAATTTAAGTCATTACTAACTGAAAATCCCACTCTGTTCTTCCGTCCAAACCGTTCGAGTCATTTCAATGAATCATTGATCCTGTTTATAAAATCAGTTTGAATTATTAATTTATGATTTGGACAGATTCTGTTTTAGTATTCAACTCACTGACTTGGTGATTCAGTTGCAGTAATTCTCAAATTAACAGCTGACTGGTGGGAAGATTATAATGTTAATTACCTCAAGTAATGATTCAGTCTGTTCCTCTTACAATTCTGTTGTATGTCTTCATATGATCGATTCATGAGTGGAGTCCTAACCACTTTTGATTTTAAGGGATAGTTCACCAAAAAATGAAAATTCTGTCATTAATTAGTCACCCTCATGTCATTCCAAACCTGCAAGACCTTCGATCATCTTTGGAACACAAATTAAGATATGTTTGATGAAATCCAAATTGTTGAAAAAAGTTGTTATTTTTGTTTTCTTTGCACACAAAAAGTATTCTCGTAGCTTCATAAAATTAAGGTTGAACCACTGATGTCACATGGACTATTTTAACAATGCCCTTATTATTAATGACAGAATTTTCATTTTTGGACGAATTATCCCTTTAAATGTTTATTGTGCATTTTTGTTGTTTTTGAAACTTGAAAGCTCTATTCTCCATTCTATGTAAATGCATGGAAAAGAGCAACCAGCACAGTCTTCAATATATATATATATATATAATATATTATGTTCCACAGAGGAAAGAAAGTCATACAGGTTTGGAACAATATAAATGATGACAGAGTATTCATTTTGGGCCAAAAAAAAAAAATCTTAACTCTGTGCTATTTGATTACACCATTTTTCAAGTTTCCATATGCAATTTCATAATATATACATCACTGAAACATCACATTGTGTCTGTGGAGAGGCTGGCTAACAAAGACCACTCCCTCTTCTTTGAGCGCTCATGTTTTTGCCTTCCGTCTCTTCTTTTTCTTACGCATGTCCTCGCCAATGTCTGCTTTTCTTCCCCAGTCTTCTGTTGACCGTTTCCTCTTTTCATGTGTAGCTCCCCTTCCTCCTCTCTCCTTCAGTGTCAAAAGGGAAGTAGGAGATTTTGGCCATAGCAGACTCAGCAGTGCCTTTAGTTCCCTATGTAGTCACAAACCCCTCACCAGAAGATCTAGCAGAGGTTAGTTGGCAGTCCATAGATTTTTATCTACCCCACAAAACCTCTAGTCATGTAAGTATCAGTCTGCTCTATGGTGCTATTAATAATTTATTGTTTTAACGAGAGTATTGAGGGAAGTAAGATTATATTAGCAGTAGTGGTTAGAAGTACTATTACATGCATTAATATTAATATGAATGTTAATTAAATGTGATAAATATTAATAAAAGTACAATGTTCAGTCATATTTAAGACCATATGCCAGTTGTTCATTGGGTCATGTACTGATTGACCTTTTAGCTCACTTATATCTTTGTGTATCTGAGGGTAGCACAGGATCGTGGCAGCTGGCTGAACATCTGGGGCTGATTTTATCATGATTTGTGGGCGATTCTTAGCAGATCTTTATTTCACGTTTTAGGCAAGTGATGCATGGTGATTTAGTAATGCTCGATATTGGTTAAGTTCTCAAAATGAATTAGACGTACTAGACTTTGATGTTTAGCAGAATCGATTTGATTTCATGTCATTTGTAAGATATTTTCTGTACAATATGGATCAGAGGATTAGGTGCCATATTTGATTCGATGTGAATGGAAACAAGGCTAATGTGTACTTTGTTGTAAATAGATCAGCCAACAAAACATTGAAAAATATGTTAAAAAAGTATTTTTTCTTTCCTTTTTTAAAAAAAAAAATATGTTCAGCTCTTCCATCCTTGTGAGTACAGTCTGTAATATGCTTTTAACATTCTTCATCTTGTCATCATAAACATAAAGGTAATTGAAAAATCATGGAAGTTCACTGGCCAGAAATGTAGGAACATTCCAAGCCCTTATTTTGTGTATGTCAAATTAAGCTATGGAAAGCTGAGATGACGAGATGAGCTTCCAGCAGCAAGTACTATGTCTTTCCACAATGAATATGAGGAAGCTGGATGATGTGTCACAATCACAACAAATCAGAACATTTTTGATGTTAGGTTTAGGGATGTTTGGGGTCAGTAAGAGTGTTTTTTTTTTTTTTTGAAGAAATTAATAGTTATATTCAGCAAGGACACATTAAATTGATCAAAATGGACAGTAAAGTCATTTATAATGTTAAAAAAGTCTTGTGAACTTTCTATTCATCAAAGAATCCTGAAAAAAGTAGGTCTATCACAGTTCCCACAGAAATATTAAGCAGCACAACTGTTTTATACATTGATATTAATAAGAAATGTTCATATTATTAGAAATTTTCATATTATTAGACCGGAGTAATGATGCTGAAAATTCAACTTTGCATCACAGAAATAAATTACATTTTAAAACATACTTAAAAAGAAAACAGTTATTTCAAATTGTAATAATATTTCATAATAGTACTGCTTTATTTTTATTTAATAATTTCAGTCTTGGTGACCACAAGCTTTCAAAAGCATCTAAAAATCTTACCAACCCTAAACTTTTGAACAGTAGTGTAAATGTGGAGCAGGGGTTTGGACCAATGTCTCAATTGTTGCATTATTTCTTCATATTTGGTTAGGACACAGTGTGAAATATTTTTGTAAGTTTGAGTGTTTTATAAGGTGATTTTTCCATGATTTATGCACTTTATTTATTCTGTCCAGGTTGTTTACTTGCCTTGAATTTATTTTGTTGAAAATGTTTTTATTTTAATCTCCCCCTCAACGATTAAAAAACCTAACATTTCACATTCTGCTACCATATGCTCATTTTAGTAGATGATTAAACTTGACATGCCTGACTAAATTAGCCTAATTCATAAAACACAAAGTCATAGATTTAATTGTGAGCATTTGCTTAATGTGACTAATATAAAGTCTGTTTCTCTTTTTCTCCCTCACCGTTCTCTCTCCCTATTTGTGTGTCTGTGTGTGTCTTACTGTTGCCTTGTTTGTGTGTTCCTGTGCTTTCCGGCCTGTGCTGTATGTGTTTGTGTGTGAAGGAGAGGTCCGAGGCCTGCGGGGGGATGACATGCATGTGTCCAGGCATTTAACATCATTGAGGATTTTAAGACTAGTAGGCTGCCCTCCGCCAAGCCATGATGGACATTCTGGTAACTGGCCTTTTTCTTTCATTGCTGTTTGTGTTTGCAGTGGTTTTGTGGTGGTTTAGTAGATTAAAGAGTGTTTTGATGTGCTTTGTCCATTTTAGTTACTGTGATGTCCTGATAAGATACTGACGAAAACTGTTTGATGTATTCAAGTCCACATGGAATTGTACTCTTAAAAATTGGGTCGCAGTGATGCCATAGAAGAACCGTTTGGGTTCCTCAAAGAACATTTCAGTGAACAGTTCTTAAAAGAACCATTTTTCTTAGTTTGAAGAACATTTTAATAATCTAAAGAACCTTTTTCCACTATAAAGAACATTTTGTGAAATGGAAAGGTTCAGTGGAAACATAGATACCAGTAAAAATCCTTTACTTTTAGAATGGAATTGGAAATTCCCATTTCTCTCATGTTGTTTCAAACCTGTATGAATTACTTTCTGTAGAACTTGGAATATGTTTTGAGAAAATACAATGGAAGTCAGTGGTCACCAAAATTTGGTTACGAAAAGTCTTTAAAATATCTTCTTTTGTGTTTTGCAGAAGAAAGAAAGTCATACAAGGTAACAGCAACCTGAGGGAGACTATATGATGACACAATTTAGATTTTTATGTGAACTATTCCTTAAAATGTTTTGTATAATTTATTAAAGCTACCAATAGGATTGAAGCACTTCCAGCTCGGTCTACTGCACTTTACCAACTCCATTCCAAAGGTTTTCCCTCCAAAATCATGGCAGAAAATGTGAAACATGTTTGCAGACGCCGTCTGGTCCTGGTTAAAACCATATATCAGCAATCCTCCTGATGTTTAGCATTATTTGTGTTTTCTTTTCTTCACTAACAATGCTTTTTGTGTTTAATACTTGAGAAAAGTATTCTGGTAATTGCTTGAGTTGTTTGCAGCATGCAAACTCCTCTTTTGCTCAAGTCTCCTCTGTTTTCCTCAACTTCACCTCACCTCTCACCTCCTCTTTTCTCCTCTCCTCACATCCCATCTAGTCTCCTCTGCTTTGTTATCCTCTCCTCATTAATCTTCTTTCTTTTCTGCTTTCCTATTCCACACACAAACACACACAGATTTATTAGAACCTCCCATAAACTTATTTCAAGTGAGCCTAAATTAAGCTATTTATAATTACTACATCCCTAAAGACATATTTTTGTATTTTAATTTAAGCTCTAGAAAGTAATCATCACATTTTAAACGTTTTGCTAAATTCCTGTCATTTTCAAAAATGTGTTACTCCTCAAAATCACACACATGCTTTCTTTGCTAGTCTTGTTCTATCAACGCTCCCTGAACAGCAGAGATGGATGGAGAACAAGAGATCCAGAGATCTTCATCAAGAGACAAAGACTGCTGGAAAGCTGAGACAGCATGAGAGACAGAAAAGAGAAGTCAGCAGAGGGAGGGAGTGATAAGTCACATGATTCATGGCCAGTCTGCCATGGCATCTGGATAAAGTTAGAGGAAAGCAAGATTTAGATCTAAAAACAGACAAGCAGACAGACATTCATTCTATTTGTGTGTGTGTGTAAGGGAGTTTTCCTCTTGTCTTTAACAGCACAGAGCAGCTTACTCATATCTCCAGCAGTTTATTTAGTTGCACATCTTTCTGCAGAGCTCCTCCCCGCTCCATACACTAAAGTTTGACTCATATATTTATATATAAAGCCGAACATCAGTGCACATTCTCTCTCTCCCTCCCCCTCTGCTGGGTTAAGTTTCTTGCCCTCAGGAGATCCCTGAGTTTCTCACGCTTGATGCCAGGTTGGGGGTGCTCTGTGCTCTCAAGCCTGTTGGTTTTGATACTTCTTTTAGAAAACAAGCGGCTATGTCTTTTTTAAAAGGAATGGAGGTGGTGTAGCCCAGTGGATCTGGGCTGCTTTCCAAAAAGCTCCAGGTTCCAGTCTTACAAGGATTGATTCTCAGTCACCGTGTTGGTGTGCTGTAGTGATCATGCATGTACATTGTAGGCTATGTTTAGAACAGAATGCTCGCATACTGCAATATACACTGTATACTGAGACGTTTTCTTAGTCGAATCATCTGGTCAAGGTTTAGCTAGTTAGCATGACCCTGTTGGCCCCTGCAGCTAGATGCCATTGTTATGAACAAATGGGTCCATCTGGTGATTCCAGCATACCTCCTCCAGCATATTTGATTTGTGACAAATGATGGCTTAATTAAATGTCAATATGGCCATTAATAACTTTTAAATTGTTACATATAATGTTAAATAAACAAAGCCATAGATTAGCAACTCCATTCCAGCAATGGACCTTCTTTGCCTGCAAAAATTCACTAATGTGATCACACCTTTATGCTTATTTTCACACAGTAGTATACTATTTTAATGCCATGTGAAAATGCCTTGGTGCATTCACATTAGTGAAATTTTGTTGAAATTTCACAGGTAAAAAGGTCCATTGTCTATTGTCAGTAGTGTAGACATGTATTAAGCACAGCTCACAGGGAGTCTTTCAAGCCAAATTTTTTGATGGTCAA
The DNA here is from genome assembly GCA_039654775.1 of Spinibarbus caldwelli. Taxonomy (NCBI): domain Eukaryota; kingdom Metazoa; phylum Chordata; class Actinopteri; order Cypriniformes; family Cyprinidae; genus Spinibarbus; species Spinibarbus caldwelli. The sequence goes on from CM077260.1 coordinate 20,506,917, forward strand.
ATTTGCTGTCTGATGGTCAACACAGCAAATTTGTGTGACCATATTTTTTCTGCACTTTCTTCTGCACTGGAAGCTCCTGTCGTCAAGTCAAATTCCTTGTGTGTGTGTGTAAACATACTTGGTAATAAAGCTCTTTCTGACTTCTGACTTCTGACTTCTAACCTGTTGCAAAATCTACATGGGCGTAATCTCGGGTGAGAAGTAATGAACACGGAAGTGCAGAGGAGAGAGCACCAGTCACAAATTAGAAGTACAAAATGAGGATTTGTAAAGAAAAACGTTGGAGGATTTCGATAAAAGCCAAGAGGAGACTGGTTTTCTTTTGCTATAAACAAAATTGGTTCTCATGAGACTAGCATATTGTCACCGGAGCCTATGTCCTACGTCATTCGCTGGAACACCACTCTCTCATTAACGCGTGTACGACAGGTAGCAGAAGCTACACTCTAAAAAATGCTGGGTTAAAAACAACAAAACTTGGGCTATTTGGCAACCTAGCACTGGTAAATATTGGACAGAACACATGGTGGGTTATTTTGACCCAGCAGGTTGGGTTAATGTTTTTACCCAACATGCTGGGCTGTTTTATTTAAGTCAACTATTGTTTAAAAATTATTATATTGCTGCCTTAAAATGGGCTGGAACTTAAAAATCACACACAGAATTAATAGAGGCAACAGCAATAATCAAAAGATAAATGTTTATTAAGCAAGAACACGTGGACAAAATACAAGACAAATTTAATTTATTTAGTAGTATTACATACATTTAAACTTGTTTAACAAGCATTTTAAAAATAAAAAAAAACATAACATTTAAAAGTATCATTTTAATTTAAGTGTATCCAACTGTTCTCTGTAATGGGTTTTTACCGAAATAGTGCTAATTCGAGTGCCGGCGTGTCACCAAAATCTGAGCCGGTGAAGGGCTGCTGTTCGTGGGGGGAACTGCGAACTTCAGACCGTGGTCTCACGTTTCACTCGTAGCTGAAAGATGCCGTGACTAGCTCCATAATCTGCCCATAATCAAACAGTACTGAGATTAGAGAACATATTTTAACATCAAACTAAATTAAACTCAGTATTATAATGAATAAAATTAATTTGTTATGCAAGGCGAAGGCCTTTTCATCATGTGAAGCGACCACTCCTGACGCAGCTGACTGACTCGTGCTTATGTTGTTTTGCGTAAAATAATATAATTTACAGCACGGTGAAGACTTTATAAATGAAATAAAATGTATACAAACCTTTATTTTGCTGAAGAAGTGCACCAAATCAGCGCTGGTGGCACTGAGAACAACTCTCTCCTGTAGTGGACGCAATCTGACTGTAACTCAGCAGCTGGGTTGTTTCGTTGGAGACAAGCTCAACCTAGCGGTTGGGTAGAAAAAATAACGCAGCATTAAAAATGATTCAGCATCTTAGGTACAGAAAATCTACCCAGCACCTGGGTAAAAATAAAATAAAAAAATAATTAAAAATAACCCAATAAAATGACCCAACAAGCTGAACCCAGCATTTGGGTTAAAATAAATAACCCAGCACCTGGGTAAAAATATTAAAAATAACCCAATAAAATGACCCAACAAGCTGAACCCAGCATTTGGTAAAAAAATAAAAAATACAAAAAAAATAACAACCACCCCGCACCTAGGTAAAAATATTTAAAACAGCCCAATAAAACTACCCAACAGGCTGAACCCAGCATTTGGGTTAAAAAAAAATAAAAATAACCCAGCATTTTTAGAGTGTAGAGATTATGGTTTATAAAGTTTTAAATATGGATATTTTTCTTACACAAACACATCAGTTCGCTTCAGAAGGCCTTTATTAACCCCCGGGAGCTGTTTGGAGTACTTTTTATGATGGAAGAATGAACTTTATTTATTTATGACATTTTTTTATATAACTCAGATTGTATTCCTCTGAAAAAAGAAAGTCAGAGGGTGAGTAATTCATGTGGTTATTTTAATTTTTGGGTGAACTTTCCCTTTAATGTTATGTCAATATTACCATAATTACGAGATTCTGACTTGTAAAAAGTGTTCATGTCCCTAAAGAATTCATAATTAGAACTTGTACAGAAAACGTACAGAAACACTCCAAACATTCCAGACTTGGATAATGTCTAATGTTCTACTAAAAGAGCTAAATAAACTTTAAAGTTTATCAATAACAGCTTTGTCCATTGATTACTCCAGCTCAGGGTGGAATGTTTAGGTTGTCATCTAGTAATTACGGTAATTGCGAAATGGCATGAATGTGTGTTAAAGCTTCTGTTGTATTCTATTCAATGAAATCTTTGTTAGCAGTAATGTGCATGCTAGCAGCTAACCATCAAAGAAACTCTTAAACATTTTAAATTTGGTTTCATATTGAAAAGCGAACTGATGTCACCCAGTTTGCCCAGTCAATAGTTGGGTGAGTTTGCAACGTGAGCGTTTCTGCTCAGCCTCATGCTGTAACCTCCAAACAAATGTGATAGTTCAGTCATATGACAGAGTGAAAGAGAAGCTACAAATACAGCTCTGTGTTGCTTTAAATGGCTGTAATGTGTGTTTGCAGTGATTTAAGATGAAAATGTAGCCAGTTCTTGGTGGGCCGCTGCTCTGCTGCGGTTGCTCTTCAGTGTAACCACTTCCTCTTCTCATTGTTTCTCAGAGGCAGCTCCCTCTTTTAAACTCTTACTTTCATAGACCACTAATGCTTTTCTGAATCTTTCACTGTGTTTTGTACATCCTTGTCCTTGTTTTGCTTTTAGCTAACAAATATGGAGTGGTTTACTTCCAATGTCACCGGCTAAATAGAATTTCAATTCTCTTCACATGTTGATTTCATATATAAGCACAGATATAAGACACCCTAAAGCTTCAGGACTAATACAGTTAATAATCGCTAGTATGAAATAATGTATCATGGGATGGCATGTGAGGAGATCATCCACCATTGATGGGGAAAGAGGCTGCCAGCACTGTTTCTCAATTCCCATTTGAGTTTCCCAGCAGGAAGTAGACATACTGTTGGTCTTTTTCAGAATTGGTGGATCCGGGAAAGGCCCCTTTAGTCTTAAAGAACTTCCTAACTTAATAAAATCAAGCTCTTTATTTAGTCGCCAGCTCAGACTTGCTGTAACTGTAACAGTTATAGTTCACATTTGCCTTGTTTTCTCCAGGGGTCATGACTTTTTGATCCCCCATAAGCTACCAGGAGAGGGGCTGTTGTATTGACTCACAGAGGAAGCTGGTACATGTTACTGACTGCAATTATGGGCACAGGACACTTCTGCTTTTTAATGCCAACTCTTGAGGTGGCACATGGTAGCTCACAAGTCACTCAAGTGTCATGTGTCAGTGTCATTAGCAAACACTGGTATGACAGAAACCTCAGCTTCTCGTCATGTAAACTTTAGTAAATAGCGGAAAGTTGCTCAAACTTTTTTGCTTTTCTAATGTCAAATAAAACTATTCTGACCTGCTATTCTGCTGTTTATTCAGCAAGGATGCATTAAAAATATATGAAGCAGCACAACTGTTTTCAACATTGTTAATAATGTTGTAATAATTGATAACAAGAAGAAATGCTTCTTGTGCAGCAAATCAGCATATTAGAATGATTTCTGAAGGATCATGTGGCACTGATGAGTAATGATGCTGAAAATTCAGCTTTGCATCACAGGAATAAATTACATTTTACAATAGGCCTATATTAAAACAGAAATCAGTTATTTAAAATTGTAATAATATTTCACAATGTTATTGTTTTTACTCTATTTTTAATCAAATAAATGCAAGCTTGGTGAGAATAACAGACGTATTTACAAAAAATAATAATAATAATAATAAAATAAAATAATAGAGTTTCTCACCAAATGGGTATGGTAGTGTATTATAATATAGAGCATAAGTTAATTACATGACAACTGTATTTTTTTTTTTAAAGTTGTAAATATAAAGATTATCAGAGTGTGTTTTACAAGAATATAATATTTTAGTCTTTCTATTTGAAAATTGAAATTTAATTTGATATGTTACTTGCTATTTCTTTGTAATTATTTGTAAAAATTTACTAGCAATTTCTGAGTGAAAATTGTACATTAAATCCTACACCTATTTTTTTTTTTTTTTTTTTTCAGTATATTTGCTGAAATGTCCAAATCTACATCTTGAGGCTACTGTACATTTAAACAGGATGTGTTAGATGAGCAAATAGCTAACTCATTCAGCTGTGTTGAACCGAACCGTGTTATCTGATGAAGGGGGCATGTGGGACTGTGCACGGATGCTAGCATGAGCGTTAGTTGTGGTGTTGTGGACTCATTGTTTGTCAGGATATCTGGTTTGATCTGGTGAGAGGTGAGCGTCTAGAAAGAGGAAGAGGTGGTGGCTGACTCATTAGATTTCAAGCGCCGTGTGCCATTTACAACATCTGAAGAGTTACAACACTTCCTCTCCTCTCCTGTCCCTTTATCTCTTTGTCTTTTGGGCTCTTCACACTTGAAACTTGTCACTGTAAACTCTGGTTAAACGTAATGCTGGGTTCTTCTGTACACTGTTTCATACTGTAAATGTGAAAACCCTGAATTAACGTTTTATTTGCATATTTATGAGTCAATCATGATGGGCACACTGTATGGAAAAGTGACAATAAATAGTTAACTAGAATATTTAAAGAAAGAATTAACTAAGTTAATATTTATATAATTTTAATTGATATTTAAATAAATATTTAATATTCTAATCAATGGCCAGTGTGCAAGTTCAGTGCAAAGCATTATGGTGCTCTTGATGGTTTTTATAGTTGAGGTCTTAGTTTCCCATGAGACTGCACAAAATGAGCCGAAATTTACAGTGGGATCTCCATACAAGGACATCAAACTACAGCATAACTCCGGCGAATACTTACTGCAACTCCTGGTATTAAAAATATCTGTTGACCAAATATACTATTTGTGTGTGATATACTATGTGGCTGTTATTTCGCACAGGTTTTTTGGCTTTTCAATGATAGTTGATGACTTAAGAGAGAATGCATGTACTTTTAGCTCACAAATCTTTATGCTGAAGTAGATTAGTGTGTGTGTGTGTGTGTGTGTGTGTGTGTGTGTGTGTGTACATATAGTGAGTGAAGTTATGAAAACTCGTTCTCTTTATTCAACTGGGAGCTTGAGTTTCAGAGCTTGTTAGAAGATGAGTTAGCAAATGCTCTTCTCTTCTGAGAAAATTTCTGCAGTTTTTCTGTGTGTAAGAAGTAACTTTGTCACACATTAAGACCCAGTCTGATTTTCAGGCCTCATTTTGAGAATCTGTGACCAATTCGACTTCACCAGAGCTCCAAGTTTGGCCCCCAAGTCTCCGCAGGGTGGTGTCAGGACACTGAACTGTTCTGTATTGCTCTTGTTCCCATTTATCTGGAGATTTGCGTGCTCATTTTGCCTGATGTTGCTTTTCTGTGCATTAAATGCTGGAGAGAACATATTTTTAGATTTATTCATACTAGTGATAGACTGATATTGCCTTGACCAATTAGTCTTTTTTTTTTTTTTTTAGTTTAAAATTGTATTTGTATTTTTTATTTTTAGTTTAAATTTTTATTTTATTTTGGTGAGTTTCCACTATTATACCTCTCTATTGGCTGAGAACATCGGCTGAGAGGGAATTCCTCTGAAGCAGTGTTAAGGCTTTTTGCAGATATAGCTGTCTGATATTTGCCCTCGTACCTTTAACCTTTGACCTTCCTTGTACTGGACACCAAATTCCCCCCTGAGGTGCGGCAGTTCTGACTCATACAGAAAGCGCCAGCACTAAGAGTAGCGTTTCCATGGCAAAGTGAGATTCCAGTCTCAAATATCAGAGAGTGTGTGTTTTCACTTGTTTTGTATGTAAACTACATGTCTCTGCCTGTTTGAAGAATCATGCAGCATTGCATTTTAGTGAAAACTGCTGAACGTCATTCATTCAAAACCTATCAAGCAGTGCAGTAAATACCCACTTTTTTAAGCGGCCTTGGAACTACTGTATATTTCCCATTCATTTTCTTTATAGGCATTTAAAGTTTAAAGTTAGGCATTTACCACCGGTTTCACAGACAAGGCTTAAGCCTAGTCCTAGACTAAAATGTAAGTCTGAGCTGTTTCAACTGAAAGAAGCTTGCACTGACTGATCTTAAAATATATCAGTGCCTTTGTTTTGTCTTAAGATGCACACCAGTAATGTTTCTTTCTAAGCACATTTATAAAAATTGCTTAAATGTCCTAATTGAACTATGATCTAATCCTGGTTTAGTCTATAATAATCCCCGTCTGTGAAACCAGGCCTTAAAGTTTAAGCCTTAAACCAACAATTAATCACAACATTACCTGTAACACTTTAGAATACTGTTCCTTCATTAATGAATAACTACACAGAAACAAGTGACTAATGCACTATTAACATTGTAGTAACTACTATTACCTAACAAGAAACTCTCTGGAGAACTACTAAGAACTACTTTATACAGGTTCATAATTAATGTGAATTATGCATAATATATAATTAATTCTAAACTGAAGATCATGGTAACCCACTAGTAATGACTTTAGAATTACCAAATCCTTCTAAAGGATCAGTATTCTAAAGTGAAAAGCATCATAACTCCCTAATATTGACTGACGTCATTGTAAGCTTTTGAATATATGTAAGGTTTTGGATAGTAATGACTCATGTGTTTCTACATCCTTCTGAAGAAATTACTAATTATTTGGATCAGTATTCTAAAGTGAAGATCACGGTAACCCACTAGTAATGATTTAAGTGTTACTAAATCTAGCAAAATGAATTACTAACCAAAACCTTACAAAAACCTCAAAAGTTTACAATGACTTCAGTAATTACTAGGGAGTTATCACGATCTTCACTTTAGAACACTTATCCAAAAAATTAGTAATTCCTTTAGAAGGATGTAGTACCACCTGAATAGTTACTATCCAATACTTTACAAAACTCTCAAAAGCTTACATTGATTTCAGTCATTACTAGGGAGTTATCACGATCTTCACTTTAGAATACTGATCCAAATAATTAGTAATTCCCTCTGAAGAATTTGGTAATACTTGAGTCATTGCTAGTGGGTTACCATAACCTTTACTTTAGAATTAATTATACATTATGTGTTATTCAAATTAATTATTACCCCGTATACAGTAGTTCTTAGTAGTTCTTAGGGAGGTATGAAAAAATAATAGTTACTGATTAGCTAATAGTGAACTACCACATTCGACTAAGCACTATCACTTACTAATTCATTAATCAGAGTTTCTTCTTAGTTACTTGTAGTTACTAGAGTGCTAATATTGCATTACTCATGTGTTCTTGTGTAGTTATTAATTAATAATGGAACAGTATTCTAAAGTGTTACCACAGTACCAATAGGAATGCTGACAGAATACTTTGTCACAATGTATTATAACTCCTTGAGTCTCAATTATGTAATTTGTTTTAGGCAGACTGCGACAAAAATTGTTGCTAATGTGACAAGAAATAAAAATGTGCGACAAAAATTTAAAGAAATCAAAATGGACAATTTTTATGGAATATATATATATATACATATATATATATATATATATATATATGCAGTTGTTAAAATTTGTGGTCATCTCATTTTGCTACATACCCTCTTGTTAGAGTGCGCGGCACTGTTTCATGCACGCAACAACAAACAGCGTGAGCCAGAATGTCTGATATGCAAACAAATGACTCTTATGAACTGGTTCTTCTTAACGAATCATTACAAAAGTTTCACAAAACTGCCTCAAACTCATTGAATCAGACTCAGTTGTTCATTCAGAGCTGTTACAGTGTTCATGACTGACTCCCTGTGAGTCATTTTGCGGTTATGTCTGATTCAAATGGAATCAGTTTAGGTTCCACTTTAGGTTCATGATGGGTTGTTCATATAACAATGTATAAACTTGTAACTATAAATTCATTTGGTCCTTAAATGTTTCATTTAAGGAGTCGGTGGTTTCCTAGTCCTGTTTTTTTTTTTTTTTTTGGTCTGAAGACCAGTTATAGGAGGGCCAGTATGTGTGTGTTTTAGAGCCTGTTTTCATTTGTCTACATTCAGCATGAATTGCCCGCAGTGCCTGGCGTTATTTAAACAAGTCTCTCTCTCTGACTCGGTCCTCTAGCGCTGATCTGTGTGTGATATTATGAGGGAATAATCACACAGATTAATTCTCAAATGAGCTCTTAATTGCTTTAAGCCCCTGGGCATGAACAGCAGAGCTTTATTCAGTCCTCCAGCATCAGAGCAACGCCACCCAGAGAGACACGTCCCAGCATGCCTCCATTCCGGTTCTCACTCTCAGACTTTCTGCCTCTGCCATGTGCTTCACAAGGGCCCTGATGACACTGGAGCTCCCAGTGGCCTGTATCACTTTTACACTATATCCTGTCTTTCGCTCACACTTTTAGCCTCTCCTCTATTTCTCATCTGCAGAAATAGATGTCCTGTGGGTTGTATTTCTGTATTGTATTACTTCATTCAAGTGTTTTGTTAAACTAGACATTTATGATATTCAGGTATTTCCCAAAAAAAAATAAAAAATAAATAAATAAATAAATAAATATATATATATATATATATATATATATATATATATATATATATATATATATATATATATATATATATATATATATATAATATTTTTTTTCATGATAAAAAGGTTTTTTTTTTAAGTATTATTTTTTTTTTTTATAAATATTATGATTTTTTTATTACAGAAATATCACAAAAATATCTTTCCAAAAATGTTTTTAAATATATTTTCATGATAATTTTTTTTTTTTTTTTTTTGCAAATATTATGAATTTTTATTACAGAAATATCACAAAAATTTCTATGGAGTTACACCGCATTACATTTTGCATGACAGTTTACACATCTTAGTGATTATTTTCAAATGTTCTTAAATATATATTTTTCAAGCTAGACATATTTTTCATGACATTCACAAATCATAATCATTAGGTTTTTGGTGAGTTGTACCACATTACATTTTACAACTTGAATTAACCTTGTCTTGTCATTAAACAATCAAGTTATGTAATATTTTAAGATACTTGTTGACCTTGACACCCAGGCCCTGTTTACACCTGGTATTAAGAAGCGTTTTTGTGAATGCACTCAAAAGTGGACAAGAGGGTGTAAATGGGGTCTGAAACAGTTTGCTCTTGTCTACTTTCTACCACTTTCAGAAGTACTGAAAATGAATTCGACTGGATTCGTAGTGTAGATGCTCATCTTGTTTCGACCTAATTCTTAAACTTTTTTTTACGCGCTTCAACAACACGTCCCATACCATTCCAGATTCTAACACAAATCGCGTTCAGCGTAGTTTTGTGATTATCAGAACAGAAATGGAAGCTGCCGCTCTCATTATCTTTTTTTATTGTCTTCATTCATGTTCACATGTAAATTGTGTGAGCTTATTTTGCAATATTTAATCAAAAGATCAGAAAAAGCACATGCATACATACACCTGCCCATAGACCCAAAGAAATGAGGAAAGTTATCAAAAGTAGACGGAAAAGAGATGGAAACTGGTATGTGTCTATCTTGTCTACTTGTGACCCGACTGACCAAAACATACCGTAATACCAGGTGTAAACAGGGCCACACTCTTAAAGGTCTGCAGAGATCATTTTTTATACTTGTTTCTCCATTTTGGTTGGAGCACATGGCACAGCCACTGAAAAGAACTGGCATCCAGTTACCAAAATTTGTTTTGATTCCTGCATTGAGATTTGTGTCTCAAGAGAAACCTGGTAGAAAGCAGCATACGTTCTACTCACTTTCTCTCTTGCTTTGTGTATTGCACCCTCTCACTGTGGGTCAAATGTGATGGTATTTGGGGTTGCCAAGACTTGACCAAATCCCTCCTAACAGGATTGGAGGGAGGGTTAACAAGATTAGAAAGGACTGGGCTGCGACTATGCCTCCAATGCACACACATTTTGTCTTCATATTTGGATGAATCATATATTATACCCCTAAATACATAAAGCATGTTATGGTTTACATGCCGTTCATTCTGCGGTGCTTAACGCAGTTGTATAGATCCGTGTTATATCCCTATGTAGTCTGTTGAGGAAACTTGTGAGCCTTTGATTGCAGTGAGTAAAAGAAGAAGAAAAGAAAAAGACGCAGACTAAACAAAAACACAAATGTTTACAAGACCTCATTTGAGACTGTCATTGTGCAACACTAAAAAAGCAAACAGGAGAGACGTTTAATACAGACAGAATCTCCGGAGGGAAATACAACACCACGTGCCGTGAGAAAGAAGGGACGGGGGAGGATTTATCTCTTGTTTGCATCGACAGTATTTGTGAAGTGTGGAGTGTGTTGTCAAAATTTCTGGCCACCACTGACCCCGACGCAGAAAATAGCTCTCCAGCAAAGAAAAAGAGAGCTGGAGAGGGGAGGATGAATGGGGGTCTGCCAAAAGCTAAAAATACCTCAGGCAGCTGCAGCCATCTTTACAGTGGAGAGAATTTCACGCACGAGGGGGAACGAGGAGAGAAGTTGTGAAAACTTTCGGAAAACCAAATGAAAGTCAGAAAGGAAAACAGCGAGGGAGTAGGTGTTGAGGGGACGTCTCCTCCTGCCTCCTTTACAGCCCATCGAAGGCTGAGAGAAAAGAAAACAGAAGATATAGTTCATTGTAGCTGCCTGGTAACTTGGTTTGTTTGGTGGACTGATAGAAACAACGCAGACACCTTTGACTAATACATTAAAGGTGCATTACATAATTGTTTTGTTTGTTTCTCTTAGGGATACATGGTATATTGGTACCATATTGGTCGATATTAGAATTTGGTATTAGATTTATTTAATCTGTTTTTAGGATTAGATGACTTTAGCCGTCTTGTAATGCACACTTAAAGTTAATCTTTAAAAACAATACATTTAACAGTGTTATTACATTATTAATCTTTAGCAGATATGTTTTCATACTGTGTTACACTGTTGTGATGCCTAAATTCACATCAATTCAAACAATTGCCTCTAGTTTTTGATGTTTTATTTTTGTTTAATTACACAAAATAATGTAGAATTTGACATGAAATGGAAATTCATCTATTTTATAAATGCATGTTATTGATCTTATTGTGAAAGATTTCAGTGTTTCATTATAAAAATAATTTAAAAAAATGACGTCGTAATTTTTCTTCTGATAAAATTTTTCTGGTGACGTATGTCCAGTCATTTAATCTGCTTAAACCCCGCCCCTTTCTTACAATCAACTGCAAGCTCACATTCACATCTGCCTCCATTCAATCAACAACCGTTGGATTAAACCAAGTCCCCTATATATTTTCTTAATTTTGATAATCCATTACACTGACGTACATTTCAGTATGGCAAAAAAAAAGATATGTCGCAACTTCCTTTTCATTACAACTTTATCAGCTGTCTGCCAGAACTGAATTATTCAGAATAATATTAAGTTCCTCATAATATTCACTTTTTCATAACAGTTCTTTTTAACTGCTTTATACTGACACCTACTAGTGTGGATGAAGCATTACACATTTTTAAAAATAAAGGTTCATTATTTGCATTGAAGAATCTTGAACATTCATAGAACCTTTCCAGAATCCACCTTTTTCTTCAACATGGGAGTAAGCCTATGGGCAAGTCTTCCAGTTCATTAGACTCTATAGGGAAATAACAAGAAGAATAACAACGTGCAGTAAATGGTAAAACTATTTGTACTACAAACCAGTGTGTTAATAATTAAGATAATACATTAAAATAATATGGTAAGACACACCAATTTTCAATATCAAGCTTAAAAACGAGCTGTTTTGTACAGCTAAAAATAGCTGGACGTGGATGAGACCAGATGATAGACCCATCGAATTTACAAATGGCCGCGCCGTTCTTACTGGAAGAAAAAGGTGGATATAAAAAGTTCTGTATAGTGGGAAAAGGTTCTTCATATTATTAAAACGTTCTTAACACTAAGAAAAAATTGTTATTTTCAGAAATGTTGGCGCCGATAGCCTTGTGGTTATTGCACCGACATATAGCGCAACTGTGATCGCAGCGACCCGAGTTAGATTCCCGTCTCAAGGTCCTTTGCCAATCCCGCTCCCCTCTAGCCACCCAATGCTTTCCTGTCAGCACCCTGCTGTCCTATCCAATAAAAGCAAAAAAGCCCATAAATATAACTAAAGAAAGAAAGAAAGAAAAAGAAAAAGAAATGCTTTGTGAAGGGTTCTTTAGGGAACCCAAAATTATTGTTCTATGGCATCACTGCAAAAATCCCATTTTGGAACCTTTAAGAATGCATCAAACTAAATGGATTCATTTAGTAGATGCCATTTTGGAAACACCTTATTTGCAGATGTATCTGTGATTATTTTACATAATGTTTCACATAATGAGACAGTTGCATCCTGTCATGGTGACCATCCTGATGGGACGACCAGACTAAAAACTCCATAAAAGGCTTTGTCTTCCAGTTACTCCCATAAAGGCAGAGGCACAAGGACAGGGACACAGTCTGCCACATTGTACTGCCATTTTGGGTGTAAAGCACTACTTCCCTGTCACCCTCACGCATGCTTCCTCCCGCCGTTTTGACTTGCGTTTCCTCATTACATTGAGCAACTTTTCCTCACTCGCAGACAGACGCTCATTCCCATCTTGAGACACTCAGGGGTTTGTTGTTGGATTTGCCAGAGGCTGAGGAAGTTTCTGAGACTAAAGCGGTTGTCTGTCTGTGTGTATGGAAGTTTAGATTTAAAATGCATCTGAATATGACCGTGTACTCTGAAGTTGTCATTAAATAACACAAAAGGCTTTTGTTTTAATGCTGTGTGATTTTCTTTCGCTTCCTCAACACGCACATACACACATGTATGTTTGTGTGTCTATTGTGATGGCATTAGAGATGTTCTGTATGCAGTGGGACAGGGCCTCTCTATTTAGGACAGCTGGCCCAAATGTAATTGGAAAAGAATTATGGCTTAGGCCTTTTAGCGAATTAAAAATAACCTCTGAATTGGGAAGGTCATATGGGGGAGGAGAGGAGAGTTTAAGCACAACACCCCACTCTCTGTTCCACTTTAAAGGAATGTTCTAGATTCAATACTGGTTGATGCTGTCGATTTCCACAGTAAATCATTGACTCGTCAATCAGTTTGTAAAAACACAGAGAAATCACATTTATGACTAGTCACATCATTTTGTCAAGTATAGATGAAAAGTGTGTGAATATATATATATATATATATATATATATATATATACATATATATATATATATATATATACATGCAAAGAAAGAGAAGTAATGGGAACCTGGTATTTCTATGTTCTTTTTTCATGTCTAATAGACATGAACAAGTTCTTTGAAAAACATGTCTAGTCTTCATGCTCTATGTTGACTATCATTTCACTAATAATAAACATACATTTGCATAAAGCATTCATATTTGTCCATGACCATGTTGATTAGAGTATTAAAAACTTGAAAAGTATTAATTTAAGGTACATTTAGAACAGCTAAAAATGTGCAATTAAGTTGTGATTAATCATGAGTTAACTCGTGACAATCATGTGATATAGCTTTTAGTGTCAGTTCCAAATGTTTAATGTTTAAATTGTTCAAACGTAAGCTTTTTTTCCCCATTCTGTTTCACTTTATGAATATAATAATGAGCAATTAAATAAATAAATCCAATAATTAATAATTAAATCAAAAAAAAAAAAATCACCATCCAATGAGTAACACCTAAATATCACATTAGTTTGTACAAAATTTAGAACAATACTAGCCTTTTGTAGTAAATAAATTTAAATTCTCTTTCAAATAATTACCATAGGAAATAAATGGATAATGGTCTAATGGACATTATAAAAAAACACAGACGTTCCACTTTTTAAAGCACTGAACCACATGTGACTTGTCTGGGTAAACTCGATAGAAATTCTTGCATGAAACCTCTAACTTCATTTGTAATGCAATACTTGTGAGGCATCATCCAAATTTCACTCCAATCAAACCGTAAAATGTCATTTATGCCACTGAATGCTGTTAAACTCAATACATATGTTGAGATATGGTGGGAATTTTCATGACTTTCAGAAAAAAGACAATTCTTCTCTGATGCGCAGTATGTATAACCACCGTGTTAGTGGACAGATTTATCTAATGGAACTGAAAAGTATGTTTTATGAGCTTATTTTCTAAAAGTTCATGAACTAAAAGTGCCCATACAGTAATTGAAGAAGCATTTTTATAGTGGTTGGTTTATACATTTGTTTATTTGAGTTACTCTCAGGTTAGTCTGGTTAGTTTCTGTTTGCATTTGTGGTGACAGAAAATGAGCTACTCCCATTTCCTGTGATCACAATGGTCTAACACTCTGTTCCTTGCATCTCTTTTACCTGCTCCAGTTCATTTTTGCCACTCACCAGCCCTGTGCCCAGACATCTGAAATGTGATTGGTTGGATGAGGTCACATGCTCAATGATATCCTCCATTCTTCATTCTGATTGGCTGCTTTAGGTGACAGGTTGAGCCTTGGCCCGTTTTAAGCATGGATTGATAGTGGAAAGGCTAATATTTGTCTGTTTGTCAGAGGATTATGACTTTGCGGGGTTGTTTAGACCCCACGACCATGTGCATGTTAATTTCCAACCTCAAGTCACCAGATGTAGAGGATTTCCTGTGTGTGTGTGTTTGTGAGGGGTTGGGTATTTACTCTAATGTGTATCAGTACACAGGCCCTGTCCCAGCAGACCGCGAGTCTCCGATGACGCGGAGCGAGACGTCCCCCAGCCATGCCCAGCATCCCTCCCCTACACAGAAACCCAACACCTGCTGCTTCTGCTGGTGCTGCTGCTGTAGCTGTTCATGGTACGACCCACTCACTTGTCTCTGTCTCCACATGGTACATTCCACTCATCACCACTGCCAGTGTTACATTCCACATCCATTCCTTCACCGAGATTATATTCACCTCCATAGAGTGCTGCAGCGATTATGTATTTTGTAGGCCAACCAGAGTTAGCATCACTTCAGTTCTCTCTGCAAAAACTTTTGGTTGGCTTCTGGATTATTGGCTTTTGAATTCATGATAAAATGTATGATTCTACAGGTTTTGTTCATCATGATAATCTTCCCAAATGAACACAACTTTTATGAATTTTGAAGCCTAAATACAATCATTAGAAGTAAAAAGCTAAATGTAGGCTAAAAACAAACTACACCACGGTCGTGTGACTTCAGCAGCACCATTACTATGCTTATGTCAACTCTTCTGTTTTTATTTAAAAAGAATTTTCCCTGAAATTTACAGTTAGAATAGTTTGAAAGAGTGTAACTGTTAATGAAATTAGGCTGTAAAAGTGTAAAAAGTGAGTAGTGTAAAAGTGAGTGGTGAGTAGATCTCTTCTCCTGGTGACATTTAAATTGGTTCACTTCCAGAATAAAAATTCCCTGATAATTTACTCACCCGCATGCCATCCAAGATGTTCATATCTTTCTCTCTTCAGTCGAAAAGAAATTAAGGTTTTTGTCTTATCTAGTGAAACAATGTAGTGAAACAAAAATGAAAATTTAAATACTTTTTAACCACAAATGCTTGTCTTTCACTAGCTTGGCCTCACACATTACATGCTCACAAGGTCATTTGTGGTTCAAAAGTATATATTAGTGCTGTCTAACAATTATTCGCAATTAATCGCATCCAAAATAAAAGATTTGCTTACATAATATACGTGTGTGTACTGTGTATATTAATTATGGTTATATAAATACACACACATGCATGTATATATTTAAGAAAAATATGTTATGTTTATATATTAAATATATTTATATACAATATAAATTATATGAATATAAATATCTACATATAAATACATGTAAATATTTTCAAAATATATACTCTATATGTATTTATACATACATAATAAATATACACAGTACACACACATACATTATGTAAACAAAAACTTTTTTGTATGCGATTAATCGCGAATAATCGGTTGACAGCACTTTTTTTTATTATTAGTTGTTGTTTTTTGAAAATGTCCAATCTTTATTCTTTGGCTGGGATCGTATAGAGCCCTTTGAAACTGCAATTTGGATCTTCAGCCCGTTGGCTCCCATTGAAGTCCACTATATGGAGAAAAAGCCTAGAATGTTTTCCTCAAAAACCTTAATTTATTTTCGACTGAAGAAAGAAAGACATGAACATCTTGGATGAAATGGGGGTGAGTAAATTACCAGGATTTTTTTTATTCTGGAAATGAAATAATCCTTTAATGTCCCTGACAAGCTCTGCTGTCACATTTAGCCACTTGTTAGCAATCACCTTTTTTAAGATTGACATATTTTTTTGTCCCAAAACAACATGAAAATCACAACTGCACAGACCTTATTTCAGTCATTTAACCAAAAACCCATTTAAAAAACCCATTGACTTCAGGACGACGCAACCAGAAGTGCTAAAACTCATTTCTGGGTTTTGGCCTACAAAAATATGTCATCCTTGCAGCACTCTTTTGGTAAGTTATATAGATGGTCTCAGTCCCACCCCTCAGCACTGGTGCATTCCAGCTTCATCCCAGTTTTATTGATTCATAAATGATTATTTATTTATTTAATGAAGGGTAATGTAATGATGAATTAAATGTACAATTCACATACAAAGCAATTTAAATAGAAGTCTTAAAGGCACAAAAACCAATAAAAAACAGTATGTTCATTTTTAAAGAAAATGGTAAAGAAACATTAACATTTTACCAATGAAACAGCATTAACTAAAAAACACCCTCTTTACTTTCTTAATACATGTTCCTGGTTTTATTGCACACAATTCGTTATTCCATGTTATCCTAAAGAATTAAAATGTTTGCTTTCATAATTTTTCATCAAACTGTAATATATTTGTTTTACTGCTGGTTGGGGGAAAATAACATTAACCTATAATATCATAGCCTACTTTTTACGATACAATCAAATCCCTGTGGATAAAATCAATCCTGTGTTATTTCCGGCTGAATATTCGGTTTCACTTGGAAATATGCCACATTAAGTTGAATTTGTTATGAAGCTCTCCCTCCTACTGTCATATCAAGATCCCTCAACACAACACTCAGTTATTTTTATATGTGTGTGAATGAGATGTGATATGTTTTTCAGTGTGATATATGATTTGTGTTTGTGAGTACAGGTGAATACACACTTCTGTGAATGAACAAGTTAATTGCTGTGTGAGTGAGTGTTTGTGTGTGTGTGTGTGTGTGTGCTTCTCTGAGTGAAATTCAAGTGTACTATGAGCCAGGAGAGTAAATGTGGTTAAGATTGCTCTCGTTTCACCAGAAGCCCCGGAGGAAATGGGAGCCATATTCACACCCATACATCTTTCACACACTTATCCACTCACACTCATTCTTCAAGCACACCTGCTGCACATTGCTATTTACAGTGACCATTGAGGTCCAAACTCTGATGACCTCTTAATGACAGAGTTTCATTAATGTAACTCATTCTGTAGATATTTCAGAAATCAGTTCTTTTTAGTGATTCAAAATCATACAGCATGACCAGTGTGGTCCAACTGATTACCAAATGAATGTCTCATATGAAAAGGATCTTCTTAGTGATTCAAATTCTGGAATAAATGACTCTTATGAGCCAGTTATTTTCATTCAAAGCTATACAGATTGACCAGTGTATTCCAGCTGAATGACTCTTATGATCCAGTTGTTTTTAGTGATTCAAAACTATGTGTGGTCCAACAGATTCATGAACAAATGACTCTTATGAACAGGTACTTTTAGCGATTTAGAGGCATGCAGTGCAACTAGTGCAGTCCAAACAATTACCAAATGAATGACTTTTATGAACTGGTTATTTCTAGTAAATAAAAAACTATACAGCATGACCAGCATTGTCTAACTGATTCCCAAATGATTGACTCTCATGAACGAGTTGTTTTTTAGTGATTCAAAGCCATACACAGTGCGACCATTATTGTCCAACCAATTCCTGAATGTATGAGTCTTATGAACCAGTTCTGTTTAGTCATTTAAAACCATACAGTGCAATTAGTGTAGTCCATCCGATTGCTAAAATGAAGGATTTTTAGTAATTCAAAATCATACAGTATAAGCAGTGTAGTCCATCCAAGTCCCAAACAAATAACTTTTATGAACAAGTTCTTTTTAGTGATTCAGACCATTTTGTGTGACTTGTGTAGTTCAACAAATTCACAAAAAAATGGACTTTTATGAACTGGTTCAAAGCCATATGGTGTGACTAGAGAAGCATGAGTTCATAATTAAATTAATACTCATGAATTCACCTGAACATGAAGTTGAAGGGCCTTGCGTGTTGTATGTGAGTGTGTTGCGTGCGTCTAGATTTTGTTGATTTGTTCAGGCACTGCTGTTATTTCTCAATGCCGTTTTACCACCTTCTAGTCTCACTGTTAGGAGTGAAGATGACAAGCGTGGGCGGAGGAAAGCCCAGGAGACAAAGCTGGAGCCCTTTCCATGTGAACCTTGGTGAGAACAACACATGCAAACTCACATACAATCCCAGATACTGTTTTCATCATGAGGATTGAGCATCTTGAGGTTTCTCTCAACCATCATGGATTATTATGTTTGGTATGGATGTGAATGTGCCTAATGTCTCTCTCTATCTCTCTCTCTCAGCCCCAAACCGACGATAGAGGAGATTAAACAGTGGGCGCAGTCTTTCGATAAGCTGATGAAGAACCCGGCGGGGCGAAACAAGTTCCGTGAGTTCCTGCGGACGGAGTACAGCGAGGAGAACATGCTCTTCTGGCTGGCCTGCGAGGACCTGAAGAAGGAGATCAACAAGAGTGCCATCGAGGAAAAGACACGTTTGATCTACGAAGACTACATCTCCATCCTCTCTCCCAAAGAGGTACAGATGGCACTCATCCAGAGTAATACTTCTACCGCCGCCGTTGCCGCAGCGGAAACATTAAAAATGTGTATTTGCTGCCTTTTACCGCAAAGTGGCGCTTTAACCACAGACTTTGAAAAGTTAGAATGTGAACACATTGGAGCACATTCCCTCGCAAATTGCATTGCACTCTGCCGATGGGCTCGTTGATGGCTGCGGTAGTGGATAAATTGGTTGAAGTTAGTCTACAATCTAAGATAAACTAGTTAAAATAATTCATATTCACAGAAGCAAATTTAATACTTTAGTGCGTTTGTAATTCAGAACGAACTCAAGCAGCATATACTAGTAGCCTAAATGACAGTGAGCCTGTGCTTAGTGCTTACCTTTTTTTATTATTATTAATTCCTTCCTTAATTTTAGCGAAAATGTGAACACATTGTATTATTTCTTTCCCATTATTAAACAAGAAACGAATAAATAAAACCTAGCCACGATTTAGCCAAAACAATGAAACTATAAATACTGGACTAATTAACAAGTTGTTTCATTATCAGGAAAAAATGCAAGTGGTTGCGCGGGCGCATCCCTGCCATGCATGAGCAAAAACACTTGAATATGGGCCAAAAATATTGCACATTTATTGGTTAACTAGAGTTTGGAATCCACATTAAAAAAAAATCTTCACCAGTCTACATCTGAGACAGATGCAGTTATAACCTATAAATTGAAGGCTACTTGAGGTTTTAAAATGATCTAACAGATAGTTCGCTGCATGATCATTAGTTGTTGTTGCTCGAGATTAAAGGGAAAAAAAAAAAGAAGAAGAAAAAAAACTTGTCACATGTCAGGATTGTCTTGTGTGTCTTGTGTTTCCCTCCCTCTTGTATGCCCATATTTGGTTAGTTTCCTGTTCCTGTGATTATTAGTTAATTATGTTCCAGTTGTGTGTGTTTAATTATCTAGTTACATCGTGTACTTATAGTGTGTCCTGCCCTGTGTTTCCTGTCAGCGGCCTAGAAGTATGAACGGCCCAGAAGTACGGAACCCTTTTCCAACTGCTTGTCCACGCACACGAGAGAGAAACATTAGTTAACATTATTTATATATATATATATAAAAAAAAAAACTAAATTATTTTTTCGTTTTAACTAGGCGACAATGACTTTCTAAAGTCGTTTTAAAATAGGATCCAAAGCGTGTTCATACATTAATGTCTTTATGAGTCCCATACATCAGGGGCATAGTGTCTGGGTATGCAGTTGCATATGGGCCCGGGCAGATTGGGTGCTGAGGGGGAACTTTTTGCCGCTGTCGCCTCTGGCTTGCTTAGTTGGGGACACTTAATTTCCAGCGATATCGTCGACTTGATTGCACAGATACTATTTAAACAGAACTGAGCTGGACAATGACATCACTGAATTCAATAATGAAATGCCTTTAACTGAAAATTGACTGTTTAATCTTGTCATTTTACATTATTGACACACTATTTTCCTATTTGATACTGTAAAGTTGCTTTGACACAATTTGTATTGTTAAAAGCGCTATATAAATAAAGGTTAAAAAAAAAAAAAAAAAAACTTTTATTGAAACAAGGGAACGAATATAGAGCCCTGCACAGGCCCGGCCCTTGTCTGACTGCTTATCAGAATTATCAGAATTCTCCGCCCGAGTGTGTGTGTGTGTGTGTGTGTCTCTCTCTCTCTCTCTCTCTCTCTCTCTTTTTTTTTTTTTTAAATACCAAGGGGCCAGCGCCAGACCGTGAGTTGAGCATGTGTTTGATCAGTTTAGCCTTCTCAAATCAGTTTGAGACATAAACAACTTTATGCATTTCACAATATAAATTAAAAAAAAAAAAAAAAAAAGATAAATGTGTGATAAATATCCAATCGTTTGTGCGAATAGTGGAAGCTGAAGCACGCTTTGAAGGACATGGAGGCGTCAGCGCGATCAATTGCATTTTTTTTTTCTTAATAAAAATAAAATACGCCATAATTTTTCCTCATAAAGTATGTACTCGCAATATCAGTAAGATGCAGCATCCAACCTGTCATTCTTCGCATTTAACAGCAATAAAACATAGGCTTATTGATGTTTTTTGAAACTCTAATTGATCGATTTCATGAGACATTCGTTTGTATTAAATTGTTCTGATTTTTTTTCAGTAAGCATTCAAATATTTAATCATGTTAATTTCGTGCTGCAAATATGAAAGAGGAAGATATCATTGATTCACGTCACATAAACTGAGGCGAATATTATCTCACTACGAATAAAAGCGTAAAACACATTTAATGTTTGTATTTTATCTTAAAATTGACAGAAGGCTGAGACTTTGTGTTATAATAAAAGTAACAAAGCAAAAAGCTTATTGCAACATGGACTTGAAAACGTTAAATAGCCTATTATTTCAAGCCGTAATTATTATATTCATACCGTAATTAAAACAGCTTGTGAATAGTCACGTAACGTTATTTACTTCAGAAAAATCAACAATAAGATAACCGTTGGAGCCCATAACGTAATATATATATATATATAACGTATAATTCGTTCCTTTGGTTTAAATTTCCATATGTTTTTCCTAAAAGAGGAAACATTTTACTAGTTTCTTCAATTTTTTTGTTAAATTGCGGGAACGAATAAATGTGCAACATTTTAATTAATATGTAGGAACGTTAATTTAAAATAAATAAATAAAATATATAAAATGATTTTGTTGACTTGTAAAATATATAAAATAAATAAATAAAATAATATAAAATGTGTCATGAGCAGGGCTGTTTACACCAGAATAAAAAGAATAAACATTGAATTATTAAATTTAAGTTTCACACATTTTATCTGTGACAATAATGTTGACAAAATAAATATTCAGACCTCAAATAGTGGTTAATACTGTACAGTAAAAGTAGCACTCTTAAAGTGCTGCCTTCATTGTAGCCTATTTTTCACTTTAACTGTAGTCAAATAGTTGAAACTTTAAGCATTTAGAATAATTAGTTCAGATTTAATGTTATAATGCGATTTCATTATTGTTATTAAACTAGTCATTTATTTCATTAGCCTATATTTTATCTCCATTCACAAGTAAAAACGTCACATGTTGCCACGGTGTTAACCGTCCCTTTGTGCCACCTGGTGGTGATTTCACGAACGACTTTCACATCTCGATTTGTATTTGACTACCTACTGTACACACATAAACACACAACCTAATCAACACACACATAATGACAGTGTGAAGTAGCACAACGGTTCAGTGTAAACGTATTTGCTGTCTTTATATTCAAGGTTTTATACTGTAAACACAACTGTAAGAGTGTGTCGTCTGAAATCATTGTGCTCTGTTAAGCCTCTTGTTTATGTACTTTTGATAAAAAAAAAGCAGATTCACATACAATCTGAATCATAGATGTTGCAAAAACAGCCACTGAATGGAAATTTGCAAAAGGGGATGGTTAATGCTGTTTTGAAGATGTCATTGTCATCACACATAACAATGAAAGTGACAAAACTTACATCAAACAGATATTCTGGTGATGTTACTTGTGCTACTTGTGTTATCAGGTCAGGTTGTAACAGAAAAAAGAAATAGAAAAAGTAAATGTCTTTTGTGTGGACTGGAGAGGCATTCAGAAATGTAGATATTTAGAGAATACATTCATAAATAATTCAAATAAATTTTCAATTTGAGTTAGATTTTCACATTTTTGTAAGTTTTCTGTTGGTTTGCTTTAGAGTTGGTCTAAAGTAACTGACTTGAACAGATTTGAGAGTTGAAGACTGAAGTCTGAAGTGACGATGTCTGTGGCAAAGTTCGGTTTTGCCCATCTCTGTATGTGTAAAGCAGTGGTTCTCATCCAGGGGTGCGTTTCCCAAAAGCATTGTTAGCTAACTATGGTTGTAAGTTCCATTGAACTCTATTGATAACGATGGAACTTGCGACCATGGTTGCGTTTGGGAAACGCACCCCTGGGTGTCTTGGCAAAGTTCAAAAAGGGTCCACAAGATGAAAAAATAAATAAAATCATGAAATTAAATTATATTCATTATTTTTTATTCAGTAAAATACTCTGAATAAAAATGCATGTATTAAACAAGTCATGAAAAATGTAAACTGAAATGATATTTCTTCTTTTAATTTTTCCCACTCAACAATTTTTTTGTTTTTATGAAAGGACATATGGTTCAGGAAATCAAATGAAAATAAAATTTATAGTGGTTATTAAATATATGTCCCAGTTTGTGTTAAAAAAAAAGAGTTTGAAAACAAGCAGCTTTAACCTAATTACAGCACGAATACCATAAGAAATATTTTAGCCTCCAGTGTCTCAGAAAAAAAAAATTATACTGTTATGGGTACAACAACTTGCCACTGGAGCAATACCCTTAAAGTGACAATTACCCCTAAAATGTTCATAGTAGTACCGTAAAGGTACATATTATACTCTAAGGTACTAAAATGTACTTTTAGGGGCAGATAAGCTAAAAAGATGTCCCTTTAATAGCACTGCCCCAGTAATTCTAGTTCTCCAGGCACAGTATTTACACTTTTTTTTTTTTTGATTATGTATTAAGTATCTGTATTCTATCCCTGCTGGAATCCAAGAGGTAGCCATTTCATTTGAAGCCATTATAGCTTGCTATAATAAAGTAATTTAAAAACATTAACATATTAGTATGTAAATCTATTCTAAGAAAGGCACCGAATATAACCATAAAAAGTCCAGTTGTAACTGCAGTGGAAAGATTGGTAGCTGTTCTTTATCACCTCTTGTCTTGTTTCTCCTTTGTGGAATGCAGATTTCAGGCTATGTGCAGGCCTGTGATTGGCTGAATTCTGACCAATGAGAAGTGACTGTGGCCTTATCTAAAAACAAAATTTATTTGGATGCTTGGCTTGAACTTCACACCACTAAAGATTGAGAGAGTAAATGTTTAAGAGTTTGTGTGACAAAGAAACGAAGCGTGAAGGAATTCTGCCAGATGTATTATTGAAGCTTAATGTTTTATAAGGCTCATTTCCTGAGATACAGGCATCTAGCACCATATGTGGCGGTTGATTGTGCTTTCTGTTATGATCTGTTTATGTTTTGTCTCCTTTCGATGTGAGACAGCAGGGTGTGCATGTATTGTACACACTATGATTGCGTTCTCAGTGCGCATGTATGCTGTTGGTATGCGGTTTAATTCATTGTGTTGACATGTTGAATGTGCCTCTTGGCTTTTTCATCACCGGAGCCAGAACTCACACCTTCAAACTCCACCACTTTCTAGAGGCAGCTGAGGAAAACATACTTTCTAGAAGTAAATTAAGGAGCAAAGGTTGAGCAAAGGAAGCTATAAATTGATCCCTGCTGGACTCTCTACTGTAAAGCGGTTATATAAATAGGCCGTAGAGTGAGAGCGGGAATCAGTGAGTTCAGATGGATGAGCTTCGTGTTGACCTGAGCTCCTAGTTCCAGTACTCGTACACTCTTGAGTGTCTAGTTTGAGAATGAAAGGAATCCTTACATAGAGTCATGAAAGAAAGAAAACTAGAAGTCAGTGTAGTAATAGTCTCAGCCCATGGTGCACAGGTTTCATAAAGTTTTAGAGGTTCATGGGATTGAAATGTGAAAACATATCCAAGACTTTTTGAGGCACTCAAAATTTGGGATTTGTAAGATTTTTTTTTTTTTTTTTAAGAGAGATTATACTCTAATGCTCACCAAGGCTGAATTTATTTGATCAAAAATACATGAAAAACAGTAATATTGTGAAATATTATTACAATTTCAAATAACTAATTTCTATTTTAATATATTTAAAAATATAATTTATGCCTGTGATGCAAAGCTGAATATTCAACATAATTACTCAGTCTTCAGTGTCACATGGTCCTTCAGAAATCATTCTAATGTACTGATTTGCTGTTCAAGAAACAACAGCCAATAAGTTTGCTGATCAACATTCAAAACTTCGGCTAGTGTTTGCTGTAGCAGTTGCACCATGCTTCAGAAACCCTCCACCTTCCCCAGCTCCACCTGTATAGATCTGCTACGGGGTGATTTCATGTGTGTTATATATGGGGTTAGTTCATATAACATACTGTATATGTGGAGTAGCAGTATTTCTTACATGCTCACAATAGCATGTCTGTGGATGTATTGGCAGTAGCAAGTCTCTGTAATTGTCCTGCCGTGGCAGCCTCGTAGCAGATCTATAACTGCCAAGACCAATCACATTAATATTGTCATGCACATTACAATGCTAAACTCTCTGAGAGTTGTCATTACAGAACAGCATTTATTTGAGTATCATGAATGATCTTGAATGACAGGAGAAGTCATTGAAATTCATCGGTCAAAAAAAGTCATAGAAGCATTTGACATCACTGTTCAACATTTTAAATGTTTTCCTGAGCTGCGGAAACTAAACTGCTTGTAAATGTTTCTGCAACTGTACAAAGTGCATTAATATTTAACGAGGCAAGCATGGTTTCTAACATATGGAATTCGAAGCAGACCTTCATAATTTCAAAAGTCTGTTTAACCCAGGTTTTAAAAAGACATATACCAAAATCCTAAAATTTGAACTTCCTAACATGGTTAGGAGAATGTTAAATAAAATAAGCATTTTATTTTAATATTATCCTAACCATGTTGCTCGGAATTCACAATGCTCTCTTTCTTTCTTGAAGGTGAGTCTGGACTCTCGGGTGAGGGAAGTGATCAACAGGAGGATGCAGGATCCCACCCCTCACATATTTGAGGATGCACAGCTGCAGATCTACACCCTCATGCACAGAGACTCCTACCCACGATTCCTCAACTCCTCTGTCTACAGATCACTGGTGCAGGGGGGGTCACGCTCCTCGTCTGAGTCATAGACCCCCGACTCCCTCCTCTTTCTTTCTCTCACTCTCGCCAACCAATTTCTCCCCATTTCCCTCCATCTCTCTCCATTGCACAACCACTCGAGGAGAAAGTACTCCTTTTTTGTCGTCACGGTTGGATTACATTTTTTTTTTTTTTTTTTTTGCTTACTCCATTTTCCTCTGTCATTTTTGAGGGAATCCCTCATTTTTTTAGTGTTTCTCCTGAACCTGCACAGACTAAAACTGGAAGACACAGAGTTGAAAATGCAGTTTTCATTTTTCGAATCCTATTTTTTTTCCCCCTCACCATCATTCCAAGCGTATGTGGCAGCAGCAGTATCAACTACTGATTTTCACAGCCATCTTTTTTTTTTCTTCACGCAAACATGCTTTGCTACTTTTATCTCCTGACGTCTCTAGTTGAAGAGAGCTGAGAGGGCCTCTGCAATAACATACACTGGAGTGGCCTGACCAATCTGCTCCTCTCTCCTGACCCTTGACCTGTCCACTGTCTCTGTGCTCTGATTGGCTCTTTGAGACGAGGGGTCAAGAGCTGATTGGCTGCATCGTAAAGAGAGGAATGGCACTTTTTCAAGGTGCAAAACAAATAGGTACAAAAAATATTTACACACTATTTCAAATATAAATCAATTTACAGGCCCAGACAGAATTTTCCAGATTTTCTGCACTGATTTTGAGGAAAATCTGCGGAATGGATTTAAAAATGGTAACATGAGAGCACTAAACTCATACTGGTAGCTGAAAGCATTATCAAATTAGCCAAAATATTTACTAAACATAAAGGCAGGGGGGTGTAGAATTTTGTAAAAGAGGGCATAACTGTTTTGTTTAAGATTTCTGTTTGTACAGATTTCGTGTGGGCCTGTTGATTTCAAGCAACGGTTATCAGTAAAAAAAAAAAAAAAAAAAAAAAAGAGGAGGACCGCCAATTTTAGAGATATTAAATGAATCAAACATACATGAGATGAGAGAATGCCATGGTCTTAATTAGACTGGTCACTCACATTTTAAAATGAGTATTTTTAATGTTATTTATTTTTTTTATTTTGTTAAACCGTGACCTGATTTGTTTTTCTTGTACATATATTAAAGAAAATCTGGAACATATGTGACATACCGAGCAAGCTGTTAATCCTGAGTGCTCAATTGCGCTGCATCTCTCTCTGGCCTCACTGTCTGTCTCTGTGTGTGTGTGTGTGTGTGTGTGTGTGTGTGTTTCTGAGGTTGTATGGTGTGAAAATCACAAGTCTCTCTGGCGCCTCCTGTAGGCAGTTTCAGGTGCAGTTTTGCCAGCTGTTTCTCAGTTTTCCCGCCTTTTCTTTAGGCAAAAGCAGATGATTTTAGTCATCATGAAATCAAAATTAACTTTATCGGTCAGTGCACGTTATTCCACAGAAAATATTTTGTCTTTGTAAATGTAAAAACTTGCTCTGCCTCTAACAATAATCATGGCAAAATTCCAGTAATTTAATCCAGATTTATATTGTAATAAATGTTACAGCAAGCAATAATAGCAGATAAAAATACATTTGAATTTAACTCTGTCACGTCAGTTTTTCACACAATAGACATGTTTTAAAAAGAATATCTCAGCATTAACAAATAAGAAAAGCATTGCACAGGTTTTATAGTATTGTACAGGAAACTTAAAAAAAAAATAAGTCATGAGCTGCTGTAAAATCGATTTAAAAGATTTCACTGGTCCAGTGCACTTCATTTATTCATGTTTAATGCTCAGTGTTACGCCTGCACTTGTGCTAAAACTCATTTTCTTTACAGATACCTTCAACAGACTCTGAACCCGCTCGATATTTAAAACATAATAGGAATATTGGAGAACCGGTTGGACTGATGTTAACACTGTGAGCTGCGCTACCGCTCGTAACTTATGTATCACAATATATTTCATAATGTGAATGAAAACCAAGCAGTACTGTGTGAGTGGGTCCACAATAATAGAGAAATTCTGTTATAGAGTTAGTCTTTTTATATCAGCGCTGATCTGAAAATCTGGTGTTCATACTTTCCCTAAACGTTCTCCTTCATTAAGCAGTTCATTTAGTTTGAGCAAAGAAACCTTAAAGGTGGGGTATGTCATTTTTCAAAAACGCTTTAGAAAACTGACTCGGGGCCGAGTACCAAAACATATTTGTAGCCAATCAGCAGTAAGGGACGTGTCTATTTGTGATGTGGAGGAGAGAGCGTTCAGTGCACATGACAGACATTAGCCGAGCAGAGCGACAGAAAGATAGAGATGGCGGATAAAAAACAAAAGAGGAAAACGTCTGCGGCGCGATAAGGCAAGAAGTAGCACCCGTGTAAATATCGGATCAGCTTTCCAGCGCTGGAGAGAACTCAAATTTGTGTCAGAAATAGAACACAGCAGCAGTTTTCTGTCAGGGATTTATCGCGCCGCGCAGCATGCAGTGTAGACAGCATCACTGATTATAATGACTTCTATAGTAGAAGTCAAGCAACTAATGATTATAATGACTTCTATAGTAAAAGTCATGCCAAGCAACTAATCGTTGCCTGGGTTGCGTACGTATGTGTGGGGCGGAGCTTTCAAATTAGGGGCGAGACCCTTTTGGGGTAGGGGCGTGTTTGTTTTGGTGATTTCAAATATCAACATTGGCTACCAGAAATCACTTACTCCACCTTTAATTTCAGATCTATCATTTCACATTGAAATGAGGTAAATCATCCACATCCGCTTGGTACTTCCTGGTACTTTCAGGATTTGGTTCGTGTGTGTATATATATATATATATATATATATATATATATATATATATATATATATATGAACATATAATGAATTATGGACTCTAAAAGTGAGATTTTGAGAGTCACGTGGCAATTTAGAGGAACTTCGTGTACTGTAGTACTAAAAAAAAACAAAAAATCAGTTGTGCAAGAATATGTACATTTTGGAATATGTGTGTAAAATAGTTGTGTATATGGTTATATATGTACATGAACATATATTTAGTATTGCTCTTATTGTCCGACATGATGTGACCAGTCTAACTTAAGCCAGATGCGTGTGTGTGTGTGTGTGTGTGAGATAAAAGTTAAGTGAACTTTCTTAAGACAATGGGAGAGAGATGTCAATGTCAGTGTCATTGCGGCCTTTGACAGTGAACACTTGATTACACAGGGATACGCACAGTTACACACCGTCCCGCTCTTTAAAGACACACTTAAAGAGGGAAGCTTGCTGGTGGACCTCTCACCGTTTCACGTGCACTTTGCGTTCACACTGAAAGTGAATAAGAGGACACTGTACTGTACTGTATCAGCTGATCACATGAGCTCCGCTGTATTCATTCCTAATGCTAGTCGCAGTTCATTTGTGTAATGCTGAAATCGACTCAGCTGTCGCTCACGTTGCCTCAAATTGTCAACTCGCATTGAAAGTAACTTCAGTTTGCTTTGAAAACCGCTGTCAGTGTGAACACTTTGCAATCAAAGCGACGCAACAGATTTAAACGTTCCTATTATAATTAACATCACTGCTACAAAATGAAAATTTGAATTCAAGAATGTAACCTGGGTTTGCCATTTATTAAATATTAACATTTAATTTAAATTTTAACTTATTATAATTTTCTAGTTTTAAAAAAGGCATTTAAACATTTTAAACATTTAAATGTGCAATTATTAAAGCTTTTTAATATGCTTCCAGTTTGGGATGCACTGATATTAAAATTCTGGCCCAAAACTAATAAGCTGATAAATATTATTTGAACAGTATTAAAATTCTACACTATTTTGTACAAATATATTTAATTTAAATTAAAACACTAAACACTAAAATAAGTCCTTTTAAATGCTACAAGTGAATTTAGGCATTATAATTTACAATTTTCAAAATGATTTCAAAAAGATTACATTTTATTGTTTATTTACAAATTATTACAGATTATTAGTATTTTTACAGATCAAATTTAAGTGAGTGTTAAGTAATGGTAAAGGAAGTCTACACAAAAATATTTAGGTTTAAATTTAAGATTTATTTATTAGAATTGCATATACAACATCCATACATTTGGATTGCACAGTTAAAACATAAATGCAACTATTAATCTTAATGTGATGCATATTTGTCAGTCATACATAAATAAAACAGGTAAGAATTTTTGCACTCATAAATAAATAAATAAATAAATAAATAAATAAGGTAAATACACACTAAATGATGTCATTGTTTACTATTAACTATTTGCATCTAATTCATTTTTTAATAATCTATTTACAAAATCATTTATTAAAACTGCTTAGAATCAGCATTAATCTGTCCACTGTGAAAAAAAAAAAAAATATATATATATATGACTGACAAATATGCATCACATTAAGTTTGTTAGTTTAGTTTAAAACCGTGTTATCCAAATGGATGAAAACATAAATATTAAATTAAGGCCTTGTATTTTTTCAGTGTATTTGTAAAAATAAACAAAATAAGCAGCACAATTAAATAGAAATTCTCTAATATTGACTGATAACCAATATGGAACCGATATATCATGCATCTCAACACATGCTTGCAGTGCAGCCAGCTTTGTTAATAATAAGAGTGTTTGACTTCTTGTATCGCTCACCAACAATTGTCCTCATCCTCTTTCAACAGCTGCACAGAACAGACAGACTTTCACAAACTTGTGTTTGACTGGAGACGGGGACTGTGACCTAGAGCTGCTTATGTTTACATAGATTTCTTTAAGGTGCCAAAATTAATCTAGCCTTCTAACAGTCTCAAACTAAGGAGCTTCGTGAGTCTGTCAATACCTGATGTTTCCATCATCGCCAAATGCTCACACTGCTCTTTGTAACAATATGTTTTGGTTTCAGTGTCTTCACATGCTACAGCCTCAAGGTTTTGCCATCTCATCCGCCTTCCCTCACTCGTTCTTGCATTCTCTCCAGTCGCTCTGTGAGATTTTCTCTCTTTGTCGTGTATTCTCACAAGATTTGCAGTGCCATGACATACAGCAGTGAGATCAGTCCCTGACTCATGGACTTCTATGGACACTTATTTATTGACATTAGCATTATATTTTGTATTAAAATAAATCAAGATATGTTTTAAAGAGTATGTTTATGGATTTCTGGACCAATTTTTTTGTTTGTTTCCCGAAGTCTGTGACCATTACTGTGCAACCTCCCCTCGCCCTTGGGTGCCATAGCAGGACGCCCTCTTCAGGTTGTGGTTGGGACTTGAGGTCCCTTCTAACCCAGGCCAGCTCATTGCCGGAGATGATTTCATCAAGAACTCGTCTGTAATATTCCATAACCTTTGACTTGGTTGCAGATTTTATTGAATGTTTTTTAAAGAGAAGATATGACTATAATGATAATAATAAAGATGTTTGTGTTATTATTCATTTACAGCTTGCCAAGAGATTTACTGTGACTGCTGCCTCCAAAAGTGCTTTTCACACTTTACTCAATGGTTTTGATGCAAATACTTACACTATAGTATGTCCAAAATCACATACTGTTTAGTACTGGTTTGAAATTTTGAAATGTTCCATATAGTATGAATAAGGGTAGTAATGAAATTCTAAAGGTCCTTGCACACTGAGTCCGAAATTTTCATATGCATTTTTTTTTTCTTTCATATTCGTCATCCTTTCCTATCAAAATGCTTGCTATAGACGCGAAAACGCAGAAAATCAAACCTGATCCAAATTTTATGACGACGGATGAAAGTTTCGGAGGCAGTGTGTAAATGTGATTGACACAACATGAGGTCGTATTTATTTTTTAATGCGAAAATTTCGGACTCTGTGTGCAATGACCTTAACACACTACATCCATCATGTTGCTACTGTCACATGACCTACTAGTGTCTGTTGCTAGTAGGCTTTATTGAATTGTAACGTGTCCATTGAGTGCAGAAGTAATAGATTACCGATTACAGGGTACTTTTCGCCTGCTGTTTTTCGAATATTATGAATTCGGACATAGGCCTACTACTTTTTTTTTTTGTGTGTGTGTTTTTCACATTTTGTATCGTATAGAAGTAGACATATATGGACACAGTGTTCATGCTGAACGCATAGCCTTTGCAAATCTACTCCATTTCATAGTGTGTAGAAAAATTTATTAAGTTATTTATGAGCGATAAAGACGTCTTTGTACTTGTATAGAGTTGATTTTATCTCTTAAACACCCCCTCGGATAAATGTTTCACATCATCGTGTTGTTTACTGTAATTGCGACCTCTAGTAGTTTGTTGTTTCAAAGACTGTGGACAAACAATTTTTTTTTTATTATTATTATTATTTTTTTTTTAACAATGGAGAACCAATGACTTGTTAAATATCTCATTAAATATTTTAATAATAATAATGTTTAATAAATATTTTATTAATATAGTTTAATAATATTACAATTATTACTGATTAATTAGAAAATTATTACAGATTTTATATAATAATATATAGAGTAATTTTTTTTTAATTATATATATGTCTCATAGGGCTAGTTAATGATTTTTATTTTCCTTCAAGTTAGTTAAACCGTTTTTCAAAAACTGAAGAATATGTAAAAGCATGGTATTTATGATAAAAAGGCACCTCCGCTGTTGAGGCACAAAGGCAAAATAATTAACATGATAATAAACATCTGGTTGACTTTTCCATGCTGACGACATGGTTAGATACAGATTGTTAATATCATTTATTAAAGCTGAGTAATAAGCAAACTTGAATTATAACTATATGTATAATAAAACCATATTTAAAAGCATGATATTAATCACATCACAAAATATATTTTTGTTACTTCTGTAAAGCCATATTAAATTTAGATCTCCTTCAAAGCTTTCAGAATCCTTCTTAAAATAATTATTCTGTATTATTAAAATGAACATTTTAATGACAGTATATTTAATGAGCAAAAATAAATTATAAAAATAAAGTAGTACAAAATTTTCTGAACTGATTGTTTTTAACAAGTATTCAAAATGGTATTTATGGGTGCTGGGTTCCTTTTACCCTAAGCATGTGGTAGAAACCCTTCTTGCCACGTAATACATTTATAACATTTCTTAAAACAAAATGTGTTACTCCATCTAGGTTCAATTTTTTTCTGCAATCATACATTATGGATGCAGTGAAACGCATATTTTCCTTATGGTCCTGTTGTACGTTAGTATATAATCACTAACCCAGATTGAAGCATTGTGTGATATATAACTTAAAATAACATTAACCCAGGGTGCACAATCACACAGGCTTAATTTCAAATGTGAAAAGCCCATAGGATGGTAATATGATATACTGTGTCCCTCTAAATAGCAGTTACACATAACTTGACCCCCCTCTGCACATCTGGTTTTACTTTAAGGAAGTTGACTGGGATGCAAGCAGCATTTGAGGACTTGTTTAGTATTAAGAGCTCTAGATGATAGAAATATGAATTATCTTTCCTCACGTTGGCTTCTTAATATGAGTTGTTATACTTTTCACATAGGAAAAGTCCTTTTTAGATAGGACTACTGAGGTTTCCTGTGATAATTCTCATTATTGTGTTGACTCTATCCTTTCAACAGCAGGACTAACTGTAACCACATACAGTATGTGGGAATCCTAAAATGCTCAGGGATTTTCCCTGGCTTTGTTCTTGTTACCATTGAACATGTATGGAAATATTGTCATATTGCCAAAATAAACACAGGCAGCAGTCAGGTGGCTCTCTGTTTCTAACGTGTAGGTGACCGCTGACTCAAACAACCAACAGTGTACAGTACAAAAGCTTTATGCACGTATCAGCACTGTTCGGACATCTGTGTTGCATAAAGTTTGAATGGATGAAGGAAAAAACAAATGGCTAAAAATGCGAGACGGAAATACCAACACAGAGAGACATTTTTCCCTCCCCCTTCAAGTTCCACAAACATTGCTGGAGTCGAACATGAGGCTCAGTTCACGCTGCCATTCCAACAAGAATCTGGCAGGAGATTTCGCTGATAAGAGCCGAGAGTGATTGGTCATCTGGACAGAGATGATTAGCTCTTCTCAATAAAACAAAGACCCTTAATAGACCAATACATGAGAAACCAGCATAACAATCTGCACATTTATATTCAGCATTTTTGTACTTTGTACATACATGTTATATATGTTATTGTGACTTCTTTTATTAAGACATTTGGCAGATTATTACAAATTATATATTATTAGAAAAATGCACAAATATATTTTCAAGTTTTATATAAAATAGTATATATTTTCAAAAAAAAAAAAAAAAATTCTCTAAAATGTGAGATAATCAAAACCAAACATTTAAACAATGTGCGTTCCAAATTTGAGGTTGATATCTCAAAAAACAAGCTTTCACTAAGATTTTGTTTGGATGCAGTACCAAACGTTTCCACTAGATTAAATTTGTTTTCCATTCACATTTTTGATCATCCGTTACATTTGGATGTATATCACAATAGGCTACCGAAAAAAAGATGTTTCATTGTCACTCCTATGCATATGCCGCACAAAACAATTGGCCAAAATCAGCAGTTTGAAACTTGCACAATTTTGGTAACACTTTAGTATAGGGACCAATTCTCACTATTAACTAGTTGCTTATTAGCATGCCTATTACTAGCATGTTGGCTGTTTATTAGAGCACATGATCTGCATGACCATATTCTACATCCCTAATCCTACCCAATACCTACATTTATCAACTACCTATTAATAAGCAGTAATTAGTTGTTTGATAGTAAGTCGTAGTTAATAGTTAATTAATAGCAAGAACTGGACCTTAAAATAAGTGACCAGATTTTTTTATACTTAGTTCATGTTTACTAATAGTTAACTAATGTTAACAAATTGCAACATTGTAACATGTTACCAAGTTTGGCTTAAGGCACTTAATTAATCAGTAGCTTATTATAATTATGTCACGGTCCTGCTGGTGTGCCGTGGTTGGCCACCAGATGTCACTGTGTGTTTGTTTGAGCACATGGCTTGTTTGTTGTTGGTGCCATGTGCTCTCCTGTTTATTGTCTGACCCCGCCCTCCTTGTTATCTCATTAGTGTTTCAGTTACTTCACCTGTTTCGTCCTCGTTTGTCTCCCCATTTATTCTCCTGGTGTCTGGAGTCTTTTGCTGTTTCGTTGTTTAATGTCAGATGTTTGACGTCGTGTGTGGGTATGTGTCCATGTACTGCAGTTATCTGCCTGCCCGTTTTTTCCCCCTCGGGGTGGTTTTTGTTCATTTTTGTTTCTTTTTATTATTAAAAACACCCACTTTCTCCTGCACTTGAGTCCTCGCCTCATCTCTCTTCCAGAGCCCTGACAGAACGAAACAGCCAAAGGAGGACTCAGCGGAGAATGGGCTCACACCATCCACCAGCCTCTAACGTCAGCAGCCCCCTCTACCAACGCATCCTCCAGTTTCAGGGCCTGAGTTCCCTCCGTCAACAGGGCACTGACGTGAGGAAGTTTGCCCTGAGGTTCTGTGGTGCAGCAGAGGGTTTGGGGTACAATGATGCGGCCCTCAAGGACCTCTTCAATAGTGCCCTTGAGGAGCCCCTCAACTGGTGGAGGATGAGGGGGTTGGACCACCTGACGTTTGGTGAATTTGTGGAGTTCTTGGCACGTTCCCCAGCTAGGATGGCTGGTGTGCCTCAGGCAGTGCTCGTCGAAGCTGCAGCGTACCCAGTGGCGGCTGACGAAGTTGCAGCGCCCTCAGCGGCTATCGATGGAGCTGCAGCGGCCCCAGCGGTGGCCGACGAAGCTGCAGCATCCCGCTCTCAGAGACGGAGGAGGAACAGGAGGAATGCTTCATCCACCCTTCAAGGCCTGGAGGCTGTTCCAGAGCCCGCTCCAGTCCGTGAGCCTACAGAGTCCGCTCCAGAACCTCCTCGGATCGTGCCGGCCACTTCCAGATTCTCGGGGTCGTTCTTTGGGCGCCCCGGGCTGAGACGCAGCATGGAGGATCCTCCGCTGATGTCGGTGAGGGAGGCGGTGGCCGCTCACGATCCTCTCAAGGCGGTGGCGCCCGCTCACAAAGCTCCCGAGGCAGCGGCGCCCGCTCACGATCCTCCCGAGGCGGCGGTTCCCGCTCACGATCCTCCCGAGGCGGCGGCGCCCGCTCACGATCCTCTTGAGATGGCGATGCCTGCTCACGATCCTTTTGAGGTGGCGATGCCCGCTCACAGTTCCCCTGAAGCGGCGGTATCCACTCACAAAGCTCCCAAGGCGGCGCCCGCCCATAAGGCTCCCGAGGCAGCGGCGCCCGCTCACAAGGCTCCCGAGGCAGCGGCGCCCGCTCACAAGGCTCCCGAGGCAGCGGCGCCCGCTCACAAGGCTCCCGAGGCAGCGGTGGCCGCTCACGTTACTCCCGAGGCGGCGGTGCCCGCTCACAAAGCTCCCAAGGTGGTGGTGCCCGCTCATGATGTCCCTGAGGCAGCGGTGCCCGCTCACATTCCTCCCGAGGCGGCGATGCCCGCTCACGTTCCTCCCGAGGCGGCGGGGCCCGCTCATGATTTCCCCGAAGCAGCGGTGTCCG
Source organism: Spinibarbus caldwelli (assembly GCA_039654775.1). Classification (NCBI taxonomy): domain Eukaryota; kingdom Metazoa; phylum Chordata; class Actinopteri; order Cypriniformes; family Cyprinidae; genus Spinibarbus; species Spinibarbus caldwelli. The sequence goes on from CM077260.1 coordinate 20,543,274, forward strand.
CACGCAAAGCTCCCGAGGCGGCGGTGGCCGCTCACGTTCCTCCCGAGGCGGCGGTGCACGCTCACGTTCCTCCCAAGGCGGCGGGGCCCGCTCATGATTTCGCCGAAGCGGCAGGGTCCGCACACAAAGCTCCCGAGGCGGCGGTGCCCGCTCACGTTACTCCCGAGGCGGCGGTGCCCGCTCACAAGGCTCCCGAGGCGGTGGTGCCCGCTCACGTTACTCCCAAGGCGGCGCCTGCTCACAAGGCTCCCGAGGCGGTGGTGCCCGCTCACGTTACTCCCGAGGCGGCGGTGCCCGCTCACGTTCCTCCCGAGGTGGCGGGGCTCGCTCACGTTCCTCCCGAGGCAGCGGGACCCGCTCATGAATTCCCCGAAGCGGCGGTGTCTGCACACAAAGCTCCCGAGGCGGCGGTGCTCGCTCACGTTCCTGCCGGGGTGGCGGGGCCCGCTCACAAGGTCCCCGAGGCGGCGGTGTCGGCTCACGATTTCCTCAAGGCGACATTATCCGCACAGAATGCTCCTGAGACGGCGACGGTGTCGGCTCATGATCCTTCTGCTCTGCCGGCCCCGCCTTGGCCTCCTGCTCTTCCGGCACCACCCTGGTACCCTGGTCTACCTCTGTCTCCAGGCCCTCTGCCGCTACACGGGCCTGGCCCACCATCCCTCCCCCTGATCCGCCTCTGACCCACCTCCCTCCTAGACATTTTGATTTCAGTTTTAGTGTGTGGAGCGTCTGGAATCCGCTCCTTAAAGAGGGGGTTGTGTCACGGTCCTGCTGGTGTGCCGTGGTTGGCCACCAGATGTCACTGTGTGTTTGTTTGAGCACATGGCTTGTTTGTTGTTGGTGCCATGTGCTCTCCTGTTTATTGTCTGACCCCGCCCTCCTTGTTATCTCATTAGTGTTTCAGTTACTTCACCTGTTTCGTCCTCGTTTGTCTCCCCATTTATTCTCCTGGTGTCTGGAGTCTTTTGCTGTTTCGTTGTTTAATGTCAGATGTTTGACGTCGTGTGTGGGTATGTGTCCATGTACTGCAGTTATCTGCCTGCCCGTTTTTTCCCCCTCGGGGTGGTTTTTGTTCATTTTTGTTTCTTTTTATTATTAAAAACACCCACTTTCTCCTGCACTTGAGTCCTCGCCTCATCTCTCTTCCAGAGCCCTGACAAATTATTACAGTAGCTATAATTATTTAATTTTTTTTTTAGAAGACTAAGACCTCATTTTGAGAGACAGCAGATTTTTTTCACCACTTTAACTCAAGTCCTTTACATTATTTGTCATCTAAATAGCAAAAAAAATCCAATTAGAATTAACAATTGCTAATGTGTTTCATTGCGCTATATTAAAAAGTTGCATGTTACTCTTTGTATGTCTTGAACAAATGTGTTTACATTTGGATATGGAGATTGACAACGGTGATATCATTTGACCTGTGGGTATTTTTCTGTGCTTTAGAACAACTCATTTTTCTTGTAGCATAACTGAAAAAAAAAAAACAAAAAAAAAAAAACCTGTAACTAAAATGATATCATTCTGTTAAGCTCTTTAAAGCCGCTGTCCGTAAGTTTAGCCTCTTTGTCGCCATCTCTGTTTGAAAACCTGGAATTGCAGCTTTTTGCGGAATTATCTTGCTTGCGTGGGGTTGTACTCCGGCACAGCTGCAGCGCGGATGAATCTAATGTTTTGAGGTGAATGTGTGACAGTCAGTCACGCACCGGTGTGGATGTTTACTGTACTTCGCAATCCCAGATTCTAGTCTACGTCAAACCGTGCAAAGTATTATTATTGTTATACTTTATTCTCAAATTATTAATGTTAACAACATCAGCATTGCGTGGCTATGAGTATAGTGTGTATTAGCGTGTAGATTTCAATTTCTTTACAGTCTAATCTAATTGTCATACCATTCGAAAATAAAAATCTTGTGTAATCCCAGGTTATCTGTAATCAGGAGCACATTTAAAACTGGAATAATTTCATTTCATTCACATGCGTTTCATAAACACATAATCCTTTGTGGATCACAATCTGCCATCAAAATGATACATTTAATTATTCCAGCTGCTGTGAGAAAAGGCTATAAACGATCCGCCACCTGCAGGATCCTCACATGCGATAGCCTAGTAGCTGGGACAACTTCTTTATGTTTACAGACGTGATGTAATGACGCAGTGCCATGCTCGAATTTCCCGCGAAAACCTACCTGTGCCACTCAAATCAGAAAACATTATTATAAGCTAACCGTTGTGAATTGGGCTAAAGTAAGGCAATAGTTTTGAACACTGGCTGGTTATGTACTTGCTCAAATATTGATTTCGGATCATTTTTAACCAAAAAAAAAAAAAGTTACGGACTGCAGCTTTAAGGTAACTAATTACACAGTGTACATGTTACAATCCTTCTTTCCTTTCTCCTTCGCCTGAAGTCTTTGAATTATGGTTTATTCCCTTGAAGGGCCTATAGAAACTTCCTCCAAACACTGAGCATTTTCATTAACACAACCATTCATTTGAAATCAGCAGATCAAACTCTTGTCTACTGACCCTTTAATTCCCCATAACCGGGGGCTATTTAGCCTCTCTGGAGACAGTTGTTTGGGAGATTCCCACCATGTTCCCTTCAACCTATCACAGGTTCAAAGCCCTCTGTTTTCTTAATGATCTGGTGGGTCTAAACCCAAATGTGGTGCTATTTAGAAGCGTCCACGAGCGCCTTCACTGATCTCCTCAATCCAAAACCAGATCTGACAGCATTTATTTTCAGTCGCCGTAATTAAGAAATGTTGTGGCAGCTTGGAGAAAATTACTGCTCGGGCAAAGGCCAGACATATTTCACCAGCTGTGCCTTACGCAAGTCACAAAGGGTCAGTTCTATTCTCAGATTTGATTAAGATTAGCTTTGCAATACAAGGACGCTACTGGGAAGTTTCCAAAATATAGGACCAGTTTCATGTGCAAGTCCTCAGGATCAAGGAGATCAAACACTGGATTAAAACATCAGCCTCATCAGATCATGACACAAAGTTCAGTTAATACAGAAGACAAATGATGGCACTGGAACACAGTTGTTCACTCACAGCTGTGAGTATTGGCTGAGTGCTCTCTCTAGTGGAAAACATCTGAAGCACAATAAAAACAAGCAACAAATGCTAGTTTGGATAGTTTACTTCAAAATTCATTTACTCACCTTCATTTGAATATTGCTGTTTTTTTTTTTTTTTTTGGTTTTTGTTTTGTTTTTTTCTTCTGTGGGAAACAGAAATATCTTTAAGGATGTTCTGAAATTTTTTCCATATTATGATATAGTGAATGCAGATGAGGGTCTTCCAAAATGACAGAAAAGCACCATAAAAGTGGTTAATCACTCTAAATGACTCTAAATAATCGATCGCCACTGACGTCAAACCTGTTGTGATGTGTCTTCAGGGACCATATTTGAATACTGTTATTCTCCCCACCAAGAGTTAGATTTTTTTTTTTTAAATAAATGAATACTATAATTCAGCAATGATGCATTAACTTAAATGTGACAGTAAAAACATTTATAATGTTACAAAAGATTGGTACTTCAAATAAATGTTATTTTGAACATTCTATTCATTAAATAATCCTGAAAATAAAATGTATGATGGTGTCCACAAAAACATTGATGATAAGAAATGTTAGAATGATCAGCATATTAGAATGATTTCTGAAAGATCACATGACACTGAAGACTGGAGTAATGATGCTGAAAATTCAGCTTTGCATCACAGGAATAAATTACATTTTAAAATATACTAAAATAGAAAACCATTATTTTAGATTGTAATAATATTTCACAATATTACTGTTTTTAACTGTATTTATAAGGAGACTTCAAACACATAAAAAAAGAAATCTTACCGACCCCAGACTTTTGAGCATGAGTATAGGAGCAGATTTTAAGAGAGTAATGACTAAATTTAGTTCTGTTCCTCACCTAAAGCTATCGTATGTCTTCAGAATGACTCCAAATATGGCGTAAAGTCATACAAACCACTTTTATAAAACTGTTTGGCTTTTTTTTTTTTTTTTGAAATTCGACTGACTGTTCGTGTTTTCAACTCCAACACACAAACGCACACAATAACACACACTTAAACCACAATATATTCTTAGCCAAATTTACTGAGACAGAACAGTCCAATTATTCATACAGTACATATGAACCTTTAATTATGTACCACATTCTGTTTTTCCTCCTCGTCTGGTTCTCTACAAGAAGCAAACTACCACCTACACTACGGCTCAAATATTAACTATAATCCTTCAAGTCTTTCTAAACTCTGGAAAAGCAACCAATCATTCAAGATTTGGTTAAATAAATCATCTGCAAAAAAAAAAACAATAGATGTATGAATGTGTACAAATTCTTTCAGCAATTACTTGGCACCCATAGAGCAGAAAGGCACAAGCGCTAAAGGCAAAGCAAGACTGAACAAGCCAGCTGACTTACTAGGTCTAAGTTATCGGCAGTGCATGAAAGGCAATAATTTTACACCAGTAAAAAACAGGAAAAAAAAAATAAAAATACAGAAATAGCTTTTTGAAGTAGCAACACTCATATATTACAAAGCTATGAAAATGCATGTATATAAAAAAAAGACATCAGGTTTGTTTTTTTCTCAAAAGAAAAAAAAACACATTTCCTTACACTATGAATTCAGGTCATCTCTTCATATGAAGAATCCTGCTCACTTTAGTCTTTAACAAAACTATGAAAAGAGAAAACAGAAAACAAATCAATATACAGTATTTAAAAGATGTTTTGTTTTGTTTTTTCTATAAATGAAGAATAACTAGTGGAACAAATTGAATTGCTTATTTCCTAATAAAAATAAACATCTTTAAAACATTGACCTGAAAAAAAAAAAAAATTGCAATATATTCAATGCGTTTTTTCCAGATATTCTGAATTTGTGTTTTGTTGTATTATTATTATTATTTTTTTTTTTTTTACTTTTGTGACAACATGCCAAGATGAGAGCCATTTTGCTCTTCCAAAAAATGTAAACATTATTTTAAAGATAAAACAAAAAGTTATGAATCAAAAATATAAAAGGTAAAATACAAAAAAAATAATGTAAGCCAGTGTTATTTTATGTTCTCAACAGCTATAGCAAAAAATGATATATTTTATTATTATTAATATATATATATATATATATATAAATAAATGATAGAAAATATTTAGCTTTTAAAATAAATTTGAATAGAATCTTGAAAATAATAAACATTTAAAATAAAATATGCAAGTACTATATTAAGTATTTGAAACTGACAACTGCCAGAGAACACCAGCATTTATTACTTCTTATCTTACAGCTACTGCGATATAAATCTTGTGACAACTAACCCTGGTCTCCCCTATATTTTATTTTGTTCTGTTGCATTCAGCTTGTTTTAAATAAACCTCATTAAATTGATTATTTCCTTATACCCAATTTATGCAGTCAGTTATGCTGGTAAACCTTTATTGTAAAGTACAGCTGTGACGTTTGCCTACAGTGAGTAAATACTGCCACCATGTGGCTAGACTGCACAAACATGTATTATGGTCACATAATGGATGAGACAGTTTTCTGGTCTTCAGCAAGCCAGATTAATCATGTCAACCGATGGCTGTTGCACTGCCAGATATATAGAAAGATTCTTACCTTCCACCGGTTTCCACACTCGTTGCACAGCACGAAGGTGGTCATGGGTTCATCTGCGCTGCGTGTCTGGACCTGCGGAGAGAGATTGTGCATTCCTGCTCATTTCATGCTTCAATGCAGTTTAAGCCCACTCGCAAACTTCCTTTCAGACATGCGAGGGAATCAAAGACTTGTGCGAATTTGCTCCGAGCACTCAAATGCGGGGCTGTTTGTGTTTCAGAAACTTGAATCGCCCGGTTTTCTTTTTTTAAAATATGGCTTATGTGATACTTTCAGAAGGACTGTATTTGTAACAGGACTGCCAAGCTTCAGATTGAGAGCTGTTTTAACATGGCAAGTTTAAACATTTCATGTCTGTTACAACAGCATACCTGAGTGTAAGTGCAGTTCTTGCCCTTGCATTTTCCACAGACAAACATGTCAGTCTCGGTGCCGCCCACTTTGGAGAGCTGATGCTCTCGAATGGACTCCTTGGTCAGCGCTTTTCTGATCTCTTTAAGCTCTGCGCTTGCCATCTCCTGCCAAACACATAATTAACACAAACACACTTCACATCCTGCAGAGAAGCTGCGATTTAACACTTCGCAGGCCAAAGTCAAACCCAAACGTACCTCTGCGGTCATGCTGGCGATGCAGTCTGGAGAGATGTTGCTGCACAGGACGTTCCGGCGTAAGTCTGGGTTTTTCTGGTCCTTGAGGTTGGAGATGCGACTCCTCAGTCTGGTCTTGTACTTCATGTCAGTGGACTTGAACTCTTGGTAGATACGTGTCATGAAGTACAGTCAAGAAAGCACAAACCCGGCTGCATTATTTTACATTTTCCTATAAAGATGAAGCATGCATTTTTTTTTAAATGATAAAATATTTTTTCCTTTCACAGCAAGACAACTGTAAGTAAAACATTATTCACTGGAGAATGGAAACGTAACCAAAAAGTTTAAACACAATCAAAATATTGCACTGTTTGTTTGAGGTCAAAGGTCAAGGTTTTGCTGGTTATCATGGCCTCTACTGGTAGATGTTGTAACTACACTATGTACAGGCCAAATACATCTTTCTCTATTCCAAGTTTTATATTCTGACAAAGTATGAATTGCCAACATTTTATATACTACCATGGTACTTGTATTCAAAAGGATACAAAAGTTACAGTAAAGAAATTTATATTGTTGCAAAACATTTCTATTTCAAATAAATGCTGTTATTTTGAACTTTTTATTACCAATTCAGTGCCATAATGCACTTTTCTATTTACAAAAAAATATTAAGCAGCACATTTTCATATTGATAATGATTAGAAATTTTTCTTGAGCAGCAAATCAGCATATTAGAATTATTGCTGAAGCATCATGTGACACTGAAGACTAAAAATTCAGCTTTACAGTCACAGAAATAAATTACATTTTAAAATATATTAAAATAGAAAACAGTTATTTTAAATTGTAATAATATTTTACAATATTACTGTTTTTACTGTATTTTTGCTCAAATAAAAGCAGCCTTGGTGAGCATAAGAGACTTATTTAAAAAAAAAAAAAAAAAAAAATACACTTACAGACCCTAAACTTTTAAACAGTAGTGTATGTTATGGTAGTTGTTTTATAAGTGCCATATTCTGAAGGGCTCTTAAAAGCATTATATTTTTCTCTATCTGCTGCCTTTTACAGCTCGGGATAGTCACTAGTGAAAGGTCTGGGATGGTGTGTTCTTATGGTGCCATAAGCTGTGATGTATTTTTCCTATAGCTCCAGATTAATTTGGCTCATTTATGGCTCAAGTGATTGGCTCAGAAACAACTGGCAATGAGCAGAGACGGCAGATTTCAAATCACATACTTGGTCCTTCAAATAACCACTTTCAAGCTTACTAGGAACGCGACTGTATAGCTTTCTCCTGGTTTTCTATCAAGACCAGTGTTGAGCATCCCGACCTAACACTAGCTAATGTAGCTTTTGGTAAGGAGAAGGATATAATCTTCAATCTGCGCTGCCAGGTGTTCACAGTCTACACCGATCGTCTGGTAATCACCTGAGAAAAAAACACAAAGCATAAATCAACTCAAATTAACTCCAGTATTTTAACTCAACTCAAATTTTAAAACCCAACACTAGCAAATCTCCCCCATAGTCATCTGTTGCAAAAATACATTTAAATGGTTAGTTCACCCAAAACTGAACATTCTGTCATTAATTACTCACCCTCATGTCGTTTCAAACCTGTAAAACCTTCGTTCATCTTCAGAACACAAATTAAGATATTTTTGATTAAATCTGAGACCTCTCTGACCCTCCATAGACAGCAATACAACTGAAATGTTCCCAGGTCCAGAAACGTAGCAAGGAGATCGGTAAAATAATCCATGTGACATCAGGGGTTCAACTGTAATTTTACGAAGCTACGAGAATACTTTTTGTGAGCAAAAGCAAAAAAAAGAAAAAAGACATTCAACAATTCGTCTCCTCCGCGTCAACCTTTTTGCCATTTTGGAGAATATCCGCTGGACGTAAACAACGTATGCTGTTTTGTCAGCTGTGTCACGCCGAATATGTTTCCTACGTTGTTGTGATTTGATCTGAACGAAAACAATATATCCGCGTGACGCAGCTGACACATAACAGAATACATTGTTTATGTCCAGTGGATACTCTCTAAAATGGCGCCAGGGTGACGCGGAGGAGACAAATTGTTAAATAAAGTTGTTTTTTTCTTTTGCGTACAAAAAGTATTCTCGTAGCTTCGTAAAATTACAGTTGAACCCCTGATGTCACATGGACTATTTTACCGATCTCCTTGCTACGTTTCTGAACTTGGGAACATTTCAGTTGTACTCCTGTCTATGGAGGGTCAGAGAGGTCTCAGATTTAATCAAAAATATCTTAATTTGTGTTCCGAAGATGAACGAAGTTCTTACGGGTTTGAAACGACATGAGAGTGAGTAATTAATGACAGAATTTTCAATTTTGGGTGAACTAACCCTTTAATAACAGTTCATTTAACATTTTAGTTTCCTTAATTTCCCTTAAATTGTGCAGTGCAGTGAATTTTCTTTCATATTTGAGTGAAATGAACTAATTTGGTAAATTGCACTATTAGCTTTTACAGTGCATTAATAACTAGTTGAACTGGTTCAGCTTTTACCATCAGTTTGCAGGGCCGCCACCAGCAGCTCTCTGCATTTAGTGCGCACGCTGTCCGCCGTGACGGGAGCAGGTGGGAAGGTGGTGAATTTGGGGGTGACGGGGGTGGTGGGAGTTTTTGGTGTCTCCAGCTTGTTACTAGATAACAAAAGGTAACAACATTTGACTGTTCTGTATAACTGCTTATAATCAAAGTCTCTTTAAGACAAGTCATGTCATCTTTGAAACGCCTCTCAGGCATGCAAGTGCAGCTCCTCTCTCTCTGAATGGGGAAACATCAAATTCTCCAATACTGTTCACTAAGCATATGATTAAATTTTATATTTGAAATCACCAAAGAAATCTGACAACAACTGTATCGTTAATGTTGTTGTTTTTTTGTTTTTTTGCTCAAATAGCGTTATAAAAAGCATATTTTTCAGGCTAGATCAGCCAGTGCGCATAGCAACCGGGATTTCTAACAGCAGCTGCAGTGACGCACTGACTTTACCGATTAGCGATTGGCTCTTTCATTCAGAAGGCGGGGCTTCGTTTGATAGAGCGGTCATATTGAGCGTCCCCATTCAAAACTATACAAGTGACACATCTTGGGTATTCTATAGTCTGTTATAATATGTATTGTAAAAACCAAATACATAAAAAATTGAGTGTTCTATTACTTTTTATTCATATTTTAAAAACAATATTGTGAAATGAATAATACTGTTAAATACATTTGTAAAATATGCTATAATCAAGCATACAATCAAGAGTATAGATCTGTTTATTTTACAAGTTTATTTTTTTTTCCATCAAGTTCAAATGATTTTTTTTCATAATGACTCCTTTTCAAATTGTTACCTAATTTAGTAAATATTATGTAAAATAAATATTAAATGGAGTGCTATATACACTGTATATCAGCTATATGCTGGCTGAAATATATTTTGTCTGCTACCCTGCTCGTTTTTTTTTTAAACGAAACTTGCATGGATGAGTTGTTCACAATAAGATCTATAATATGCATTTAAAAATCAGATGTGATGAATTTTAATTTCATGGCAACTTTAATGGTTAGAATCCACACACCTGGTGTCGCTGGATCCAGGACAGTCTTTAGAAGATGAGGACTGGAGAGGAGATCCTCCTTTTTTCTTCTCCTCCGATTTACCCTCAGAACCATCTGCATAAAAGAATATTCACACAATCCAGCATTAATATCAGATCACATGCTCATTGCATTCACTATCACCAAGTTAACATCCATAAGACAATAAGAGCTGGAAAGCAAACACAGCAGCTTCATCCCACCACTTTTTTAGAAGGAAATTCTTCAGTCTCCTTCTCAATCACTGTCATTCACTCTAAAATAAGTGAAACCATCTTTTTAAGTAGTGTGAGTGTGAATAGGAATGCAGTACCCAGCAGTTTCTTCCAGGTCTTGATGAGAGATTTGGCCAGTGTCTGCACCTCCTCATCCGAGCTCTGCTTCCGCACTGCATTCACTGACATCCCGATCCGTGTGGACTGCAGCGTGCGACGCAATGAAACAGAGGGAAGATCACGTTTTTTACATTAAATATATCATTGGACTACCACAACATCCAATTTGTGATACATTATAACTCATTATATACATATGACACAAGTGTTATAGATAACTATCTAGTATCAAATAACCAATTATGATGCTTTGACTACCTGATCATTCTTCTGCTATAAAATGCTCAGAAAAGCGGAGATCATAACTGAATAAAAGCAGCAAATGATGATTTAAGATTTTTAGCTATTTAAATGCAGTACACCAGGCATGATAACCTTTAATATTTTAATCACAATAAATCAGGGACTGATCTGGAAAGACTAAAACACAGCTCTGGGGTGTGTTTTCCCTAAAATATTCATTTTTATTCTGTGTATCACTGCTCTGTTGTGTTTGAATTTCTCCTCAGGGACTAATTTAAGGCCTATTTGTCTGTACATTAACTCCAACCATACTGAATATATCCATTCCAGGGTTATTAGCTAACGACATCTAAAATGAAAACCATAAAAAAACAATAATTACCTGAAATAAACTAAAGATTAACTGAAATAAATATATATATATAAAATTTAATTTAACTAAAAAACATCATATTTAAAAAGAAAAACTAATACAAATGACAAAACCCAACAAAATTACTAAAATATATTTTAAAACTAATACAAAATATTAATAAAAACTATAATAGTTAATACTGGTTCCGCTAATGACAATAACCCTACAGTAAATGCATTCATATACAGTAGTGCATTTGAACCACTGGCTCTGTTCAGAATGGAATACTAGCATACTGCATTATAGACTGTGTACACTAGTGTTTAAAAAAAAAACAGTATGCAACATTCAATCTATGCAACATGCATCTAAGGTATAGAAAAATGAGTACTTTGCCTTTTTAAAAATGATTGAACTTTTGGAAATACAATCAAATTATGAATGAAAATATATACAGGATCGTTACTATGTCCAAATTATTCATTCATCACTCCATTGTGGTATACAGTATTCTGTGCTTGTCTACTGGACTTTCTGGACAATGTAGTAGGTCATCCAGATAATCTACGCCCATATCAATTTTACATAAATACTGATTACATACTACACACTGCAGAAACAGTACGAGTAGCATGCCATTCCTAACACAGCCAATGAGAACAGCAGCATGGGATTCCCTGACTGGAAGAGAGAGCCATGATTATGTAATTCAAGGCAACACATGCTGTGTCTCCAGTCCTGCTGAGATACCTGTAGGGTCTCCAAAGACATCTTCATGTTCTTCAGCTCCCGAAGCAGGTCAATGGCACCATCCTGAAGATAAAATCACAACGAGGAGGACATACAGTTACACAACAACTTCTCAAACGTAAACACTGGCTTCTTCAACTATAGGTCGGTTCATAGAAACACAGCCAGGCTGCACATAAATGCTGTGTTTTGGGGACAAAACTGGGACTGACTGGTGTGAAGTGTTGGGTTAAATGAGTCTTTTGTTTGCGCTGGAGAAATTTGGAGAACAACCAGCTGCCAGCTCATCACAGCACACAAACGCTTCAAACATGAGAGTAAAAGCCGACTGTGCATGAAGAGCACGGCGGGTGTCTGGATGAGGATGAAACAGGTGATAATCACACAGTAACCAGATCTCGTGCTTGTTTAATACAGACAAACAGAAACGAACGCGTGGATCAAATCAACAGTTTCCTCTCCTACCTGTATTTCAGAAGCGATAGCAAATGTGTCACACTTACAGTGTTTTTCTTATGCACCATTTTGTCCAGCTTCTTCGCGATGCGCTCCACTTCTTGGTCCTTCACCATGTTTACAGGTTTAGGGCTGTTTGATGGCGCCCGATGGCTGTGCCTCCATTTATGTGGGAAATGCGCCCGTCTCTGTGTGTCTCTTTTAGTGGCAGTATGAGAGGAATCTGCTGCCTTTCTCTCCGCTCTAGAATGTTGTATAGCGATGTTCGAATCGCTAGCGAGTCGTTCTTTTCGGGTGAATCTTTTCACCGAATCAAATGAACCTGTTCCGGTATGAACGATTCGTTCATGAATCAGACCGAGCAGTTCTCGAGTCAACTCACCGACTCACAAGAACAGCGTCTTTTTCAGACGTTTAAATCGTATTGAGCGCGAAAAGTGAGCTGACCTAACGTTTGTGTTGGAGTGACTATGTGTGAAAGGTAAGTTACTTTAATAGTGGTAATGTTACAAATTAATTATGTATTCGAAATGTTTAGGAGTTAATTGGATGGCAGTTTTCTCAAAAAAATAAAAAATAAATAAATAAATAATGTTTTAGGAGATAATTCATGGCTACAACAAACTGAACTAGGGCACGTGAAATTACAGTAAACACAATTGAAAGAATAATACATAAAGGTTTAGCACATTTTACAAGCCACGCCGAGATGTCATTGATCACCTGATGACAAATTTACGTTGTCACGTCAAAAAGTCACTGAATCGTTTCTTAGAAGCGGTTCTTTGAACGCGCTGTTCAAAAGAACCGATTCTTGGAAATGAATCGAACTGCCCATCGATTCCGTGTTGAAGCAGGGTGTTATGGGAATTGTAGTTAATATGAATAACCGCAGAAGCAAAGCAATCAAACAGGAACAATGTGAAACAGTATTTCTAACAGTTCTGATATTTTTGTCCAGACCATTTTCGTAAAAACATTTCGTAAATAACTTTGACTTTTTGTTTTGGCAATCGATTCAGTGCCCTTTAATTTAATACTTAGGTTTTTTACAAGTTTAATTTAAGAGTCTTTAATTTAATTTAAGAGTCTTTAAAATGAGAAGCTAAAAATAGCTACAGCAGAAATTTAACCTTATCAATGGCTGGCTTAACCTAAAGTTTACAGCTCACCTAAAAGTCCATTTTTAAAGAGCTCATTTGATCAAACTGGCATTAAGAAAATTATTTACAAAACAATTTATTTACAAAACTGTACAATTACAGGAAAACAACAGAAGGTGTACAATAAGTGTAGATAAAATATTTGCAAAATGCAAAATTGCCCTTGCATTTACTTACTTGGATTGTAAAATTTAATCAGTATAAACATTAAAAAAAACTTAAAAAGTGTTTTGAACAACACATTGGTAAATGGCAAAGTTTTGGAATTAAACACATTTTGCACTTAGTAAAATAATTAAATCATTATCTAACTATTACTATTGATAATTTTTGAGTGAAACAGTGACTGTTGTTCCTCGGTTGTTGCTCATTTTCCAAATCTCTTGTCAGGATTTCTGGTCGTTGTGTAAGTAGCATCCTAATAAAAGGGATAGTTCACCCAAAAAAATGAAAATAATTTACTCCCCTCGATGCTGTCTCTACATGACAAACATGTTGGTTTTGATTATCAGCATTCTTTGAGTTCTGCAGAAGTCAGAAATCACATGTTGTCGTTAACTGACTTCAACACATTTAGCACACTAAGCATGCCTCGACATCATAATAAGGGATAAATTATTATCAAAAATGTGTGCGTTCACTCTGGATCTTTGCAAAATGAGGACAGTAGCCTATTATTTTGACCTACTGTGTGTTGTGTGGACAGGTTTAAGTTTAACAGACATTGGATTTTATCAGTAGAGGGCGTCATTGTAACAAAAGTTCTAAAGTATGTTGCCACCTAAACCACAAATAAAAATACATGAATGCCATGCCATTAGACAACACAATATCAAACTAAGTGACATTTATTTTAACCCTTACATTGTCTTAAGGTCATTTTTGACCTGGTAAAGAGCCATTCACTTTGCTCTTTCAAGCATGTTATGCAGCCCAACTATTTTTGTAAAATTATGAATAAAACTTGGCAAAAGATATTAGGCACTTTGTAAGATTCAGCCGCTCACACATTTTGTTTTCTATAAGGATACAATGGTGCTAAATTCAATTTATTAAAATTAATTACTTTAAAATTTTAGTTTTCAATTGCCATTTTTGGTGTTTTTTTTTTTTTTTTTTTTTTTTTGTTTAATGCAAGGAAATTATTAATTTATTGGTCACCATTGTAAGAGTATCTCATATGAATCAGAAAAATAATCAGAGATATGCATATTTTTTTACTTGAAAGCAGGTTTGATTCACAGCTAGTGGTTGCAGCGGCATTCAAGAAGTAACTTTGTGATAAAAGATACACAAAATGTAGTTGTATCCAAAAATAATTTATTCGTCAAGTAAAGAAAATATTACATTCACACATTGTTCTGACTGTTGTGCAGCATTTGTTCATTTTTAAACCAGATCGATACAGATTTTAGCATTTCAAGCGACAGTGAAAACAATAGTGACACGCTGAATCAGAGCTCTGAGCATTAATGTCCCATAATGCCCTGTTGAACCCACGGTATGTGCACATACAGGGGTTGAAGCCTCCATATATGAGTGAAGGTGACAGAGTGGCATGTTCTCCAGCTGCGGAAACCCCACCTCAGCATTGAGGGAATGTGTTCAGAGGGGGGGAAGTCTCCGAAACGGCCAGCTCAGGCCTCAGTCACTCGGGCAGGAAACCCCGGTCTTCATCACCCTGCTGAGGTCATCTCTGATTATAACTGGACCGGGTTAAGGCAGCCCGACCGGCTCGCTTGAACATGCCCTGTTCCTGCCATACATTCCCTATTTAGAGGAATACAGGCGGTGCCACTTTGGTTCTTACTTTGGACTTTTTGTGTGGTTTAGAAATGTGCTGATTGATTGAGGTGTGTGTTTATTTCACTCAGCTTATCAGTGTGAGGCTGTTCCCGACCATTAATCTGTCATTACGAGGCATGGGGTCAAACTGATCTTAAATGAGAAATTATAGATTATATTGTCATCTTTTTTTTTATTTATTTTTTTTTTTTTACAACTTTGACATTTTTCTTAACACTTTAACACTCGTTACAGTTCACAACAAATGTTGACTCTTTTTAGGACTTTTTTTCTTACAATATTCTTAAGAAAATATTTATTAACAATTGTGGCATTTTCCTCTTAATTGTCAACTTTTTAAAATGTATTTTTCTAACATTTGGAAGAAAGAAAAGTAATACTTTAGTATAGGGACCAGTTCTCACTAGTTGCTTATTAGCATGCCTGTTATTAACATATTGGCTGTTTATTAGTATTTATAAAGCGCATATTCTGCATCCCTAATCCTACCCAATACCTAAACTTAACAACAACCTTACTAATTATTAATAAGTAACAAATTAGGAGTTTATTGAGGCAAAAGTTGTTTGTTATTGACAGTTTTTCGTAATAAATAAATACATTTGTAAACTATTTATTTTATTTTATGTTATTTTATTTTATTTTATTTTATTTCCAAGTCTGGATTTTTATGAGATACTTTAAGAAGCTCTCATTTAAAATTAAAACAGCTAAATAGATGAGTACAGCAATGTATTATGATTAACAGTACTTGGCTAAAGTTCACAGTTTATTTGTTGTAAATATGCTTCATTAATGTTACTATGTAACTATATTTATATTTGGAAGATAAGAGTAATTATTTAAAAAAGTAGCCATACCCTTATAACAACAAAATCATGTCAGTGTTATGAGATATATTGATCTCTTTATGTTTGCCTAATATATCAAAATAACTAATAATATAAATATATATAAAAATACCTCACAATGATAACTGATAGCATTGATGTGTTTTTTTGTTATAGAAATATGCGTAAAAAACTAAATATAATATCTCCTCCTTTCATTTTATAAGAATATGTATTTTAGAATCAAAATATCTCTGAAGATCAAAATATCTCATCATAACTTTAATGTATTTTTTGTTATACAAAGAATGCTCACTTTACACCTAATCAATAATGAATGCTATCTACCAAATATAACTAAAGACAGTTATATATCAACATTAATATGGCATATATGCAATTAAGCAAATGTGTTTTGTACAGTACATCCAATGAACTGTGCATATAATACAGTGTATTTAAAAGCTTCTCCCAGTAATCTCTACTGATTTTAATTGTTTCAAGCGTGTGCATTTGTTTAGCTCTGTTAAGCGCACAGGGGAACAGGGCTCTGTGTGTTTGAGGGAGAAAGAGAGCGAAGGAAAGAGCTGTGAGATCTCATGCAGGCAATATCATGTGTGCTGAGTTTAAACAGATCACTCTGTCAATAAGCACTTTCAAATTGAAATCAGATGCTGACCACTTCTAGTCCCAAACCTACATCCTCTTTACAATCACAGAGGAAATTTCACATCGAGTGAGTGCGACCTGTCCTGTGCAGTCAAAAAGCCTATATATAATTGCAAACAGTTTGAGGAAAGCAACCCAGGGCTTGGAAAATCGTCATATGTGCTGTAGCGTTACTGTAAGCACGTTGGTATGTGTTTATTAAGAGCAAATGATGCAAGATGGCCCTGGCATGGGCAGACACGGACAAATATCTCGGGCACCGACGAAAGCAGAATGCGAATGTTAGATGCAGCGTATCTGCTTGACCTAAATGAGAGCTAATTGTGTTTATTCAGCTCACTGCTGTGTTTCTTCTTCTCCGTGAAGTCTTTGGTTGCTGAACCGTGTTCTCATATTACCTTTGTAACAAATGTATCTTTCCCTGGCCGTCCTCAATATGATAACAAACTCCAGTCGATGCCATATTTAATGTCTAGAGTAATTTTTCATGCTGTTTTTCACTCTCAGGCAGTGAGATACCGTAAAACATGTGAGCCTGGTCGAAGCGAATGATGAGTTACATAAAAAAGTCAGGGAGAAGGGGACTGAACATCATCCAAGATCTTATTAGAGACAAAGAAGCATTCTCCTCTTCTCTGTCAAGGGTCCTCTCCGTCTGAAAGGAAAGTGCATGTTCTTGATTTTTAACACATGTATCAGAACACATAAAACAGTGTCTGTAGGACTGCAGGAACAGCCCCAGGCCTGCTCTTGATGTGCTGGGAAAGCGATTTTAGGGCAGTGGTGATCTGCAGAGCCCACATATTACAGTTCTGCTCTGATCGTTTTCATCCTGAAATACACCACAACAAAAAGTCAAGTTGATTCTGCAGGACACAGAGCGTCTAAACAAACATATTAGTTGTGTTTGCTTTCTGGACAGCCCTGGATTACACTGACTTTATTATTTACACTCCTCTTTTTTATATACTTTTATTCAGCAAGGATGTATTTAAAACTGACAGTAGACTTTTACTTTTTTACAACTGAAAAAAAAAAATGTCTTATGGTTTCTACAGAAATATTAAGCAGCACAACTGTTTTCAACATTGATGATAATAATATCAGCTTATGATTTTTGAAGGATCGTGTGACACTGAAGACTGGAGTAATGATGCTGAAAATTCAGCTTTGCATCACAGGAATAAATTGCATTTTGAAATATAGAAAACAGTTAAGCCTATTTGAAATTGTTTGTGCGCTATCATATAAATGCAACCTTGAAGAGACTGCTTTCAAAAACCAGTACCAACTGCAATCTTTTGAATGGAGTGTACTGTATATGTCTATAAAACTGTACAAAATTACAGTAGTTGACAATTTTACAACCCTAAACAATAATCCTTTTCATAACCTCAAATGTCATTGGTTCTTGCACATCAATGTGACAATTGAGGTGTATTGGAATGTTTTATGAAGTCTGTTTATGTGCCATGTTTTGATTTGATTTCAAAGTGAATAAATTTCACTGTGTGTCATACAAAGTGATTATGTTGCTTCAGAAGACATATATTATCCATAGCAAGTCTTATTAATTTCATTCTAGCTTTATCAGTGTTATTTTAGTATTATGTACTGTAATACATTTATAAATATTTTGAATTTAATTTTCATATTTAGTTTGTTTCAGTAATTTTGTTATTTGCCTTTGTTTTATGTTTTTTTTTTAATATTTGTTTTTTATATTAATTTTTTTAAAATTAAATTTATATATTGCTGTTTTAGTTTTAGTGCTGTATTTATATAAATATTTTATTTATATTTTTTATATTTTATTTCAGCTTTATTTCAATTGTTGAAAATGATATATATATATATATATATATATATATATATATATATATATATATATGTATGTATGTATGTGTATATATATATATATATATATATATATATATATATATATATATATATATATATATATATATAAATATATATAAATAGTTTTAGTTATATATAGTATATAGTATTAGTTATAGTATAGTGCATATATATTAGTGCTGTCAAACAATTTATCGCGATTAATCGCATCCAAAATAAAAGTTTTTGTTTACATAATATATGTGTACATACTGTGTATATTTATAATGCATATATAAATACATTTATATATAAAAATACATAAAAGTACATAAAAATATATTTTGAAAATATTTGTGTATTTAGATGCATATATGTATATTCATATAATTTATATTATTTATACATATATTTAATATATAAACATAACATATTTTTCTTAAATATATACATGCATGTGTGTGTATTTATATATACATAATAAATATACACAGTACACACACATATATTATGTAAACAAAAACTTTTATTTTGAATGTGATTAATCGCGATTAATCATTTGACAGCACTAATATATATATATATATATATATATATATATATATATATTAGTTATAGTTATAGTTTTATAGTTATATATAGTATTAGTTAATATATAATTTTAATTAACAATAGCAGCACTAATTTTATGTCCTTTTTGAAGCTGAAGTTGCGGGTTCATAACATGAAAAAATATTTTCTTTTGTGTTCCACAGAAGAAAGAAACTCATACAGGTTTGAAACAACATGACAGTGAGTAACTGATGACAGAATTTCTATCTCTTTAAACGGTTTCTGTTGCATTTATCATACAATGGTGAAAAGGTTAGCTTAAGCAAAATTCAACTGCAAATCCAACTAATTATGGATGCTGTGAAGATATGCATTGCAATGGTTCATCTTATAGCTTAATTATAATGGCACATGTATTTGGTTGTATTTTTCCTGCACCTTTTTACTTTACTACAGTAGTATGGTCTTAATCCAAACTGAACCAGATTTGAACATTTTTTTTTTTAAGTATGAGCACTGGTAATAGTGATGCTTCCCTTAGTAAGCACCACACTGAGATGCTTTAATGACATCACCGTTTTCCCTTTTGGACCCACGACAGGCATTTGGCCTTCAACAGGAAGTACAATAATGCAGCCACACAATAAGCCATTAAACACATCACACACACATCAACGATCACAATTGCTCCGGCACACTAACCTTCTGTTTTCCTGCCGCCATCCAACCAGATATATATAAAAAATCTCCACGTTTAAAAACACACTTTTCATCATCCTTTACACTCTGTGTTAAGACCTCAAATCGCACCTTCTGCTCCAGAAAACCCCCTGCTGCCCCCAATCTAGTAACAAAACAACCCTCATCCTCTGTTTAATCTTTCACCTCCGTTCTACGGCCCACATTCCCCCTCCAATCTTCGTTCCTTCCACAAGTCCCATTGAAGCACTTTCTCTCTCAATCAGAGCCGCTACCTCGCCGAAGCATTTGAGCAGCACCTCATTTGATCACCCCTCCTCTCTGCCCAGCCTTGACCCTCTCCGTCAGGGGAATTGAGTGCTTCCCTTTGGCCTGTCTCAGCAGGGTTACTGTGCTGCTGTGCTGCAGGGCGCTGTGTGGGAAGCCGTCAGCCCTCTCACTCTCACACGCACCTCACGGCTCTTCCTATTCAACGTTTCCTCCTGCTGCCGGTCTGCCATCGCGCTCACACATGGCTTTTTTTGTTTTTTTGTTTAGCTGGTTTTGTTCTGTTTTCTTTTTTCATCTCTCTCTCTCTCCTTCTCTCTCCTCTGGGATCGGCAGAAGAATAGGGGGACAGTAAACCTGAGGTGTGCGCATTTCCTCTGCTGAGGCGCTGGCGAAGTTAGGACTCCGGTTGTGTCAGCATCCCTGCCTGCTGCCTGTCACTCTCGCTGTTCCCCTGCCTTCATCATCTTCCACTTTTAAAGGGATACAGTTCACTCAAAAGTGGAAATTCTGCCATCATTTACATGCCCTAACATGTCTTTCCAAACTCATAGAACTTCATCCTTCTGTGGAACACAAAAGTACTCCACTCCAGAATTGTGGACTGAATGTTTCAAACTTTAAAGAGAACTTGAATTGATTGAATGTTCAAAATTGAATGGAATCAAAATATTTAAGTTATTTGTTGATTCTTGCGTGTAGCTGACTGAAAAGAAGGTGCAAAGTGGTTCTGATGTGGTATTTCATTTGCAAAGAACCAATTAAAATATAAAACCTAGGGCCAGTTTTACTAACAGCTTGCGCCAGCGCAAACCATCTTTTCGCGTAAAAATTGTACTGTCAGGTTTTACTAAAGATGCGCAGTGATGAATTAGCACTGAAAAGGCGTGGACAGTTATTTTTGCACCTGACCTTATTGAATATGCATTTGTAGGAGTTTCCCTTTCAGACGCAAAATTTATGGAAGGAGAGTATTCATATGAATCACGCAACGTGTTTTACTAAGGTTTGCACTCGTCAAATTACTGGCATTTGCGCCATTATTTAACACCACAAAAAAAGCATGTCTTAAACTATTTTGCACTTGAAGTGACTGCAATTATTGTTGCTAGGAGGGACCGCAGATAACAGAGAGCGCGTGGTAGAAGCAAGAGGATTTTTTTCAACACGTATTATTTTAAATGTCAGAAGAACACATTATCCGAACATATTGTTTGCCAAGCCATGTTATTTTTAATTTGCTTCAGAAAATGACTTTTGACTTGGAACCCTCAACTAGGAGTCACACAATACCAGGTCTATTAAAACTTATAGCAAACCTTCATTTTTTGGCCTCAGGTTCTTTTCAACGTACTGTGGCTTCTTTATTTCTTTATTCTTTATTTGCGACTTCGCTAATTTGCGCTGAGCTTGGTATATTGCATTGGTTGATATGTAAATGAGATGTTGCGTCTGTGTTCTTTAATTTGTGCATTGTTAGTAAATCACCCGCAGCAATTTCCCCTCCCATCGGCGCAGATTTGGAATTGTGCTCTCGCACTAATTTGCCCTGTTTAGTAAAACTGGCCCCTAAACTTTAAAACACTAGGCATAGTACTAGTTATAATGATTTTACAGAATTGTGTAATCACTCTTTAAAGTTTATTATAGTTGTTAATTATATATTAGAAGGTGCAAATATATAGTATAATTACAACTTTAAAGAGTAAAGTGCACTATAGTACATATGGCAAGAAATGTGGTAGTGATCATGTTTATAATTATTTATTTTGGAATAATTATATGATTTTGATTTTGTAATTGCATAAAATGTATTATTATTATCATATTTTTATTATTATTATGTCATTTTAAAAACAAATATATAAATATAAACTATATATTATTATTAATATAAACACATTATATTATTGTTCATATTATTTTATATTATTAATTATTTTTATAGTATCATTATTAATTTTTATGATTGTTTTTTGAAATAATAATAATAATAACAATAATGATATTCTTTATACAAACATTTAAATATTTAAAAAAAATCAGTTTGAAGTGTAGTGAAAAATGTTTTAATGAAATTGTAAGAAAATTTTTCTTCTTCTTAATAATAATAATAATAATAATAATAACAATAAAAGTAATACAAATTGTCAAAACAAATATCTAAATAAAGTTTTTTTCCTTTCAATATGTAGTACATTTAGTTTCATTACAGTCTAATCTTTAAGGAAGGAATTTCATAAATTAAATGTAACAACGTCCAGCAACCCAGGTGGAAAAAAAAAAGTGCACTTCCAAAATGTACTTAAAGGGCTCTATTTTCTTGCACTAATTTTGTACTTAGTATATTAAAAAATATATATATTCTTTATTACTTCTTAAGATAATCTTAAAAACATCTAAGTGTACTCAAATGTGCTATTTTGGGACACCATGAATATGACCTAAAACGCGTTTTTAACATACTATCTCTGTATTTAAAAAAAAAAAAAAAAATGTATTTAGTTACCACTTTAGGTCATGTTCATGGTGTCCCAAAATAGCACATTTGAATACACTTAGATGTCCTTAAGATAATCTTAAGAAATAATAAAGAATTTTTTTTTTTTAAGATAATAAGTACAAAATTAGTGCATGAAAATAGAGCACTCTAAGTACATTATGGAAGTGCACTTTTTTCACCTGGGAATCCTGTTTACATTAATAATAGTAGCATTATATGATAATTCTGCAGTACACAGACTGCAAGTGACTTACCGTATCAACAGTCTCATGAATTTGATCTTTTGTTAACAAACTGATGGCATTATTAAAAGCATTATGTATTGTAAATGCTGTTACGATTGTTTATGAGTAAACAACTGATTTTAGATTAGATTGTCAGGCGTATCAAGCATTATACATACTGGCTTCATAGAAAATGGTACCAAATTCACTAATGTTCTTCTAAAAACCCAGTTCATATTCTATATCAATTGTGTGTTTGGTGCCATGGCACATTCAGCTCTTTGAAAGGTCACGGAGAAGATAAACCTGTAATCCATCTCTTTATAAATCGTTTTCATATCGTTTATGATCCACTTCCAGCCCCATGCTGTTTTATTTTTACTTAACTGAAGGCACTAATTCTTTGCATTCGTCTCCACCCACTGCTGATCATCACCATAGAGATTCATCCATCAGCCTTTCTGGATTCACCAGTGAACAGATCTGCTCGCAGGAATCTCAGCGTATGGGAACTCTCAGCGCTGTGTGAAATATTTAGGATGATGTATCTCGTGATCTCACTGCACTTTGATTCAGTCAGACTCTGGGAGAGTTGTGTGAGTAACGGACAGATGCGTCTGTGAGCGGGGGACGTGTGGCCGTTATATATTTCGGCATGCCTGCACACATTGTCTCAGGTCTTGTGGCATGTCACTATGGTATTGTTTTTGAATGGCCTCCTGGGAGTGTGTGTGCATGTGTGTGTGTTCAGGCTGGATAGAAGCCATGCCCTTAATTGGTTCTGAGTATATGCTTAAGTGCATATTTGTGTGTTTGTGTTTTGCTGTGTCAAGGTCATACGTACATGGACCAGGTCCTATGTATGTGCATGTATGTATATGTGTTTATAGTGCATGTGACGCTAAAAAGTCCAGGCATTTACTTTTTACTTTTTTTTTTTTTTTTTTTTTTTAAATGCACCATACTGTAAGTTCAACACTAGGGAGTGAATGTGATTTGTTTGAGCATCTTCCTTTTTTTTTGTTTTTTTTTCTTTTTTTTTTTACACTGACATGACCATTTTTTTTAAACTTAATAGTTCTTGTTTTAAGAGTGCATGTTTGTCTAGTGTTATAACTTTTTATTTACATGCAAAAGGACAAACCTTATATTCAGAAGTTAATTAATACTTATTAATAAATTGCTTATTAATTAACATTTTTATTCAGCAGGGACACATCAAAATGTTTAAAAATGACAATAACAAAAAAAAATTATTAACAATAAAAATCTAATTTGTTCTTTTAACTTTCATTCAGTAAAAAAAACAAAAAAAAAAACATTGGAATCATGGAAAAAATATTTCCATGAAAAATATATTTCCAAAAAAAATTAAGTGTTAATTAACTGTTAATTAAGTATTTAACTGTTTTTAACATTGATAATAAGAAGAAATATTTCTTGAGCAGCAAATCATCATATCAGAATAATTTCTGAAGGATCATGTGACACTGAAAACTGGAGTAATGATGCTGAAAATTGCCATCACAGGAAAAAAAAAAAAAATTAAAACACATTAAAATAGAAAACATTTGCTCTAAATAGTAATATTTCACAGCATAACTTTTACTGTACATTTTTCATGTAATGATTGCAGCCTTGGTGAGCAAAATAGACTTTTTTCAAAACCATTAAAATATATATATGGTGCGGAATGGTTGGAATATATTACTTGATTCTTAATGGTAAAATATTTTTCTATATACATATTGTTTCCACTTTTTTCACTTTTCTACTTTTCCATCGATAAACTGGATATTTTGTCTATGCTGTCATATTGATGTTACTTTTACATGTCTCTTATCACTCTGTGGTTTAAAATAAACAGTAAAAAAGTTAAGACAAGTAAAAAAAAATCCACTTTTTTGAAGCAACTCTCAAAAAAAGAAAAAAAAACACTTCAAAAATGTGTTTGATTGGTCATGACACTTCTTCAGTGCAGTTGCTATTAAATGCAAAGCATAAATCTGAACTTATTGTCCAGGAAAACAAATGTTATCCTCTTCCACCCCTCTCTTTCCATCTATCTCTCTCTCTCGCTCTCTCTCGCTCTCTCTCTCTCTCTCTCGCACACACACACACACACACACACACACACACACACACACACACACATTCACAGCCATACCAGTGTCAGCACAATTCCCAGAAACACCCCCATTCCTCCACCACCCTCTCAGGGCCGAAAGCGGCCTCGCTCTCCAGAGAACAGGCATGCCAGGCGCCAGGTCCGGCTCACACATAAACACACACAGACAGAGGCCATGCCCACAGTCTAATGGCCTGTGTGAACATGTCACATGCTCATCTACACTGGCTTCAGTTTCTGCTCTCGTCTGTGGTGGCCATGTGCATTTTGTTTGTGAGTGTAACAGTAGTTGTACTACGCGTGTGTTTTCCCCTGCTGCACTGGACTGCTGACTCAGCAGCGTGTGGTGTCTCTTTGCTTTCATGCACTCGTGTGTGTGTGTGTGTGTGTGTGTGTGTGTGTGTGTGTGTTTGTGTGTGTGCGTGTGTGTGTGTGTGTGTGGCCTCTTTGCACTTTATTTGCCTTGAGGTCTCATATTCAAACAAACTAGCCATTACCCGGCACAGCAAAGTCCCCAAACAGTGCTTGACCAGTAGTTGTATGTGTGTGATGGTACCCTCTCTATATTTAAAGCCTAATTTCATGAGCGTGCGTCAGTGTGTTAACACTGCTCCATGACAGCATGAGTGTTAGTTATGCCAGTTAAAGTCTATATTTAAAACTAATTGTTGGGGAGACGCTTTGTTTACCCCCTCTGGAGCCATGTGGCTTGTCCATTACCAAACCAAATGTATTTGTGCTAAGTATACACACGCATGCTTAAAATATGCTCATATGTTATGTGTATGTTGACACATTTCAAAAATATAGTTACCTAAAGTTGCACCATCCTATATAGTGGCGTAACCTTCTTGCATCATTTGTTAACCTTCAAGTCATTCTAAACTTATATGAATTTCTCTCTTATGTTGAACACAAAAGGAGATTTTCATGCAGTATTCTCTGTCAGCTCTTTATAATCAGAACAAGTGATTACTCTTTTGAATCAGTTCTGTTCAAAGAATCAACTGAACTTTTCTGAATCATCAAAGATGTCGGTTTTGATTCTAATTTTTAGTGAGTAACAATTTTAGCCTGTCCGTCACACAAAGTGATAAAGTGATGTCTGATTCAGAATGAATGACTCTTTTGAATCCATTCTGTTCAAAGAATCTGAACTGTTCAGAATCAGCTGAACTGAAGTTTTTTTTGTTTTTTTTTTAAATAACTCAGTTTTGGTCTGTTTGTCAAATAAAGTGATCAAATGTCTACAGTAAACTTCAAATATATTGTATGAATTGTGTGGCACATTTTTCTAAGTTTATATTGATTCTTTTGTCATTTTAGAGCTTGACAGCCCCAGGCCTCATTCACTTTCATTATATTAAAATGAGGAGCCAGAATATTAGTCCAAAATTCACTTTTGTGCTCCATATAAGAAAGTCATACAGGTCTGAATCAACACAAGGATGAGTAAATGATGACTGAATATTCAGTGCTGGGTGAGTTATTCCTTTAATGCACAGACAACAAACATTATCTCATAAGATGAAGGAGTTTGCAGGGAACCAATCCTCAGCAACATTCATCACTCATATCCACAGACTCCCAAGTCAAGTTGAGAAATCCCCTCCCTCACGTATTTAACATTTTCCAAATAGCTGTGCAAACCACAGAATAGTTCCCCTCGTTTTGTGGCAAACATAAACATTGGAGACTCTCTCCCCTCGAAGATGGCTGCCGCATCACATGAAGAGTTTCCAGCGGTCAAATGCAGCTCTACTTTCTCATTTTGGGGGATTGACAATTATATAGCATGGACACCACATTGCCTAACAAAGTATTATCTAGAAGTCACAGAGTCTAGTATGTCTCACTTCAGAATGTAATATCATTAATTCTAGAACTTAAATCAAAGCTCACCCTTCCCAAAGATAAACAGCACTCAAAATAACACCAACAGAAAAACCCACAATCGTCTGAGAGAAAACTGACCCACAATGCAAAATCCTATATCTCTATCCACAAGGAAGTTCTGACTATCGCAGTATCACGTGTAAAGAATCTTAAATGGCAAAGGAAGCAAAATTTTACGTTATACAAATGAACAATGTGCAAAATATATAATTATTTTGTGAAGCTTGGCTTGCTTGAACATACATTTTGATAGCAGTACTGGGGAATGTTACAGTATTGTGCTACTCTGATTAAAATGTTGCGTTAAATTTTTACATTTTGTGGAAAGTAGCATGTTTGTTTGCATTTGGGATAAACAGGCTGTAAAAAAGTGCTTTGACCAAAGAGACACATGCAAAATATGACTTTGAATATGACTTTTTATTTATTTATTTTTTTAATAATTTTATTTATTTATCTATCTATTTATTTTTACATAAGTGACACATGAGAAAATGAGGTGTTTAGTTTAGTTTAGGTATTTAGTGTTTGTCAGTAAATAATAAAGTAAATCAAAAAGTTATTTATTTTTCTACCCAGGCTCATTAGAAATTTCTGCAAAAGTCAAAAAAAAAAAAAAAAAAAAAAAAAAAAAATATATATATATATATATATATATATATATATATATATATATATATATATATATATATATATATATATATATATATATATATATATATATATATATATATATATATATATATATATATATATATATATATATGAATCCCTGTAGTTTCCAGTTGAAATTAATACCAGAGGCAGAAAAACTCTGAAAACTTGTATTCCTTTTCACACAAATTATAAATTACAGGACCACAGTTTTGATTAAGGAAGGATAATTTTTGCACAGTTCCTTCCACAATATTGTTATGACTTCAGAATTATTTTAACATGATTCAAGATTTGAAAACTGATACTTTTGAATGTTGGCATCACATTTACAGATTCATATGCATGAGTTTTCTACCGAAGTAGGTTTACTCAGTACACTGTAAAAAAAAATCTGAAAAATTTACTGTAAAAAAATGGCAGCTGTGGTTGCCAGAATTTTACCGTAACAATATGGTAGCAACATTTTAGGTTTTACAGTTTTAACTTAAATTTACATTTAAATACCGTAATTTCATTTGTTGATATAATGTTAATATACCAACCTATTGAAGTACTGAAATCTGTTTTGTAGCTTTGTAATACACTGAAAACCAAAAGCAAGTGGTGATAAGAAAGTCACATGATGAACCAAAGCCCATCACAAGCAGCTTTTAAACATTAACATATATAGAACGCAGAGAATTTTGGGAATGTCAATTTACGGTTATTCACTGTAAATTATATGTTCTTTTTCCCCCACTTCCAAGAACGGTATACTACCGTAAAATTACTTGTAATGTCCAATTACAGTTTTTACTGTAGCATTTTTACAGTCTTTTACCATTAAATTCACGGTCATTTTTTGTTCTCACAATGCGATGTTGCACTTGTTAGGTGGAGTGCCCCGGTGCGAATCCCATGAAACTGTGGTTTGACAGAACAGCTCAAACCCACGTAGAAGAAAGTTAGGATAGCACTGTTGCATCAGCAAATGTGTTTTATATCACTTTTGCTTTCGTTTACACTGTCAGGTAGTTTTAGTGTTGGGTTTGGTGTAGGGTATATGTTATGTCCAACATAATAGAGCATTAACCTTTTAATGTACTCCCCGAACATTTGAATTCTGAACCAGAAAAACACATACCTGGAGAAACACTTTTTGTTACATTTGTAGCTTTTTTTTTTTTTTGTATTATTGCTGTTGTAATTGAATTCATGTAATATGTGTAACATGTATAGAGTAATGTGATACCAAAATGAATCTATAAGTCAAAATAGTGGCAAAGTGTAGCAAATCTATTTTCTTTTCCCTTCTTTATATGTTACATGTACTGTAACACATTACCTGTAACACTGTTTTTAGTTTTAATGCTGTTGTTACCAACTTAATTTACATGTGATGTGCAGCATGTACAATGTAAAGTATTACTAAAATTAATATAGATGTCAAAACAGTCGCAAAGTGCCACAAATCTATTTTCTTTTCACTTCTGTATTGTACATGTACTGTAACACATTACCTGTTTTTGTTTTGTTGTTTTGTTTTGTTGTTGTTACCAATTTAGTTTACTTCATGTGTAACTCTGTAAAGTGTTGCCAAAATAAATCTAGAAGTCAAAAGAGTGGCAAAGTGCCACAAATATCCTTTATGTGTTACATGTACTGTAACACATTACCTGTAACACAATTTTTTTCAGTTTTATTGTTGTTACCAGTTTAATTTACATGTAATGTTTAGCATGTACACTGTAAAGTGTTACCAAAAATCTGGACTCATAACAGAAGTCAAAAACAGTGGCAAAGTGCAACAAATCTCTGTTCCCTCCCCTCCTGTGTGTTTGGGTGAGCCCCTCTTTGACCTACAGGTCATGCCTGACCACGCAAACTCTTTTGCTGATAGAAGGTCAGCTGACGTCCTGTGGTGCTCCGTTTTGTTACAATCTGTGATCACTGCGCTCATGAGTTTGGGCCAAGTCCCTGTGTGTCCAGCGCTGATAGCATTGACCTAAGAAATCACCACATCTGATTTACTCTCCCACAGTGGAATTACAAAAGCAGGCTGGTTATCTGCACACCAGCTCGTCTTATTGAATTAAACAAGTCTCCCTCGTTTTTTTGCCCTCCCGAGCATATAGATGGAAAAGAGAGATTGCTTCCGGAAATATACAAGAGTTTGACTTTAAAAGTTTACAGCATGAAATGAAAAATGAAAGACAGAAAAACACAGCAGACAAAACAGTTCCAGATCTATTTGTTGTGTAGCGCAGGAATACGTGAAACTTTGCAAGATTTCTCCTAAAGCCGTGTCTTATCGTGAGTCTACATCGTAAATTGTGCCACCCTCTTCTTTTATCCAAAAATCAGTGTATTGTTCATATTTCAGTCATTACTTAACTAGCATACTGCGATAAACACTACAAAATATCAGGAGAATTAACCTTCCAGGGTTGACCACCAGTTCATTAAACCCGCTTGAACTTGAGATTTACTGTGGCCTAATGTTTGCCAGATTTGTTTTATTAGTAATAGTAATAACTGCTTTGAAATAATGATTGATAGGTTTAGACAGTGTCATATGGGGTGAGGAGCTATCAAGTATTTAAAGGTGTGGTTCACATTCTTAGTGTATATATAACAGTATTATGATACTAATTGCAAGTTTGTGGTTAACAAGATAACATAAAAAAACCCAAACCTCCCTCTGATTTCAAGACGAGGCAAAGTGGGTGATATAGCAACATCAATGTCGCTATAGGATAACTATACTTATGTAGTTGTAGTGTATCTAAATAGCCACAAAAATCACACAAGTCTTTACAGGAAACCAAAAGAAGCTTAAAATGAAAAGTATTATTTAAAGGGATAGAAAATTACCCCATGATTTACACACCCTCAAGCCATCCTAGGTATAAATGACTTTCTTCTTTCAGATGAATACAATCAGAGTTATATTTAAAAAATGACCTGGCTCTTCCAAGCTTTATAATAATATTCAATAGTCCAATAGAAGTCCAATAAAGTGCATCCATCCATCATAAGAAATGCTCCACACCGCTCCGGGGGTTAATAAAGGCCTCCTGAAGTGAATCGATGCGTTGATGTAAGAAAAATATCCATATTTAAAACTTTATAGCTGTAGCTTCTGTGAACTGTTGTACACACGTACATGAGAGAGTGGTGTTCCAGCGGATCAAGTAAGCGGTTTTATTTTGGGGTGCACTATCCCTTTAATATGACTGAATAACATTAGTTTACACCTATCTTTAAAGTAACAAGTGCACTGTACCATGTTTTACAGTGTTTTTATTCAACAGCTCTTGCATTTAAACACATATTAATGTTACTTATTTTTAAAAACAAAAAATAATCATGAACATAAAAAGTGTTTTGCTATAAATAATAAGAAGTAGAAGAACACTGGATGTTTTGTTAAATAAATAAATACATAATGATAAAAAAAATAATGCATTTGACAAAATGCATACATTTTCTGCATTTTACAATTTATATTGTTGCATTGTGATATTTATAGAACACCATGTATGTCTGACATCCTGTGACAAAATATATAAAGTAAATGCGTATAAATATCATTGCTATGTATATCACTATAACCAAAAATAGGCAGGATAGTCACATAAACCTTATCAATCATGTGATTACTTGAACTTTCTAGTCTTAAATGGTTGAATTAACCCATTTAGCATGTTCTTTCTTGCACCAGGTTGAGCAACATAGTAGCAGCAAAATAAATTCTTCTGAATTCATATGAAATTGTTATTTCTTACTTTACTTTTTCTCATGAGATCAGGTTATTTTTTTCTCCAGAAAACAGAGCAAAAATATGGATGACTCATCATGCACAACACAGATTTGAGTTCTTCAGTTGCAATTTAGCATGTTCCTTCCTCCACCAGGTGACCTGATACTGCAACTTAGTAGCTGTAAAATTTAACGGCTCTTATAGTTTGTCGTTTTAGCGCGGTGTGAACCCACAGTTCAGGGTTCTAATCTCACACACACACACATAACGTCTATGGTTTTGCCTCCCAAAGCCATTTCCATCCTCTCTGTCTCTGTGACACAGCCACATCGTTGAATACACTGCACTTCCGTCTGCCTTTTCCCACACCGCAACTGCACTGTCAGCGAGTGGATATTCTTAGACCCAAACCCGGGTGCTAATCAGCCTCGCTAGCCTAGCATTGTTTATCTGTGTGAGATGACTTGGATTCCTCATTCTGTTCCTTCAGAAAAAAGATTTATTTAAATAAATAGCTCTCACTTCCTTTGTCTCAAGCCAAGTCACTATCATAACATGACCGGTCAGAGGGCCAGAGGAAGGTAACGGGGAGATGGAGCGTGGCTGCAGGCTGCAGATAGAAGAGGTGTACCCTGGGAAAGTGACCTACGCTCCACCACACCTCAGAACTCAGTAAGACACTCGTATGGGCTTATTAAACATGAAGGAAAGAGCGAGAGACTGACAGACAAGGCTTAATTTAGTCACTTCCTAACCGAGGGCTCCAGCAGTTTTGTCCTCAGATTACTCAGATGGGATCATCAGACAGGAATGTGATATGGAAGACAGACTGAGAGAGAAATGTGATGTGATGTCTGCAGCAACCGTAAAAATAGTTCAAAATAGTTTTTCGCTTTTAATCAGTGTTTATTGATGTCATCTGCATATGCTGGTATGCTCCTAAAAAATGACAAAATCTAAATTTTTTCACCTCCAAAAAATGATACAAAAATATTGATGACTCATCCTGCACAACAGATTTTTTTTTTTTTCCAATCAGATGCACTCTAAAATTAGAATGTCCTGTCCCCTAAAACAACCTGTAACAGATTAAGAAAAAAATAGTCATGTACCTGATTTAGTATAATTGCAACAATACTGTTTAAAGGTTTGAGGCTGGTAAGATATTTTTAAAGTAATCTCTTGTCCTCACCAAACTGCATTTATTATTTGGCCAAAAATACAGTAAAAGTAGTAATATTATAAAATATTATTACAATATATATTTTTTTATTTATTTATTTTTTTTATTTGAATATACTTTAAAATGTTATTTATTTCTGTGAAAGCTGAATTTTCGGCATCATTATTCCAGTCTTCAGTGTCACATGATCCTTCAGAAATCACTCTGATATGCTGATTTACATTTTACGTTTCTTATTATTGTCAATGCTGAAAACAGTTTTGTTGCTTAATATTATTGTGGAAATAGTGATACTTTTATAGGACTCTTTGATGGATAGAAAGTTCAAAAGAATTTATTTGAAATAGAATTTTTTAATTCTTGGAAATATGTTAGATTATGGAAGTAAACTATATTCTGAAGGCTGTTTCATGCTGATTCATACTGATTTAAAGCAAAGCAATTTTTGCTGTTTTTGATCTGTCTGTAATTATGGTAAACGGTCTAGATTTGCAGGACACAAATATACTTGTAAATATACAAATATATACAAGTTTGCCTCACATCAATACCATAATGTTAAATTTCTGCTAAATTACAGATTTTTACATCCACTAGGACCCATTTCTCAATATATACAGGTCACTTTTTCAAAACTCTCTTCACCAACTTCAGCTAGACACAGCAGTTAATTTCAAATTCAAAGTGCACTAAAACTACTTCTTGTCACCCAACAAACACACTTTGTCACTCATTTATGGGGACAGTCGTGGCCTAATGGTTAGAGATTCAGACTTGTAACCAGAAGGCTGTGGGTTTGAGTCTCAGGTCCGGCAGGGATTGTAGGTGGGGGGAGTGAATAGCCAGCGCTCTCTTCCACCCTCAATACCGTGACCCTTGAGGTGAGACCCTTGAGCAAGGCTCCCGGGGCGCCACAGCAATATGACTGCCCACTGCTCCGGGTGTGTGTTCATGGTGTATGTGTGCACTTGGATGGGTTAAACGCAGAGCACAAATTCTGAGTATGGGTCACCATACTTGGCCACATGTCACCTCACACTTCACTTATAAAGCACCTAAAAACACTAACAATAGGTGGCAAAGAATGACAGCTCTCTAATGTTTAGAATTCATGTTACATTATATCCATGTTTACATTATAGTACAACATTTTTCCTAAGTTGTCCACTTTTGTATAGATGGTATAATGAAATTTAAAGATTAACAGCTGATTAACATCAAGTGTTTTGATAATATTTAGATTTGATATGTATTTCAGTATGGTATTACTATAGAAATGTAGCAAATTCCTGTCTTAATAAGTTTTGTATTGTGTTTCCAACATAAGTTTTAAAAGAGTATGTAAATATGCAGATTGGCGTGTAGGTAAATAGTTTTGATGGTTTTGTGTCTGAGTGAGAAAGGAATTCATGTAATGTGAAAGATGTAATAAAAGATATTTTGTTCCAAAGCAATGATAAATGATCCACAGCTTAGTCCACATAGACTGCTGTTGTGCTCAATTTGTGAAGAATTAAAAAAGAAAAAAAAAAATTACCTATGTATTGAGAAATGTGTCCTAGCGATAGTACAAAAAAAAAATAAATAAATAACACAAAAACTGTTATAAATGTAATAAACTACAATAAATGACCATCGGTAGATTAGCTGGAGTAAATGTGTGTGGATGTGTTATTGTATGGCTACCAATTGTTTTCAGTGTGTGTGAGAATATTGTTAACGTGGGGGATTCCCAAACATAGTTACTTCCATCCATCAGAACAAACTTCCCTTCATCAAGCGGCAGAAAATAGAGCAGCGCATGAATATTTCATAAAACCTTCACCTCCAACACACACACACTCATAAATACACTCATTTGGAGCGACCTCAACATATTCATCAATAATCAAATCACACACACACTCATTGACAGAGTCTTTGTTCATCAAAATGCCTGTGCGTGTGTATTTGTGTGTGTGTGGTATTGTGTCTGTGTGTGTCCTCCCGCCGTACAGTAAATAGAGAAATAAAAGATGAGAGAGTGTTGTGAAGTTCTCCTCCTCTAGCCGCTCAGTCTGGAGTCTTGGCCAAATTTCCGCTGTGGTGTAGGTGTGGTGCCCGTCTCTCGTTCTTTCACAGAGAAACAGAGACAGCGGTGAAGTGGGAGTGCTGTCGCTCGCGGCGGGCAGGAGGCCAGCGATCTGCCACGCCAAACCGGGCACCTCCACAAGAGGACCCGAGGGGTCGGGTGGGTCAAAGGTCAGCTGTCCTTTCTCTTCCTCAGCATTCCCTCCCTCTCTCTCTCTCTCTCTCTCTCTCTCTCTCTCTCTCTCTCTCTCTCGCGGTATCTCTCGATCTTATCAGGTCCCGTCACGGCGGCCTGCAGGAACATCCCTGACTTCCTGTTTCTGGAGGTGGTGGGCGGCAGGAGGTGGACTGGAGGAGCGGTGAGACGGCCGCACACACATTTACTGTGAGAATGTCCAGGGGGGAATACGGAGTAGACAGCCAGGCGAAGACCACTGTCACGTAGCCAACTTTCACCATCTAGGAGAGACCTTCCCGTCCACACGGCCCATGCAATATTTCCCGGTAAATCACTGACGCAGCAGAAGCACGTATGTGTGTGTCTGTATTTATTTACATTTAAGTTGTCACAAACGCGCCATGCTAGATCTCACAATGTGAATATAAAGGTTAAACCTTTCCAATTTAGAGTTATTACAGTTAACTAAAAGTAGAACCATAACAAAACTTTCATTACTTAAAAAATAAAACTTTAACTGAAATAAAATATTTATTAAAAGAAAAGATTTCAGCTAGTTGCCAAAGCAATTTAGTTTATCTTGATACTTAAATGGTAGTAAAATAACTGAAATTTTAATAAAACTAAAACTGATTTAAATGTAATTTTAACATAGGTAACATGAATTTATTTGTGTTGTGCTTAAAACATAAAAATCATACCAAATTTTATTATATTTATTATGTTTTATTTTTTTATTGCAATATATGCGTGTGTGTGTGTGTGTGTAATTTGCAATAATATATATATATATATATATATATATATATATATATATATATATATATATATATATATAATTTTTATGTTTTAAGCACAACACTAAAAAATTCATGTTACCCATGTTAAAATGGTTTTTGTTTTGTTTTTTAATCAAAATAAACTATTTTCTGGCAAGTAATTAAATAAAAATATTTTTTTTTTTCTGCTGAAAAGAAAATAATAATAAAAATAAATAAATTGGTGTAGTAAAACTTTATTATACTTTGCTTAAAACATATTTAAGACTATTGTAATAATATTCTTTGTAAATTTTTCATGATCATTTACCACATTTTCTTCACAAACCATTAAATTTGGGATGTCATGGAAGTAGCAGATTTCTTTTGGATTGTGATGCACATCTGGGTGAAACAGATTATGAAAAAAAGAAAAAAAAATGTTGGGCAGGGACTTGGCTCTGTTGTTGAATTTGTATTATTATTTGGGGGGATGAATTGTTCACAGTAATATCAATAACATGCCTTTAGAAAATAGATTTGAATCAAAAGACGTACATTTCATGCCAGTTTTAAGATTATTTTTTGTTTTGGCATTCCACCGCGCTGCTTTTCCATTGTATTTCTATGTAAATATGTGTTTGATGGACATATTTGACTGTTGTTCTCAGTGTTCTAAAAATGTTAATTCAACTGTAAGTTAAAAAAAAATGTGTATTTAGACCTTCCTTTTTTACATAGCCCTACATCCCTCTTTTTTAAAGCTGAGGGCATGACAGTAATTTTACGCACAGATCAACTAGAGCTGCACATTTCCCTTTTTACACCCATCACCCTCTCTGCATAATAGCTCTCTCATCTTCCCAAAGACAAATGCCAGCACCATTATATTAAGAAAACCATGACAAGTCCTCATAGATTAAACAATAAAACGCCTCTCGTGGCCTTTTGTGGCCTGCTCCTGAGCTGCCTACTGTACTAATGGAGCTAAATCCACTTCACATACACATAAAACTCCATTTCCCTCTGTGCGATTCTGTGCGGCCTGAACTCTCATGCCTCGCCTTGCATTTATTCATAGAGTCGAGGATATTGATGTACTGCTCAATGGGGGGAGAAATTGGCTGGATGCAGCCGTCAAAGACTGGATGAATTGCATAGGTGTGGAGACAAGAAACCACAGGACTAATTTGTGGTTTTCACATGGATGTTTGAGAATGTTTAAATGTAGTTACTTCACATTCTTGCAAAGTAAATCAAAAGTCAACTTTACATTTCATACACATGCACTTGTGTGCAGATAGTTTTAAGCACATGGATATAGTTTAAGAGTGATGGTCTTTAACTTTCACATCCTCTTGAGTTAGATGAGGTTAAACGATTGGGTTCAACTGTTGTTGACCGTGACCCTTCTCAAAGGAGCGAGGCAAGCCGACATCCCATCTCATTAAGAGGTCGTCCTCCCTGACTCGTCCAATGTTCGGCGTTTCTTCTATATTTGTAACAAGAGTGATGGAGATTGGTCTACTTCCAACTTCACTTCGTTGGCAAACATAACTATTTTTTATATTCTCCATTTTACTCACATGAAGTTAATGAAGCTCATTGTGAAGTGTGAAGTTCATTGTAATCACAGCTGTTTAATGACTCGCCTCCTCCTATGCTGCATTTTTCGCTAACAGCCATGTAATAAATGCTGCTGTCAACCAGAGCACGGCTGTGATTTCAGCTCATTAGGCTATAAAAATAATGTTTAGATGAGCAATAAAAATACTTTTTTTTTTTTTTTACGTTTGCATACAAACCCAGACAAGAATAACGCCAGCTTACACTGTGAGTGTTATACTAAGAATTTTTTTGGTAATAATTTTTGTCTTTTGACCCAAAAAAATATGTATTTTGGATGAAATTTTTTGTCATGCAGAAAAAAATATATAATATTTTAGTCAACAAAAAGAATATTTTTGCAACTGCAACAGGTGGAATAAAATAAATCTCTGAAAGTACAACCTATAGACTTTACAACCTATATATATATATATATATATATATATATATATATATATATATATATCAAACTTTCAAATAGTTGTATCTAGGCCAAATATTGTCCTATCCTAACAAGCATACATCAATGAAAAGGCTATGTATTCAACTTTCAGATGATGTATAAATCTCAATTTCCAAAAATTTACTCTTATGAGTGGTTTTGTGGTCCAAGGTCATATATACACACATAAGGGGTTGCACCGACTAATCGACTAGTCGACTTTAATGCTCTGCCATGATGCTTTAAGCTTGACGTCGACTAGTCGCTGGTCGTATAGAGGGCGCAACAGTATAAGAAATCTCTGAAGGACTTCCACATTTACGCTCCGTTTCCAAACAGTTAAAATGACAAATAAATGCATACTCTGAAAGCGCTCCACAAGACACGTGTGATTTATATTACTGGATGCTCAAAATTGAACGGGAGAATGCACGTTTTAAACAGCTTATAGTACAGGTCAGTTAATCGCCATTCTAATATAATGCGCTGCTGCGCAGTAACGCACACACATAGGCTTCATACAGTAGCAGGGAAATGTATTCTCAACACTGTTCTGTGATTTCTCAATAAAATAGCTCAGAAACTGAAAAGTTCAAGCATATACAGGTGCATCTCAATAAATTAGAATGTCGTGTAAAAGTTCATTTATTTCAGTAATTCAACTCAAATTGTGAAACTCGTGTATTAAATAAACTCAATGCACACAGACTGAAGTAGTTTAAGTCTTTGGTTCTTTTAATTGTGATGATTTTGGCTCACATTTAACAAAAACCCACCAATTCAGTATCTCAACAAATTAGAATACTTCATAAGACCAGAAAAAAAATTTAAAAAAAGTAATAATTTTTGGTAAATTGTTGGCCTTCTGGAAAGTATGTTCATTTACTGTATATGTACTTAATACTTGGTAGGGGCTTCTTTTGCTTTAATTACTGCCTCAATTCGGCGTGGCATGGAGGTGATCAGTTTGTGGCACTGCTGAGGTGGTATGGAAGCATAGGTTTCTTTGACATTGGCCTTCAGCTCATCTGCATTTTTTGGTCTCTTGTTTCTCATTTTCCTCTTGACAATACCCCATAGATTCTCTATGGGGTTCAGGTCTGGTGAGTTTGCTGGCCAGTCAAGCACACCAACACCATGGTCATTTCACCAACTTTTGGTGCTTTTGGCAGTATGGGCAGGTGCCAAATCCTGCTGGAAAATGAAATCAGCATCTTTAAAAAGCTGGTCAGCAGAAGGAAGCATGAAGTGCTCCAAAATTTCTTGGTAAACGGGTGCAGTGGGAAGTCGTGGTGGTTAGAGAGTCGGACTCGTAACCTAAAGGTTGCGGGTTCGAGTCTCGGGCCGGCAGGAATTGTAGGTGGGGGAAGTGAGTATACAGCGCTCTCTCCACCCTCAATACCACGACTGAGGTGCCCTTGAGCAAGGCACCGAACCCCCAACTGCTCCCCGGGCGCCGCAGCATAAATGGCTGCCCACTGCTCCGGGTGTGTGTTCACGGTGTGTGTGTGTTCACTGCTGTGTGTGTGCACTTCGGCACAAATTCCGAGTATGGGTCACCATACTTGGCCACATGTCACGTCACTTTCACTTTCAGTGACTTTGGTTTTCAAAAAACACAATGGACCAACACCAGCAGATGACATTGCACCCCAAATCATCACAGACTGTGGAAACTTAACACTGGACTTCAAGCAACTTGGGCTATGAGCTTCTCCACCCTTCCTCCAGACTCTAGGACCTTGGTTTCCAAATGAAATACAAAACTTGCTCTCATCTGAAAAGAGGACTTTGGACCACTGGGCAACAGTCCAGTTCTTCTTCTCCTTAGCCCAGGTAAGACGCCTCTGACGTCTGTGGTTCAGGAGTGGCTTAACAAGAGGAATACGACAACTGTAGCCAAATTCCTTGGCACGTCTGTGTGTGGTGGCTCGTGATGCCTTGACCCCAGCCTCAGTCCATTCCTTGTGAAGTTCACCCAAATTCCTGAATCTCTTTTGCTTGACAATCCTCATAAGGCTGCGGTTCTCTCGGTTGGTTGTACATCTTTTTCTTCCACACTTTTTCCTTCCACTCAACTTTCTGTTAACATGCTTGGATATAGCACTCTGTGAACAGCCAGCTTCTTTGGCAATGAATGTTTGTGGCTTACCCTCCTTGTGAAGGGTGTCAATGATTGTCTTCTGGACAACTGTCAGATCAGCAGTCTTCCCCATGATTGTGTAGCCTAGTGAACCAAACTGAGAGACCATTTTGAAGGCTCAAGAAACCTTTGCAGGTGTTTTGAGTTGATTAGCTGATTGGCATGTCACCATATTCTAATTTGTTGAGATAGTGAATTGGTGGGTTTTTGTTAAATGTGAGCCAAAATCATCACAATTAAAAGAACCAAAGACTTAAACTACTTCAGTCTGTGTGCACTGAATTTATTTAATACACGAGTTTCGCAATTTGAGTTGAATTACTGAAATAAATTAACTTTTCCACGACATTCTAATTTATTGAGATGCACCTGTATTTCTTAATAACTAAATCCCACAGCTTCACTACTAGTAGAGAGTCGCTGCCAGGTAGAATTAATTCACACACGCAATCGCTTTCACTAATGCATTCATATGAATGTAATCTTTACTGTGCTACGTTATCTGTATCTGATTTAGAACGAGCAGAAATCTGTGAGAAATATAACAACCCAAAGACAAAAGAACTGATAAAAATGAGCCATGTGGGCAGCACTGTGTCATATGCCATAGCTGTGCACAAGGTGTTTGTTCACAGCTCCAGACTTATTTGTTCATTAATGACGTCATCAGCGACTACTCGACTTCGACTTGACTTTCATCACATAAAAGTCGACTTTAAAAAATCAGAAGTCGTTCAACCCCTAATATACATACATATTACATTTTTCCTTGTTTATGTCAGACCTGTGTCCCCATGTCTTGTGTTTTATTCCCTTTATGCCCATATTTGGTTCTTTTCCTGTTCTTGTCCTCATTGTGTTAATCTGATTTTGATTCCCATGTGTGTCCCTTTAGTCCCCTCATTATGTTTATTATAGAAGCCCTGTGTCTTGCCTTGTTCCCCGTCCGGTATTGAATGTCAACCCTTCGTGCTACGTGTGTGTTTCTCCTGTTCCGTGTGCTTCCTTGGATGTAATAAAGACTGTTTCTGTTAATCTCCTTCGTCTCCGCGCTCTTTCGTTCCCTCGTCTCCTCCACAGCAGCCCGAATGTGACAGAATACCGGACCAAACAAGAAGTGAGCGGCACCTTTTTTCCCCGTTTTGTTTTCCGTTTTTATAAAGTCTTTTTGTTTTTTCCTTGTTTACTCCCGTGGCATGGAAGCCGCCACTCGATCGGCTGCTATGAAGTCAAGCTCGCTGGCCGTGGCTCACTCAAGCCCGCCGCCGTCCACGGCTCACTCAAGCCCGCCGTCCACCTCACATGTGCCCCTAGGAATGCTGGTGGAGTATGAGGGGATGTCGTGGGCTCCAGCTCCAGAGCGCCCTCCAGTGGCCGCTCCTCAAAAGCGCCTTCCAGAGTGCCCTTCAGTGCCCGCTCCTCAAAAGCTCGCTCCAGTATCAGCTCTAGCCCCTGACCAGAGTCCAGCGCAGCTTCCAGCCCCTGGCCAGAGTCCAGTGCAGGCTTCAGCCCCTGACCAGAGTCCAGTGCAGGCTTTAGCCTCAGACCAGTGTCCAGTGCAGGCTCCAGCCCCAGACAAGAGTCATGTTAGAGCTGCAGATTCCCAGTTTAGCCCACGGAGGGCTCCAGTTCCCGAGTTTAGCCCACGGAGGGCTCCTGTTTCTGAGTTTAGCCTACGGAGGGTTCCTGTTCCTGAGTTTAGCCCACGGAGGGCTCCTGTTCCCGAGTTAAGCCCACGTAGGGTTCCTGTTCCCGAGTTAACCCCGGAGGGCTCCTGTTCCAGAGTTAAACCCACGGAGGGCTCCTGTTCCCGGGTAGGGCCCACGGAGGGCTCCTGTTCCCGAGTTGGGCCCGGGAAGGGCTCCTGTTCCTGGGTTAAGCCCACGGAGGGCTCCTGTTCCTGGGTTAAGTCCACGGAGGGCTCCTGTTCCCCGGTTGGGCCCACGGAGGGCTCCTGTTCCAGAGTTAAGCCCACGGAGGGCTCCTGATCCCGAGTTAAGCCCACGGAGGGCTTCTGATCCCCAGTTCAGCCCAGGAAGGGCTCCTGATCCCCAGTTCAGCCCAGGAAGGGCTCCTGATCCCCCATTAAGCCCAGGAAGAGCTCCTGATCCCCCGGTAAGCCCAGGAAGGGCTCCTGATCCCCAGTTAAGCCCAGGGAGGGCTTCTGATTCCCCGTTTAGCCCAGGGAGGGCTCCGGTCCCCCAGTTCAGCCCCGTAAGTTTCCCCAAGCATTTGGGGGTGGGTTATAGGGCTCCAGCCTTAGAGGCCGGGGTGGGGGCCGGGGACGGGGACGGGGCCGTGGCCTCGGAGGCAGAGCCGCCATGGCCTCCTGAGTCTCCTGATCTGCCATGGCCTCCTGAGTTTCCTGATCTGCTATGGCCTCCCGAGTCTCCTGATCCGCCATGGCCTCCCGAGTCTCCCTGCTCTGCTGTGGGTCCCGGAACGGGCACCGCTCTGGAGGCCGTCAGTCCCCGAACTCTGCCCCTTGAAGCTTCCAGAGCGCACACCCCCCCTCCCCGTTGGATGTTGTACGGCGCGGGACGCGCCTTTCGGGAGGGGGAGTACTGTCAGACCTGTGTCCCCATGCCTTGTATTTTGTTCCCCTTATGCCCATATTTGATTCTTTTCCTGTCCTCGTTGTGTTAATTTGATTTTGATTCCCAGGTGTCTCCCTTTAGTCCCCTCATTATGTTTA
Source organism: Spinibarbus caldwelli (assembly GCA_039654775.1). Lineage (NCBI taxonomy): Eukaryota > Metazoa > Chordata > Actinopteri > Cypriniformes > Cyprinidae > Spinibarbus > Spinibarbus caldwelli. The sequence continues at coordinate 20,585,363 of CM077260.1, forward strand.
TTATAAAAGCCTGTGTCTTGCCTTGTTCCCCGTCCAGTATTGAATGTCAACCCTCGTGCTACGTGTGTGTTCCTGCCTGTTCCGTGTGCTTCCTTGGATGTAATAAAGACTGTTTCTGTTAATCTCCTTCGTCTCCATGCTCCTTCATTCCCTCATCTCCTCCACAGCAGCCTGGACGTGACAATATATATATATATATATATATACAAGGAAAAAATGTATAAAAAAATTGAAGATAAAACATAATAAAATCCAAATAGAAATAAAAATATATACAGTACAGTATATGAAACTGTATAAAACTTCAGCTCCTAATATAATAAAATGTATAAACTCAAGTATTAGCTACTTTCTAGCTGTAGCTTTGTGAACTTTTCATGTCTACGATTTTAATAAAACAGCCTTTACACTTCTCAACCCTATATAAATAATCTGCACTGGAAAAAAAATGCTGTAGCACGTTACCTAAAAATATGCTTCTAAATTATCAGGTTTTATCCAAGTCAAATATAATATTTAATATGACTAAATCAGTCTGACTATATTGGGTTACACAAAGTAATTTTTAAAGTAATTTTTAAGGGTCACATACGATAGAACTAATTTTTTAGGGTAAAAACTGCATGTTTTCACTTTTTACAGTGTATTTTTAAATAAATGATGGGTTGACCACAAATATTTAGCTGTGAAAACTGTCTATAAATCACTTTAAGTATAGTTATTTCATCCTACCAAGAAACCAGAGAGCAGGCTTTGCCTCATATTCAGGGCAAAGGTTGAATGCATCTAAAATGGTTATGTTACATTAATGTGTATGTTGGGTTTATGTGTTTTCTTCACTTCATGATGACTGCCATGTCTTTACATTTGCACTCATTGTTACAAGTTGTTAACACTCAAGTGCACAGCTTTCTTTGTGGTCCCGGCCCCCCAGTACAAACAGAGTTCCTGTGTATGCGCAAGTGTGTTATGATTTAGTGTATGTGCCCTATATGAGTGTGTGTACAGCAGGCCTAAAACAATGGCCCTCTCAGATTACATCTCTCTGTCTGTGGAGGCTGTAAAGGGGGGCAGGAGAACTCCCACTGGCTACCCCTCCCGCCTCTCCTGTCTGGGCCGATGCTCTGATTGGCTCAGGCCACGTATATATTTACAGCATGGGTTCATCAAAACTCACTACAACTTTCAAACTCAGCACAAGAACTATATACCGTCTGGAGGGCAGGAGTCACAAAACACTAACATCTGTGGGATTTTATACTTCTCTGAAACATCCGAAAACAAAGGGTGCAGCCTTTCCTAACTCTTTTTCTTTCTTTTTACGATTCGTTTCATTTAGGTTACTGGTCAGTCTGTATTTAAAGTAGCTTAAAGTAGCAAAGAGACGTCCTGGTGTTGTTTCTATCCAAAGACAACAGCGTGCTTTAACCGTGGTGGTCTTGCTGGAATGAATATATCTGAGTCTAGTTGCTGTCAAGAGGCCAGTTCTCAGCCCAGCCAGGTTGCGGAGCGTGGGACATGGGGTGCCTCTTCCAGCACTCCGGCCCCTGACCGGGGACATGGTTTTGACCACAGCCGGACCACAGAGCTGGTGCCGGTGCCCGGCTCTGGAACCCGGACGGGGTCCCGAACTGGAGCAGAGGCCAGGACAGGAAGCCCGGACTCAACCCGCCCTGGAGCTCTGACCCTGGGCTCCGGCGAGGGGAAATCAGGGGGGGAGTCGAGGATCAGGAGGCCGATGAATGCCTTCATGGTGTGGGCTAAAGATGAGCGCAAACGTCTGGCCCTCCAGAACCCAGACCTGCATAACGCCGTGCTCAGTAAGATGCTGGGTAAGACGCTCGCTATACATCACATCTCGGGGGTTAAACTGGGGTCAATCTAGTGCATCAGGAGGGTGCGATGTCACGGATGTGGCATATTTGAAAACTGGTAGTTTAAAATATGAAAATTAAAATAAAAAAATATGTAATATATGTCAGAATTGCCTAATTAATATATGTAGTAAATAATAAAATATTAAAATAAATAAAAAATAAAGAATAATAATTGCATTTTAAAAAGATTGTGAATGTGAGGTTATTAGAGGAATAATTGAAATAAAATTATATGACTAATAAATGACAAGCAAACATGACCACATTGTCAATTAAATCTTTAGTAAATGGCCATAAATGAAGATAATTCCAAATTTAATAGTTTAGACATGATAATTTTTGGGTTTATTGTTAAAATGATATTCATGTTGCACAAAATCATGTCCTTACTCATTCCCTGCTACTTCTACAATCAGGCAGATTCATTGTCATTTAAAATGATCTCAATTTTATATTTACATAAAAAATAAATTAAATAAAAATTAAATGTGCCAGTTTATTATTATAATTAAAAAAAACAAAAAAAAACTGAACTTTGTATGCCGCTCAGAATTATTGATTGGAAAACAAGCCTTGGGCGCACATGACATGGACGTCATTTGAAAAGTTTGTAAATCTTGCACAATATTTGTGTTTCTCAGGGAGACATTTTGATGTCCTTATTTTTTTAAATATAACAAGGCTGTGGCAGACACACAAGCTGCCGATTGTCTGCATCCATTGACCCAATAATAATTCAAATACTACAACCCAACCCCATGTGCCCCGCACCAGTTACATGTAATGATTTGCTCATGTCACACACACGTTTGTCAGTGCTTGTGTTACATCTGTTTTCACCAAAAGCAATCGTTGCTGCTGCAAACGTAACAATTGTGACAGCTCATTTAAAAATCATTTGTGCATGATTATATTTGTATATTTATTCCAGTGAGCTAAATTAAAAACTTTGTATAAATAATCAGAAGAATCTGGCTCAATACCCTGGCATTGTTTCTAGATTAAATTAGAACAATGTTGTAGTGACTAAACTAGGTATGAAAAAAATCATATTTCTAAGCTACTAAAGCAAAAACAGCAAAAAGTAGCACAACGAATCCTACAACAATGACACTGATTGGATGATGTTTTTAGGTCAATCATGGAAGGCTCTAAGCACACTAGACAAGCGTCCGTTTGTGGAGGAAGCTGAACGACTCCGTTTGCAGCACCTCCAGGATCACCCGAACTACAAATACCGTCCTCGCCGCAAGAAACAGCCCAAGAAGATGAAACGAGTGGAACCGGGTTTGCTCCTCCAAGGCCTCGCTGGTGGCCCGGGACCAGGAGATGCCTACTCGCCGCATCGCCATGCCCATCATCTGCTGCCTCCTCTGGGACACTTCCGAGAACTCCACCCCTCCGGAGCTCCGGAGCTGGAGAGTTTTGGCCTGCCGACGCCAGAAATGTCACCGCTGGACGTTTTGGAGGAGGGAGGTGGAGATTCAGTGTTTTTCCCCCCTCACATGCAGGAAGATGTGGGTCTGGGTTCGTGGATAAACTACCACCAGCATCCAAACCATCAGACTGGCCACCACCCTCACCACAACTCCCACAACCTCCAGCATTCCCACCCACACCTCAACCAGAAGTCTCCGCTGGCCTGCCTCCCGCTGCAGGAGAAATGCCTGGTCGTGGAGTCCTCGAACCCTAACGGTCTCTACCCCAACATGAGCCTACCAGAATCCTCCAAGGCTCCTCACACTCCCACACCTGCAGGCTATTACGGTCAGATATACGGGAGCAGTCAGTCCCAGCCCGCCTTCACCTCTCATCTGGGCCAGCTGTCTCCGCCGCCCGAGACCTCAGCGGTCGCTCAGGTCGGTCCACCCTCTCTGGATTCTGTGGACCAGCTGGGACCCTCGGCCGAGTTCTGGGGTGAAGTGGACAGGATTGAGTTCGACCAATACCTGACCGCGAGCAGGACTCGATTGAGCAGGAACGCCCCTTGCGAGGAGAGCAGCGCTTTGATATCAGCCCTGTCCGACGCCAGCAGCGCCGTCTACTACAGCGCGTGCATTACGGGATAAAAACACTTCTCCACACAGTCCTGAAGTCTGGTGCACATATGGCTTTTTTTGAGTCTCAGATCTTTTTTGATTTATTTGAGTTACCTTCTTCAGGGAATCATCTTGCCCGGTTTCACAAATCACTGGAGGTTACTGAACTCTATACAGGATGGTTCTCACCGTATAGACTTCACTAAATTGCATTTCACAGTATGACTAGTCATTTCTGGTCTTGATAACCTGTACTTTCTGAGACTGTGGCCGATTTAACCGATAATTTTGCTGACTCCATCCAGCTACTGTATGCTTACGGTCTCAAATGAGGGTACTGGGACGTGGAAGTCAAGAATGTGAATATTTTTGCAATACATATATATATTTGTCTTTTTATTTGCTTTTTATATTGTTTATTTCTATTTTTATAGACATTTTATATAAGGTTGTATGAAAATATGTTTTGCACTGGGTATGTGAAAACCACTCAAGACTTTTATACTGCACTTAATATCTTTCAATTACTCTTTTTTTTCATGACATCTGACGTATTTTGATCCATTGGCGACTAATTTATCTCGCATTCTTCCCTTCTGTGTGGTTGAATATGTTTGAATTGGGCATTTCATGTGGACATGAAATTTTGCAATCCTCTTAGCACTTGAGGAACATGTTGAGTTGGTAATAACTCTCCCCCTTTTGGTAATAATTATCTTCAAATAAAAATAGTTTGCAATAAAAAATGTCTCAGAGCTATTAAATCAAAGCAATTAAATTGAAAACACACAATTGTACATAGTATCTCACTAACACACTTTCCCACACCACAGAGTGCATGTGCTTTTCAATGTGTTTTTTTCTTCTTAAAACAGTTTTAATAAAAAAAATGTATTACACATAAAAATGTATCGATGCATATTTTGCAAAATAAAGTTGTCACTAAATATTGGGTAGTTGTCAAAATCTTTACACTTGCATTAGGTGCATATTTGCCTGATTTATGTAAAATGGTGATGTGGCTATAATTGTTGTTGCCTTTTTGAGAGAACGGAGAGCGAGAGCAGGGCCGCAATGTTTAAGTTGTAATCCAGTCTTGTCTCTCTGATTCCCTCCTCTAAGATTTTTGATCAGCCACAAAATGAGTTTGGCTCTTTAAGCTATTTTTTCCCTTAAAACCACGGACAAAAAGAAAACATTTTCGACTGAGGAGAACAAAACTGAAACTGTCTTCTCTTATGTCTTCATGCAAAAAAAAAAAAAAAAAAAAGGCAGCTCTGAGATTAAAGAAATGCTCCCTCATGTTGATTCACTCAGTACTGGAGAACAAAAAGATTGATATAAGAGTTGGTTTCAAGAGGGAAAACAGTCTTTCCAAAGCATTTACATTTCAGGCAGGATGCCTAGTGTGTGTTATTCTTTACATCCAATGATACACATTTCATGTGTTCTTTTCCTTCATATCATGCTGACTATATGCGGATGTCTGTTGAATGACACACCACAGATTCTTTTGCCAAGACGTTAAGTGGGCTCAGTTAGGTCCAGGTCAGCTGCTGTGCGGTAAAGTTTCATCCCGCCAATTAATTAGCCATAGAATTAGCAGGAATGTCAAAACAGAGGAAGATCCTGGGGAAACTGGGGATGTTGGGATAGCAGGAATCTCTGTGTTGGAGAATATCTGTGTGTGTGTGTGTGTGTGTGTGTGTGTGTGTGTGTGCGTGTGTGTGTGCTGCAGGGGGAAGGATGTTAAAGGGAAGAGGAGCTTTTTTCACCCCTGACCAGCTCCCTAAATGGAAAGAACAACACTGACCGATCATGCAGGTCCAGTAATTCTGAAGTCCGATGTGCAGGTCAGCAAAATGACGCTTATTTTGAGCTGCATGTTATTTTGTGTGACGGACAGAAAGAAGGCTTGAAAGCTACATTTGTGGTTGTTGCTGGTATTTCTTTCACAGTTTATGGTTTATTGCCCATCTGTGGCTTCATGAACTCATGAGCAGTGTTTTCACAACATGCACCCCTGGTGATTTTTTATTTATTTATTTATTTCCCAAATAAAACTGACAGTAAAGCTCTTCACTGTTTGGAAGGATGAATAATCAAAACTCAACTCTGCAGGCTTCAGGAATCTCAAGTTTAAAACAATGTTTCGACTTAAGTCTTTGTATCTCATTATCAGTCAACTGACCAGTGTTTGTTTTCTATGAACAGATTTTGGGCCTAAAAATAAAGAGGTTCAAAGCATTCTCAACGCCTTTGAACATTTTTGCTACAACTTTTTGCTTACACTGTTTCTATACCTGCATAGTTTGAATAATATCAGGGCTCCAGACAGAAAAAAAGAGAAAGGATTTTTATGTTGTATTGATTATAGTTAAAACATTAAAATAAATTGTCCCTTACAATTCAACTGTAAAAGTGGACACATATATATATATATATATATATATATATATATATATATATATGTCCATTTTTACACTTGAATTGTAAAATTATATATGGTTTGTAAAGTACATTATAATAGACTTATTTTAAAATGTTTTATTATATATATATATATATATATATATATATATATATATATATATATATATATACACTGTATAATTATTAAGTAAATAGGCTGATGCAATTTTCACAAACCTAAAATGTAGCTACTATACAGTACAATAACAGTTCATCTCAAATCAGTCCAAAAATGACTCTGTCAGCAGTAATGACTCCAAATGATTCACTGAGTCAGTCTGATTCAAACCGCTAAATTACAAAGGAGCTTGAGGCTGTTTTGTGAAGCTTTTTTGGTTGACTCATAAAAAGAACTATTTCATAAAAGGCCTGTTCACATCATAACTATCATAACTATAACTACATTAGCCTCCAAACCAACACACAATAACGTTATTATAACCATTTGCTGTTGTTCTGTTGTTTGCCACTGTAAATGCTCAAGCTTTTTAAAGCAGGATGGATTCTGATTGGCTGTCAATGTTTTAGTGGAAAAAAAATCATCATGATTCCAAAGACATCATTCCTTTATGTCGTTATTGTTGTAGTTGTGAACTTGTTGACAAGATTTTTAAAACTATATCATTATCATTATAGTTATCATCCATGGTGTGAACCAAACGGCAACCTCCCGGTTTCTCTCTTGAAACCAACACGGAAGTGATTTAAACTGCAATTCATCGACTGGCCGCTGGCTCCAAAAGGGAGTCAGTCCCATAGACTCCCCATGTTAAAATGCCCAACTACAGCAGAAAAAAACATATGTTTACAGCCTGGTACAAAAAGTGGTTTTGGTCTATATAGCTAATTTTGCCCTTCATGACAACTGTAAGGGGAGGTGAATTTTTTTTTTGTAACTCATCCGTTTAAATTATATTAAGCCTTAAAATTCTGCATAATTAAGGGTGTGGATTGCTGCTGCTGTCACCACTGTCGAGCTAGGCGGGCGTGGTTTCAGCAACCAGCTCCACCCATGTCCCACCTCTTTGCCCATTTGCAATTATCCGGGAGTGACGTGTGATGACACGCTGCAAAGATGGCGACAGCCGGCTCCGCCCACTTTGAGCTTCAAAAACGCTCTTCAGAATCTACACTACATTGCAGTCTATGGTGTGAACATGCCCTAATGAGTCATTTTTTCATAAATCAGACATCACAGCTCATGCTGTGTTCGCATATCTCGAGACCACAATATCATAAGCTATGTTTCCATTCAAAGTTGTGAATTTAACTTATACCAAAAATGGAATATTGCATAAATAATTTTTCAAATAAAACACCATTTCAATTCATGTGTTAAAGAGAACAAAATCATCACTTCCTGGGAAACTGGCGCAAATTATCATTCATAAAAAAAAAAAAATAATAATAATAAAAATGGAAGTTGCTGCCACTGGGGAAACAACTGTAGCTCATAACGACACATGCAATACCAAATGCTGTCATGTTATGTTGCATTCAGAGGAGGACACCTGATTTTTGGGAACACGATCGTGTGAGACAATTCTGGGAGATACTGCAGAGCAATACCCTGGCAACCATCGTGAACAGTCATGCCAGTATAATTTGCATGACTATCGCTCAAATATTCTTCGTATTATGTAAAACTTTAGTTGCACACTTCACACTGTCATGTAGCATGTTTTTGTGTGTCTGTGTGTGTTTTATGCATTTGCATGCGTGGGAGTGTTAGTGATTTCATGTGTCAGTAAGAAAGAAGACGAAAGAGCTTGACCTGTGTAAGTGTTTTATTATTGCAGCTGAAGAGTGCACGTGTGTGTGTGTGTGTGTGTGTGTGTGTGTGTTTCTTTGCACACTTGCTTCAGCTTTTCCATCAGGCCAAAATACGGACTCTCCCCAAAACCCCGTCCAACAAACCTACTGCATGATGTCATCTGTATATTTTCTGTTTCTTTCCTCCCTTCTTCTTCTTAACAGGAAGTGTGGCCCCCTGCTATACCCTTACTCTTCCCCTCTTGGACAGGAAGTAGCTCTACCTCCCCTTCCTGTGTAAGCAGCAGGACGTGGCGCATATGTGTGCGCGAATAAACATGCGTGTACCCGTAAATGCGTAAAGGAACTGCGTATCTATTACAGGACACACTGGCCCTGCTTACACCTGGTAGATGCGTGATGTAATGTCTCTCAAATCTGCCTTGTTTCTTACGTCTCACCAAGGCTGCATTTATTTGTTCAAAAATACAATAAAAACAGTGTTAAATATTATTACAATTTAAAATATCTGTTTTCTACTTGAATATTGTAATTTATTCCTGTGATGGCAAAGCTGAATTCTCAGCATTGTTACTCCAGGCTTCAGTGTCACATGATCCTTCAGAAATCACTCTAATAAGCTGATTTGAGGCTGAAGAAAAAATTCTTATTATCAATGTTAAAAACAACTGTGCTGTTTTATATTTCTGTGGAAACATTCTGTTTGTGATTAAATAAATGCAGCCTCGAGCATAACAGACTTACATAACAGACTTATATAATATAATATAATATAATATTATACAATATTATATTATATTGTTTATTTATTTATTTATTTAAATCTAATTTTTATTTTATTTATTTATTTATTTATTTATTTTTTTCTAAAAGAAGCAAAAGCAACTGGCAAACTTAAAATATTAATTGATTGTGGTCCTTAAAATTATATATACATATATATATATATATATATATATATATATATATATATATATATATAAAATAAAAAAATAATAGAAATTATTTAAAAAAATACACAACACAATTTTAACTAAATTTTAAATGAAAATAGAAAAATAAGACCTAAATCCAAATTGTTACCAAAAACTATAGTAGTATATCAACCATACTAAAATAGCCCAGATTTAGCACTGAACATTTGTGGGTGTAACGCCCAATACCAGGTGTAAATGGGGTCACTGTTTGGCCAGGTAAGAGTTCAGATTGCAGGGAAGAGCCCAAAGTTATAGTCAGCCTCATACATCAGCTTTTTATACAACAAAATCTTAAACATCTTGAGATCATTAGGAAGAGCTATATTTGACAATTTTAGCACTGATACTACATGAAATGTCACATTGACTTACTGCAACTTGATCCCTGTGAGTAGGTGGCTTTTTAAATGGAATATTATTCCAGAGACAGTGCTGGAAAATACAAAGCTGCTGGTCGCTGGTTCCTAACTTCCTGTGTCCAATCTTTACTGTTGAACTGGATCCTAAGTCTCCTCTGACTTTCCCTTTCCTGAACTGTCGGCATAATTTACGAGCATGGCTGTGCACAGGCCTGATGGTTTGGAGCCTTGGGTTTGTGTGACCCGTGGGTTGTGGGTTCAAACCCCGGACTGTGACCCAACCAAATGGACACATGCCATCCCACTCTGAGCTTCAAACACAGGTTGCGATTGTTACAGCGTGAACAACCTGCTAAGACTTCTATGCATCGGCTGTAAGGCTGAATATTGAAATTTAGGCTTAATACAGATGCTTTAATAAATTTTAATCACATTTTTCAGTCCCACTTCCATTGGATTTACAATATTTGTGCACTGAACAGGACTGTGCATTTTTTTTTACATTAGTAGTTCTCAAATTTATTGCAATTAAATTATGACTATGCTGAAACTTCACTGTAAACAGGTTCAGAAAATAACTGTAATGTAGCAGTGTTGTGCTGTAGAATTATAATAATTATCTGTGCCTGCATTACAGTAATCTTGAGTATATGTACACAGTGTTTAGGTTCTCAGCATGTTCCCATCATTTTTTCCTTTTTTGCTATTTGTTGATTTATTGCGCTGTTCCTGTTTCGTTGTCACTTTTACTTGCGTGTCTTTATATAACAGTTAGTCCCGGTTGTCAAAGCTGATTGGTTGAACAGTGTTATAACAGCATGGATACAGCACTGCGACTTTTCACTGTTGTATCAGTCCGCTTGTCTGTGTTTGTCTGCTCCAGACAGACTGCAATTCTTTGTGACTCTTTATTCATGTAACACTACAGAACCCCACACATGTTATGATATTGTGGTGGAAATTAAGAATTTGTGGCAACAAGGAAACAAATTAATTAATTTTCATAAAGAATTTCTTTATTTTTATTTTTATTTATTTATTTATTTATTTTGATGAATTTTCATTTGGACCATTTCGTTTTTGGTCATGTGCATGGCTCCGTATAACAATTACTCCAGTGGGCAGAAACAATAAACTGTCCTTATAAGTCATTTATTAAACTGATTCGCTCAAAACAAAACAAGTGACTGTCTTTGTGAGTCATAGAATCCTTCCTTTAACTGATTCATTAAAATTGCTGAGTCATTCTGGAACAGAACAAGTGGCTGTATTTGTGAGTGAGTCATTGAATCATTTACTTAAAATGCTGATTGATTCTGGAAGTAAATCAATGACTGGCTTTATGAGTGAGTCATTGAATCATTCATTTAACTGATTTGTTTAGAAACATTGAACTATTCATTAATACCACACCACTACTGTGTGTGAGTGTGTGTGTTTAATTTTTTACTTGACCTTGAAATGACCTTGCTTAGAATACACACACTGTAAAAATCAATTTTCAAAGTTGTAAATAAAACAGATTATTGCAGCACTTTTTATAAGAAAATACTATTTCAGTCTTTCCACTTCAAAATGTAATGTTTATTTCAATGCGATACTTGCCATTTCTTTGTAATTAATTGTGAAATTTGCTAGCAATTTCCAAGTGAAAATTGTTTCTACACCATTTTTTCATTATACTTACTTTTTAATTAAAAATTATATTATTTCCATACTACAATGAACAGAGGTGCCACATATAGGCCCTAGTGTAGATATGTGAAGTGAACAAAACAACTACTCACATGATTATTACACAATTTTGCATGATATGGTTATGTTTAAACAGTCATTTGTCATTTGAGTAAATGACCTATAAGCTTGCATTTCAGTGTTAAGTTCTGAATATAGTATTTTGTTGTAAGAAATTACAGTTAAACATGGCAGTTTTTGACAGGGTGCTGTAATTGTTAAAGTAGCAGTGCATTGTGTTATTCCAGGACAAGCTGCACTACTCTGAGTTGTGAGGGGTCATTTTCTCCATGGCTTTCTGCAGTTTCCATGACAGTGCCATAATTGACAGTGCAGCGTCTGTGAGACGGGCTGCTGACCCGGAGTGACGCCTTGCTAAAGATCGGGGAGTGAGCCAGCAGACTAAAACAGCCCTCATAAACGCTCCGTTCTTTTTTGGGGGTTGTTTTGGGTGTTTTTGATGTTTTTTTCTGTTTCGAGGTTATTTTTTCCTTTCACACAATTCCCCTTCTCAGGTTTCCATTTTTTCTTTTACAAACATATCATTGTGAGTCTCTGTCTCTGCAGAGTCAAGCAGGACTTGGCCTTGAGTTCGAGAGAGAGAGAGAGAGAGAGAGAGAGTGTGTGTGTGTGTGTGTGTGTGTGCGCTCACCCACACACTCAGCACATACTACTAAAGGGCTAGTCACTGCCCTGGCCTGGAGATTTCGAGGGCAGTGTCTCCACTTGGTCTTCGACAGGGTAATTTCAATTGTTGACTCTCTCAGACACAGTCAATCACACACACACACACACACACACACACACATACAGTAAACTCATATCCTTTTCCCAGGACCCACAGTCTCTTAACCAGCTGGTGCCATGCGGCCAATGTGTAACATCCACCCAGGCTCTGTATGTTATTTTATTCCTTTCTCATCCTGCCTGTTATTTGTTATCCATGTAATTATAAAAAACAACTCTATGCCCTTGATGAGTGATGTTTTTTTCAAGTCTCTGTGATGTAAAGACACTACCACTTACTCACTGATTTATCTTCACTGTGTTAAATGGCTGTTTCCGTAGCCATGTGACAGGACTCTGCAAACTGAGGACAAAACTCTTTTTTGTTTGCATTAAGTGGTTTTCTCTGGGAGAGAAGAAGACAGCGAGACCGCAAGTGTGGAGAGTGGCCAAAAGCCAAATGTGGGGGGAGGGTGGGGGTAAATGAGGGTAGACGAAAGAAAGAAAGAAAGAAAGAAAGAAAGAAAGAAAGAAAGAAAGAAAGAAAGAAAGAAAGAAAGAAAGAAGCAATCAAACAATGAAACAAACTAAAAAAAAGTCAAACAAAAAACAAACAGAACAAATCAAACTCAAAAACAGAAACTGCAATCAGTCAAACAAACAATGAAACAAAGTCTCAAATAATGAAACAAACATAAAAAAAGAAAAAAACTAAGCAATCAAACAAAAATTAAACAAATACTCAAAGGTCAAACAAAAACAAACAAAGAGAACAAAACAAACACTTGAAGACAGAAACTGCAATCAGTCAAATAAACAATGAAACAAAGACTCAAAGAAACAAACATAAAAAGAAATAAATACTCAAACAAAAACAAACAAACAGAAAAAGTCAAAGAAAGAAAGAAAAAAACTAATCAAACCAAGAGTGAAACAAACATAAAAAACAATGACCCAAAGAAAGAAAGAAGCAATCAAAGAAACAAAAACAATCAAGCAAATAAATTAAACAAACATAAAACATCTTAAAAAGAAGAGTAGTCAAAATAAAACAAGAAAAATCTATTACTTAAAGAGTTAAAGAAAGAAATAAACATGAAAAATAAAGAAACAAGCAAGTAATCAAAGAAATAATCAAATAATCAATCACTCGAGCAAAAAAAAAAAAGGAATAAAACATAAGAGAATAGTTATGAGTCTGAATTAATGAATATTTGGAGAGAAAAATTTGAAAAAAAAGAGAATTTTCAGGAAAAGCTTCTTTAGCTTTCATCTTCTTGCTCTCTGAATATCTGCACACAACACACGCGCTCCTAGTTTGAAGCTACACAGCTCTATAAAGCTTTCCTTCTTGTTGCTTTCCAATTCTATTTTCTGATTTTATTTTCACATGAAAAGTTTGTCAGCATATTCCACTTATTTACTCTTAATTTACCCCAAAAATGTCTGGAAAGTTCCACCCAAAATTGAAAAAGACAGGAAAACAAGATGAGGAAAGATGTTGCTTATGTGTCGCTTGTGAGTCTCTGAAGCTAACCACCCACTCCAGCGCTATTCGGCACATCAAAAAGAGCTTAAGTTTCTGATGGAAAGCCAAACATTTCCTATTCCTTTTTTATGGTCTCTCTTTCTCTCGTTTTCTGCAGCTCTCTCTGTGGCCAGCAAGGGAGCGAGCATGAAGCAACACAGCAGTGATCCTGTTCCCAACATGTTTGAAGGTAAATTTTTCCAGAAACATTTACATATTTATTTAGATGATAGACTTTGTGATACATAATCCTGCTGTTGTATTGAATATCAGAATGCTGATATTCACTAAAACTGCACTTCTGCTTGTGTAATAATTGCTTAAATATTGAAAATATAAGACATCGAGTCAAATAGACAAATATAGGTGTGATTTAAAAAAAAAAATATTTGTTTGCATGAGTGTGGTTGTTGTAGTATGTAAGGCCCAGCTTAATTGAATCTGTTGGATTTGCACATTGTCACCTGTAAAAATGTGTGTGTGTTCATTTATAAAGCAGATGACTCTGTTTCCTCTCCTTTGTTATTCCAGTTTCTTCCTGTTTCACACACTTTAATTTCACACTCATAAACAGATTTAAAGAGAGGGAACGAGAGAGATTGCACAACACTTCAAACCTCCATTATTTGTCAACAGCTTATCTGAAAATCACTTTATATACATTAGGCGTCTTAGAACCCATATGGCAGATGTGTGATGTTAACAAAAGCGTTCGCTGCTGCTTATACTGTTAGCCCTCAGCACAACATTTCCTATTTCTCAGTCTGTTCCATTTTTTTCCCAGTTGGAGGATGTTTTTTCCTTTTCCTGGTCACGTATTACTCAACATCAATGATACCTCGAGAAGGTATCATACCATTACTTTTTAAACAAAATTGTTCATCAACAGCATTGATAAAGATCACTGCACTGTTGACTCTGTGGCCAAAATACGGGCTGCATCCGAATATGCCTACTTCCCAAATATAGTAGGTGAAAAAACTGTCCAAATTCAAAGTATTCATAAAACACTAGGCAAAAAGTATTCTGAGATGCTTATCTGACAGACACTATACTGTCCCATGATGCCACAGGAGTTGTGAATATCAGTGAAGCAATGCAATGCAATTTTCTTATTACACAAATTAAAGGGATATTAAACTCAAACATGAAAAGTCTGTCATTAATTACTCACCCTCATGTTGTTCCAAACTTGTAAGACCTTTGTTCATCTTCGGATGAATCAAACAGAACTACCACGTTCAAGGCCCAGAAAGGTAGTAAGGACATTGTTATAATAATCCATGTGACATCAGTGGTTCAAACTTAATTTTATGAAGCTACAAGAATACTTTTTGTGCACAAAGAAAACAAAATAACGGCTTTATTCAACAATTTCCCTCTGGTACTGTCATGAACGTGGCGTTGTTGAATTGAAAATTGTTGAATAATATTAAAACGACTTTGAGCCACTGATGTCACATGGAGTATTTTAACAATGTCCTTACTACCTTTCTGGGCCTTGAACATGGTAGGACCCTTGCTGTCTATGCAGGATCAGAAAGCTCTCGGATTTCATCAAAAATATCCTAATTTGTGTTCTGAAGATGAACGAAGGTCTTACGGGTTTGGAATGACATGGGTGAGTAATTAATGACAAAATTTTCATTTTTGGGTGAATTGTCCCTTTAATACTATATAGAACATACTTTTTTAATGGCCACAAAGTGCTTATTCAATAGAAGTATACTCTGAGATTTTGGATGCAGCCAAAGATAATGACCAGGCCTATATTTTCTAAACTTCTTTTGAGAAAACAAAAAAACAAAAAAACAAATATACATGGGATTAACAAACAAATATACATGGGATTAACAAACAAATATACATGGGATTTAAACGGTCAACGTGTTCAGTAAAAGAGGTTACAGCCCAATGTATACTTTGGTTTTTACATGTACAATAGGATATGTGTTCATGTGTGTGACGTAAATTTTATAAATACACTTTGAAGGGCTATTTGTTAATTATTAATCAGGTGTCAAGTTTTTGTGTCAAAACTGAAGTAAATTTGGGCTTTAGCGGTAGTTACATTGCATGTGAGCCTGACAGTTACTGGCCTTTCCATATGTATGGCCTTTATATATATATATATATATATAGCTCTCCACTAAATATACATTTGGCATTTGGTGTAGTTGTCATATAATGTACATACCTAGTAGGCTGTACATACTATATTCTATATTCGTTTGCCGCAGTAAAATGAGATGTCAGTGGGTGTAAGAACACATGGGAATGCTCTAATACGTGGTGTTATGGGTACAGTTGCTGTGCTGGATTGCTGGGTGTTTACTGACCTGAAGAAAAGCCTTGACAACACAGCATCTATGAATGATTCAGACGTCAATAGAACCCTCTAGACCCATCTCTATTATTCTCACATACCTCCCAGTGGAGTTAGTTTGAGCATATGTGTGTGTGTGTGTGTGTGTGTGAGGTTGCTGAGGTTCCTTTGTTGGTCCTCAGAGACAGTTACGAGTTTGTATGAAAAACAGGAAACAGTGCTCATGGTGATGCAAAGAAACAGGAGCTTGGGAAGACGGCGAGAGAGACAGAAAGAGAGACAAACAGCTGAGGCAGAAAAGGGAGTGTGTAGAGCTCTAAACTGTTTTTGCGTGCATTCACATGGTGTCATTTAAGACATATTAAGAATCATTTAAATGATAATGTAGTTGTATGAGCAAACATAACGTTGGTTAGTGCTTCCCTGAATTTATTTATTTATTTTTATTTTAATTTTATTTTATTTATTTTTTTTGTCTTTTTGTCTTAAAGGCACTGTTTGGACAATTTTATTTTATTTTATTTTATTTATTTATTTATTTATTTATTGTTTTTTTATCTTAAAGGTGCCATAGAATGGAAAACTGTATTTACCTTGGCATAGTTGAATAATAAGATTACTGTACATGGAAATGACATACAGTGAGCCTCAAACACCATTGTTTCCTCCTTCTTATGTAAATCTCGTGAACTAAAAAGACCACTGAAAAATAGGCGAATCAGAACATAACACCGACTGTGACGTAACAGTTGGGATCACTAATAGTTACGCCCCCAACATTTGCATATACCCGCCCATGTTCTTGGCCAGCCACCAGCTGAACCATCAGAAGTTCTGCAGGTATTGTGAAGAAACAAGCGAGGACAACAGCGAAAATGGCAGATCATGGAAATAAATGTTATGTTCCAGGCTGTGCAGGGGATGTGAAGTGCAGGGATGGGTTGGTGTCTGTATTCAGAAAGGCACGGAAAGCAAATAACGCGTTCTAATAAAATAATGCGAGCCACTAAAGGGACATGGTTAGCTCCTTGCTAGCGGTAGCCTGTTACATTGCAGTACATAAGATTTCACTTACCACATAAACAGAGTAAGGAGAGATGACTGAGGATGAGGGTGAATGATTTACAGATCGTGAGCACCACTGACAATCATCTGATCTTGTAAAATGTGTGGTAAGTACTGCCGCTCCATAGTATAAACAGAGTTTGTGTGATCGCGAATCTCGAAAGCGAAAGTGAAAGTAAAAAACGATCGTGCATTTGAAAGCAGTTTCAGTGCCCCGCATATTAATAGCTGCGCCCTGATGCCCGCATTTTATATACAGTATAATTACCCGACGATATACTGTAACTGCAAGAGAAAGCTGAAATATACATTTTCCTCCCTGTGTTTCCTTCCTTCCTGTGAGCTACTGAAATGAGCGCACAGTGAAACAGCCAATCAGAGCAGAGCTCAACATTGAGGCGCACTGTGAAACAGCCAATCAGAGCAGAGCTCAATATTATTATTCATGACCCTTCCAAATAAGCCAATAACAGACCATTTCATTCTAGGGAGAAATCCTAGGGTTGAAAATGCACATGTTAAACCGTTTCTGGAGAATTTTTGCCCTTACCTAAGCTACAAACCTTCTATGTAGATATCAGAGAACAATTTAAAATATTGTATCAATGCATTCTATGGCATCTTTAAATGGACAGTTCGGACAAACAGCATTTACTCACCTTCATGTTGTTATATATATATATATATATATATATATATATATATATGATCTAGTTTGACTAGTTTAACTTTTTAGTTTAGGACTTACTGACCTTGACGCACAGACATGATGATTTGCACGATGAATCCACCTCTACAATACCATTTAAAGTTTAATTTTTAGGAGTCCAAGAACTGAAAGTGTCTGGGCGTCAGAGACCGTAAATCATAGAAATCTCAAACTTAGTGGGATGCTTCCAACTCAGGCGAACATACGCAAATCTGTCAGACACTAGGTGGTGCTATTATATGTGCATTTGCGTTTTAGTTCATAATTTTAGAACCATGTAGGGCTAGAATCAAAATTCCTTATTTTCTGGATCAGCCCACAAAAATACATTTGGTTTTATTCACCCCTGGGAAAAAAAAAAATTGCACCATTTAGAATTTTCTGAAAAGCCTACTTTTTCGAAACTCAGTTCTTCAATTCCAAATGATAAACAAGCTATGAATATGAGACCATTTCCAGGTCTCATTTTCCTGGCTGGCAGGAAACATGATTTTAGTGGTTGTGAGCGTGCAGGGCTTGTTTGGAGACACCGTTGGTCATGGGTAATGTGGAGAGCGAGGTCAGGAAGGTTTGGTCTCTGTGGTGTTGAATCTGCTTCTGATGGCCGACTATGAAGTGAGGACGGCCACATCAGCCCAGTGGAACGTCCTCCAGTGGTACACCAGAACCACTTTATATCTGTATATATGACTCTACCTTTCTCTCTTCCTCCCTCTGAAGGAAGCTCTGTGGTGTGGCGTGTTGCAAGCAGGAGCCCATAAGAGCATCCATGCTGACCTGCTGACCACAGATCAGGCCGTCCCGGCGCTCTGTGCTATCTCATTCACACTGATTATACCTCACACTGCCATTAGAACAGCTGCCGGACTACTGACCTCTTGGATAGATACTTGTTTGTGTGCATTCTGTCCATTGATTCCAGATACACACTGCAGCTAAAATTGCTTGTTAGTCCACTTAATGCGCTTAAAGGAATAATTCACCCAAAAAATTTGATTTACTGAAAATTTATTCACCCTCAGGCCATCCAAGATGTAGTTGTGTTTGCTTGTCAGAACATATTTGAAGAAATTTAGCTTCAGACCATTGCTCGTGGTTAAAATATGAGTCCTCTATTTATAATATTGCTTTGCCAGTCAAAAAGTTGTGTGGTCTGAATCAGGAGAGAAATATGCACAAATCAAGCACTGTTACAAACAAAAACAGTACGAAACAGTTCTAAACAAATATGTCTGCGGATTTTGATGAGAGAGGACAACAGGTGATTGACTTTTTTAATTAGAGGAAGTGTTTTTATAGATTAGAGGCAACAGTTTAAAGTTAAAATGCCTCGCAGCTTTTCGCTTCACAAGATGTTAACTGATGGATTGGAGTTGTATGGATTGTTGTGATGTTTTTATCAGCTGTTTGAACACTCATTCTGACGGCACCTATTCACTGCAGAGAATCCATTGGTGAGCAAGTGTTGTAGTGCTACATTTCTCCAAATCTGTTCTGATGAAGAAACAAAGTCATCTGAATCTTGGATGGCCTGAGGGAGAGTACATTTTCAGAATTTTTTTCATTTCTGGGTGAACTATACCTTTAATTCAGTTCTGTACATATTCAAAAGTATGAGGTCAGTTTGATTTTTTCAAAGTAAATGAATAGACTGATTTAATTGATCAAAAGTGACAGTAAATATACTTACAAAACTGGAATAATGGATGCTGAAAATCTAGCTTTTCTGTCACAGGACTATTAATTTTTAAAATATGTTCAAATAGAAAACAGTTATTTAAAGTTGTAAAAGTATTTCACAATATTACAGTATTTCTGTATTCTTCATCAAATAAATGCAGCCTTGGTAAGCATAAGAAACTTCCTTCAAAAACATAAAAAAATGTTCTGACCCCACTTTTAAAAACAGCTGTCAGTCTCAAAATTTTCAGTGTACTGTTGCAATGTGTAATTTTTTTCTTGGCAGCATGTAAAATTGTTATGCTAAAACACTTTATGTTAAAACACTCCACCACTGGTGAAAGTTTGGGGCAAATGGTAAAATGCTTTTTGATTGTTATTTTAGGATTTTTTTTTTTTTTTTTTTTTTGGTCCCACTATTGGTGCAGAATTTTACACACATTAGTTTAAAATTGCTTAAATTCAGACTACAAAATCTAACAACCATCAGTAGGTTTTTATAATTAGTGTTACATTGTTGCACGAGCTGTCTGTCACAATACAACCAATGAACTTGATAACTTTATCTGAGGTTACTGAGGGTCAGACGATTGCTGCAAGTGAGGGAATTATAAGTGAGGGAAGGTGTTGACTTTATGATTTTAGTTTGAAACTTGTTGCTTCCTGCATTAAACGGAAATTTATTTGTACAGCAGGTGTTTTAGTCTTTTTATCTCTTTTACACACACACACACACACACACACACACACACACACGCACACACAAACCTTTGTCTAAACAGAAACACACAAGCCTTTCCTGAGGGTCTGCTGACAGGATGTTCTCCCTAGACCCAGCAACAAACTTTACGGGAAAAAACACAGGCACACACACACACACACACACACACACACACACACACATACACAAACCAAATAGACCATAAGCAACTAGGGTGGCCTGCACAAGCTAAAGACTCTTTTCACATCATCTTCTTGTTGTTTTACTGTACATTTAATGATGCATATTGGTTCATATTTTTCCATCCACAGTTTTACACCTGTTAGATGCATTTCTTTTGATCTCACAATGCCTCTGTATGTGCTGTTTCACAGTGGAGCCCATCTATATTTGATATTATGTCTAGACAGTGTTATCACACCTCCTCATCTCAGCAGAAAGGAAGAGGACCGCAGAGACTATACTCATTACTTTTGTGTACAGTACATGTGTGAGAAAGGATTAATAAGACTATAATGCAAGCAAGCATTTGTTGTGTCTTTTTATAAATTATCATGAGTAACCACAACAAAACTTCACAAGGCTTGGGACATAGTTTTTTTCCCCCACTGCCTTGGGGATTCAGTAGGTTCACTGCAAAGAATTCATTCTTTTAATCTATATTTTGTTTTGTTTCCCAGTAAAATATACTTAAACATGCTTAAAACTGATTAATTAAATTGTAAAGGAAAACTCTATTGTTAAATGTATGTATGTGTGTATTTACAGAAAATTTTTTTACTTTTTCTTCTCAATAAACACAGTTCAAAGGTGTGAGGTTGACGTTTTTTCTTTGCTTTGTTTTGCTTTGTTTCTTGTTTTGTTTGTGTTGAAACCATGACACTTTTTTCAGGATTCTTTGATTCTTTTCTTTTATAGAAAGTTCAAAAGAGCAGCATTTATTTGAAATAGGAATCGTTTGTAACATTCTAAATGTCATTACTGTCACTTTTGATCAACTGAAATAAATTAAAATAAAATAAATATATAAAATACAGAAATACAGAAAATTACTTTTTGTTGCGCTGAAATGTGCAGATAAAACAGTAAATAAATAAAATTCAGTTAATGATGCAACATTCCTGAAGGATCTGCACATTATCAGTTATATTGTTACTATTTCTTATGCTGATTTTTAATTAGAAACTGTAATATTGTGAAATATTATTAGAATTTAAAAGAATTGTTTTCTATATATTTTAAAATGTATTTTATTCCTGTGATGTAAAGCTGAATTTTCAGCATCACTGCTCCAGTCTTCAGTGTCACATGATCCTTCAGAAATCATTCTTGTTTTTTTTTTTTTTTTTTTTTTTTTGTTTTTTTCCTCAAGTTGAAAAAAAAAAAAAATGCAGAAAATTATTTTTCAGTGCTATACCATAGAGGATCTTAGCCGGCCACCCTCATTGCAGGGCCCGGGACTACATTTTAT
The DNA here is from genome assembly GCA_039654775.1 of Spinibarbus caldwelli. NCBI lineage: Eukaryota > Metazoa > Chordata > Actinopteri > Cypriniformes > Cyprinidae > Spinibarbus > Spinibarbus caldwelli. The sequence continues at coordinate 20,606,820 of CM077260.1, forward strand.
CCTGTCCTATCATGTTTTATAGTCCAGTCTGATCATCTCCACTGCTGATGTGATGTGGAGTTATCACATCATATTCCTCTTCTGAAGCCAAATTCCAATGAAATCTACACAGAGACACAAATGAAGAGGTTTGATCTTGAAATGATACTTTGAAAAGCGAGGTCAGGCAAGGCTGGATGGAGATTTTGATGAGTGTTGGTGCATGTTTGAGAAGGACCGTGATGCACTGCTCTCCCCAGCAGAGGGCATTCTGTGCCATATGGTGACTGTGAGTGTGGCATATGGACAGGGTGCACGTCTCATCACCACTCCAGATTCATTATAGTTGGACATATCAGACAAATTTTCCACCTCAGTCTTCTCTCTCTCTCTTTTTTTTCTTCACACTTTCAGTTATTCTGTTTTGGTCATTGTAAACCTGCAATTACTTTTTTCGATTCTGTTCTGACCTGAAGTGATGGAGTGAAAACTCTTAGCCTTTTGGCAGTATGCCACTCTGTCTCATTTGTCCTCTCTGTCTCTCTCTCTCTCTCTCAGTTGTTGTGTTCTGTTGTGTTGTACTGGACAGACAGCTGCAGCAGAGCTGATAAGAGCTCCTGACTTTGGCAGATGGAGTGACTCCTAGAGAGAGCTAATCATAGAACTTCCTTCTCCTGAGAGAGAGAGAGAGAGAGAGAGAGAGAGAGAGAGAGAGAGAGAATAGGTGTGTGAGAGAGAGCAGGTGTACATTCTAATGTCAACCACAGTGTGGCAGCATCTCAGTGTGTGTAGATCTGTCTTATATGTTCAGCATCAGTATAAGGTAAATTAAAGTAAATCAGTTGCATAAATGTGTATGTGTATGTATGAACTGTGAAGTGATATTTCAATTAATAAGTAATAATGTACACTACCATTCATAAGTTTAAGATAAAAAAACAATAATCAATCATTTTATTCAGCAAGGACACATTAAATTGCTCAAAAGTGACTATACTGTAAATACATTATAATGCTACAAAACATTTTGATTTCAAATGTTATTTTACTTATTAATGAAATAATCCTGAAAAGTATCATGGTTTACACACACACACACACACACGCACACAAATGGTTTCTCGAATATCAAGCCAGCTAAATAGAATTATTTCTGAAAGACCATGTGGCACTGAAGACTGGAGTATATATATATATATATATATATATATATATATATATATATATATATATATATATATATATATATATATGTAGATAGATAGATAGATAGACAGATATATATATATATATATATATATATATATATATATATACAAAGATTCATATAATTATAATTGTTTTTCATATGTAAATTATAATTGTATTAAACACATTATATTTGCATAAAAATGTACATGATTTTACTATATTACTATATTAAAGCATCTGTATAAATTTCAACATCATTCTGATTGCTCTAATAAGGTGAATGGCTTCTACACTCCGTCTGAACCTCTGTTCTGGGAGTATTTAAGTTTGGTGAACAGGTACGAAATCCCATGAACAGGGCAGATTGCTTTACAGCAATGGTCTCATTTTCATTTACATAAAATTAAATATGGTGGATGTGTAAGGGAGGCCAGCTTGCATAAGCTGTGCAGGTAAACCTCACTCTCCTCTCCTCAAGAGGGTTACACCTGTTACATCTTAAGGTCCATAAAGCTTCATTTAGGACATTACAGCATGATTGTGTAATGTCTGTGAATTACTACAAGACACTTGAAGCAGTATGCATGGGTGAACTGTGTACTCATGTATAGGCCAAGCCATAATGATGTCATTCTGCTTCACATCTCCCTGTTTCACACACCTGCTCCTTTATAA